>OY726517.1:20056386-20656386 GCA_963383655.1 Bathymodiolus septemdierum | reverse complement strand
TGATTCTCTTTTATTGCCAAAAACCTGAGACCTCAATTTTTTGTTTGCATTTTAATTTTTATCTTTGCAATGAAGATTTCATGTATCATCACATGATTCTTAAGTTGGGGAAAATATTAGGCAACTACTATTACGACATTTGTTAAAACATGTTTGTTCTTACGACGTAGTATCATCATTTTGTAATGAAAACGTACTTTTTATTTTTACCGATGTCAACAAATTCAAGCAAAAGTAGAAATAAATGATCAAGGGAAAAAACTATTTATATATTTAAAATAAAATAAAAGTAAATAATTATTCAATCCAAAAAACTTTTAAAAAAGATTAAAATCAGATCACTCCCTTGCTCACGTACACTGATATGTTGTGACATGGAATTCAAGTCACTTCAGCACCTAGTCAAATCAACTCCTAAGATAGTAATTTCGGTCCCTAGTTCAATCGGCACCTGCTTTGGTCAATTCTGCACCTATGTATAATTAAGAAATAAATCATGGAAGCCAGAATGTGTTGGGAGTTTTAACATGGGTTGGCGGATATTAGTATTTTACTAATATCCGTCAAGCCATGTTAAAACTCAAAGCACATTCTGGCTTCCATGATTTATTTCGATTCTGATTTGTCTAAGAGTACAAATACGGTCGTATACTTTGATTGGAAGACGGTAATTTATATTAACGTTTGTGGAAAATGTCGCACACAATTTATGCTGCCAATGGAAAAGTCAGTCACATTCACCGGCGCATGTGCGAATGAGATTATACCATCGATAAATCGATCATTTGTCTACAAAGCGAAAGAAGGACGTCATGTTAGAATTAATGGGTGTTTTTTCATTTGTACATTTGAAAATTACCATTTTATTGATATTTTAGTTTTTTTTTAAAAAATTATTTTTTATTCCCTATTTCATTCATTAGTATGATATCAGACACAAATATTTGCACTAATCAAGCATAATTAAATTATACCACAATTATAGCACTTTTATAATCACATGATCATCTATCATTAGTTCGTTATTTAGATAAACAATAATTATTTAAAATGTAAGCTTCTGTTTGTCTAAAATTTCTCAAAATATTAACGATGGCAGGCTTTATTGTCTTTCCCTCTGCATGGCAACATCAAAGATTTCCAGAGTATATTTAAAAGAAACACATCAAATGTTAATCAAGTAATTATTTAATTAAAGGAAATAATTGGAATTAATTAAACACAATCAAATTTAATCGTAATAACTAACAATTTTTTGTTGATTGACTTTACAGATTACATGTATATATGATACTGTACTTGTTAATAAATTCAACTTTCTTTGATTTCATTTATATGAATATTTTATTGTATATTATTTTTAATACTAATGTTGACTTGATCATGACCGGGTGCCGAAATAACCAAACGTAAGGTGAAGATATGACTAGGTTCCGATTTGAGTAAGTGCCGATTTGACCTGATACCGTGACATGGTAGATCTGAGGAAACCCCATTAAGCATTATGGATTATATGAGAGTGACATTATGTGGTGAACATATATCCTCAATGCATAAAGCTTCATCACCTTTGAGTTTTTCATGTGTAGGCTTGTGTTCTTCCAATATACGTACATTCGTCATCAAGCTGGTTAGTTTGCAGGGCATCAATATTCACCACTGACCATGATTCTAAGATATGCACATCATGTACAGTAGTCATTATTTTCCAAATTCACATTCTATTACATGTATGTTCCACAAATAAAAGTATATGAGATTATAGACAGGTTGAAGCAATTATTTAATATAGGTACACATGTATATTAAAGCTTCATACATATCAATTTTGCATAACAAATATTTCCTCACAAAATTCCTGTAAAAAAATGGAATACATTTGTACAAAATACTATGACATCATTAGTGAAAATTGTTAGAATTCAATACAAAACACAGATTGTGATCAAGATTATTGTTTTTAATGTTGTAGACAAAATGGATGGTTCTATTGATCCAGATGAAACTTTATGTACTAACAAGGAGAAGACATATAGTAATCAAGACAAGTTACCTCCCCTGCCTGTTCCAGATCTAGGTCACACCCTTGACAGGTATCTAGACTCAGGTAGGAATACACAACAGTATTTTAAGAATTCACAATTTTTTTTTGTATCCAATAAACAAGGGACATAATCTACTAAAATCTTTGGATTTGGGTGGGTTATCATGTTTAATGCCACTTTCACCCCCGATTTTTAGTGGGGTTCATGTTACTCGTTCTTTAGTTTTATGTATATGTTTTGTAGATCATTGTTTGTCCTTTTGTACTTTTTCTTTTGGCCATTGTGTTGTCTGTTCTTCTTCTATATATGGATTCTGATTACCCCTTTGGTATCTTCAAACTCTTCTTAAGTTATATTGTGGCAGTCAGTTTTATTGATGGAGGAAACTGGAGTACCTGGAGAAAACCACAACCCTCGCCAAGTAACTGACAAACTTTATCACATAATGTTGTATCGAGTACACCTTGCCATGAGCGGGCTTCGAACACCCAATGTTAGTGGTGATAGACACTGATTGTATAGGTGTAAATCAGATTACCATACGATCACCACCACAACAACCACTATAATTTTTATTTTGATCATTAATTTTGCAAGAGAAAGATAAAATAACAAAAACACGAAATTAAAAATGTTTTTATAACAGATAAATATTAAAAAGATCTATTTTCTGGCAATAAACACAGGTTTACGTTGATCTTTTCAGTTCGTCCGCATTTATCACAAGAAGAATACAGACAGACAGAATTTATTGTTCAACAGTTTGCTTCAGGTATTGGGAAAGAATTACATCAGAAACTTTTGGAAAAAGCAAAAACTTCTAGGAATTGGGTATGTATATTCTGTATTCTATCATGTTAACAAAGTGTACCCATGTATTGATGGAACATAATTATCCTTTATCATTGATATAATTTTTACATACTAAAATACTTGTCAACCAAGTCATGGTGATGACTGTAAAATTTTTGAAGTGATGACTTCAACTTTACCAAATGGAATCCTTGGTTCAGTAGCTTCCTTGTTGATGTTATGCCCCTTAATTATGCGAAAAAGGATGTTTTTATAGGTTTCGAAGCATAAGCATGACTGACTGATTTGAGATGTTTAAACTAGACACACTCGCACAGACTGATAAAATACATGCCAACTTTGATTTTGAGATGTCAGACATTTGTTATATCTGAGTGATGGCCCTTAATGATATAAAAATAGATATTTTCATTTGTTTTGGATTAATTCTAGACATATAAAATAAAGGCTAAATTTACCCCAAAAATGCATGAAATAAAATTCAATAAAAGAAATTGTCGGAAAAGAGGGGTGGTACTTTTTTAAAGGGAGGGGGTATAGGGTTGTTATGTTGTCATTTTACTTCTGTTACTCACTAATTTTTCCAGAAAAACTTAAGCAATTTTTAGCTCACCTTGACAAAGGCAATGTGAGCTTTTGCCATCACTTGGCATCAGTCGTCCATCTTCCATTAACTTTTCACATTTTAATCTTCTCCTCTGAAACCTGTTAGCCAAATGAACTGAAACTTGGTAGGAAGCATCTATGGAAGGTCCTCTATAAAGAGTGCTCATTTTGTCCCGATCCATTAACAGACATGGCTGACACAGGCAATTCTTGTTTCTGATTGGATTTTTTTTTTTAATCTTCTCCTCTGAAACCGCATGGCCAAATGAATCGAAACTAGGTGGGAAGCATCTATGGAAGGTCCTCTATAAAGTTTGCTCATTTCGTCCCGATCCGTTAACAAACATGGCCGTCAGAGGCAATTCTTGTTTCTGATTGGTTGATTTCTAAAAAATCTTCTTTTCTGAAACCACATGGCCAAATGAACCGAAACTTGGTATTAAGCATCTATGGAAGGTCCTCTATAAAGACTGCTCATTTAGTCCTGATCCATTAACAAACATGGCCACCACAGGCAATTCTTGTTTCTGATTGGCCGAATTTTTTAAATCTTCTCTTCTGAAACAGCTTGGCCAAATGAACCAAAACTTGGTAGAAAGCATCTATGGAAGATCCTCTATAAAGACTGCTCATTTTGTTCCGATCGGTTAACAAACATCGCTACCACCGAAACTTGGTAGGAATCATCTATGGAATGTCCTCTATGAAGATTGCTCATTTCGTCTCGATCGGTTAGCAAACATGGCTACCACCGAAACTTGGTAGGAAGCATCTATGGAATGTCCTCTATGAAGATTGCTCATTTCGTCCCGATCGGTTAGCAAACATGGCCACCACATGCAATTCTTGTTTCTGATTGGTCGATTTCTAAAAAATCTTCTCCTTTGAAACTGCTTAGCCATATCAACCGAAACTTGGTAGGAAGCATCTACATGTATGGAAGGTTCTGTATTAAGTTTCCTCAAAGCAGAATGAAAAGTGAGCGACACAGGCTCAGCCCACTGAACCTCTAGTTTTGTTCATAATTCCAGATAATATGTTTTAGGTAGGGACAGTTTTTGTTAGTAATTCTGGTAAAAGCAATTAAAAATATTTTTGGATGGTCTAACTCATTTCTACACAAAAACATGTCACATGTCCTTAACCTTATTTTCATTGTACCATGCATGGAATAACTCGTTTGAATTATATATTGCTATACTGTTGCTCCTTAGACTCTTACTATTAATGATCTAGTACAATAAACCTTTATATTTCAGTTAGAGAAATGGTGGGAAAGTGCAGCATATCTGGAGCCACGTTACCCTATAGCCCCTAATATTAACTTTGCTGGACCAGGACCCTATATATACCAAGTCTACCCACCACAGCACGGGACCCAGATTTATAGGGCTGGAATGGTACTGCATTCTTCGATGAGATTCTGGAAGATTATCAGAGAGTATGATTACTTGATATTCAATGTTTGAGTGAGTGAGTGAGTGAGTGATTGTTGTTTAATGCCAACTCATAATTTTTTTAGCTCTATCATGGTGACTGAATGTTTGATTTACACTATTTCCTTATCTATTTCATTGTACAGTAGTCCCACTTTTATAAGATCACTCCCACCAAAGGCCAACCCTCTAACCAGGCCAGATTTGAGATGCAATGAGATAGTAAAATGCCACTAAATTGTTCCTCTCAAGAGAGGCCACCCCTCTTATAAAGCCACTTTTTCATTGAAGTTTAAAAGTGATGGTCAACAATTCCATCAATATGAACAAACAACCACCTGTCACCTCAATTAATTGAAATGAAAAAAAGAACATGACCTACAGCATGACAAGTACAAAAAAAATGGCATCGTTAAAGCGGTTAATGGCATGCCATTGCTTCCCTCTTGATAATTGGATCTCCAACATCAGTACAGATACAATATATGAGAAACACCAAAACACCTGCACAGATTCTTTTCCATGCAAAAAGACCTCACACTATCACAAATATGAATGACAATATAATAAATTTTGAAAATCGTTGAAAGCCACAATACATTTATATACCGTAAAAAATCTGCCTTCTCTATGTTTCCTATGATTCAATGCAATAATTCTTAGCAAAACTCAAAATATGACTAATCTATAAAAATACATCTAGGACTCTTGTCATCTATCATTGTATTAGAAATACAGTACCTAGAGACTCAGATTAATGTGACTTTGTCTTAACTTATATTGGCTCAGATTTATGACATAGACCATTGCTTAATATTTTCAGAGAAAAATTAAAAATAGACAGGGATCATAAAGGGAACAAACTCTGTATGAATCAGTTTCATAGAGGATACAGTACTTGTAGAATACCAGGTGTTCAAACAGACCATCTCACATTTAATTTTAAAACAGGTGAGGAAAGGGAATTAAATATGTAATATACCACAGAGCATAAATACTTAAAGAACACATTAGCTCATCTGAGACCTAAGAGTCATGTGAGCTATCTTCATCACTTTGCGTCTGTATATAAGCTTTTATATTTCAAACTTCCTCACTAGTGAAATGTTGGATGGTCCTCTACAAATTTTAGGTTTTTTTGTTTTGATTTGAAATAACGCATGGCTGATAGAGGTAGTAATGCACTCTGATTGGCTAAATTAAAATTTAAAAAAAATCCTATTCTCATAAACCAATCTGCAGATAGGATTGTGACATTGTAGGAATGTGTATTAGTTGGTCTTATTTTTGTTGTTCTGAGTAATTCTGAGTTTTTGATGTGAATTTAACAACCAAGATTACTTTTTGGTGTATTAATTTAAAATAGTCCAACTTTCAACAATTTCATATTTTTTTGTTAGAGTTATCTCTCTTTGAACAAGATGCAAAAAAATTCAAATGAGCTACACTGTCTGGCTTCACTTTAGTTAATAGAAAATTTTGGAAGTGGAAACATTTGCTTATTTGATCAATGCAGTTATAATAGGAAATATTTAAATTTTGTAATGAGTTATTCGTCATCAATGATCTTTTAAATATATTAAACAAATGCCAGGGGCCGTCATGATTGTGATCATATGGTGTTGGATTTACAACTCCTTCAATACAATTAACCGCCATGATATAACTGAAATATTGTTGAAAGTAGCGTTAAACACCCTAACCCTAGCCCCCTACAAACAATAAATTATTGAGGTAGAAAGGTATCATAAGGATAGGTCAATGAGCAGAAGTTTAAATTATCACAGGAAAAAGAGGATATTATGGATAGGGTTTGAAAATCTTTTCCTTCCAGTGGGATGCCAACAGCCACTCCTATCAAATTTTCTCATTAGGAGCTGCTGAATGTTGTCCTTACACGAGGGACTCATTTATATCCCACCCTATCGAAAATTAATGTATTTTATTTGTACTACAATATAGCAGACACACCGTTCAGAGGGGTCGTACCCTACAGCGAAGAAAATAGGTCTTGTATTTATACCCCAGCTTTTCCTTCAGCGATACATTATAGACGTATGTGGAATTGAGTTTAAGAAAATTCAGTATTAATAATACTATGTTGTATCTACTTTCATTTTAGAATTAGAAGGAGAAACACCAAGACATTTTGTAGTATTGTGCAATGGAAGAATATTTAGTTTTGACTCTGCTGATGAAAATTACGAACCTTTAACGTCACTAGAAATAAGTCATCAGTTACAAAGAATTAAAGATTACTGCAAATCCAAACCCAGGGGACCAGATGTATCGACACTAACTGCCCTGGAGAGAACACCATGGGCACAGGTAAGAAAATGTTTTTGAGCCCAAACTATGCCAGGCGAGTGCTAAAAACGCAGGTTGTATCTATTTTATGAATCAAAAGTTACTGTTCAGTGATCGCGGTAGATTTTGAATTAGTGCGTGAGAAAAATGCAGATCAAGCAAAATTCTGTGTGCTTGTCAAAAAAATTTGCGTGAAGCATTTGGACAAGGACGTAGATAAGTAATATAGTTTATACCTGGCGTGATTTCTGTTAATTTTCCCATCAAAATGTTACTTTTGAAGTGCAAACGAAACACAATAAAGCTAAACATCCCTATATTTACTGTTAATTTATTTTATAAAAAATTGGGATGTGTATTCCATTTCTGTCTATTTATATCTACAGGTAAGTATGTGCACAACAGGTTAATGTCATATGGTTTGATCTGTGAATCTGATTGGACAATTAGGAAAACTGAAGGGGCCGTTTCAAAATGGCTTTTAATTATAAATCTTTATCGAACAGGTAGAAAAACATCAAAGAATTAGCAAAAATTAAAAAGTAACGTAAACTGATCAATGCCCACATGATTGAAAGACGAATGAAAATTTAAATTCGCCTGTTCTTTTCCGAATTAAACAGCTGTCTTGCTTTATTCAAGTCCATGCTATCATCGTCTGGCCCTTCAATGTCATGATTGTTGTGAGACATTCCTTGGTTATCACTATTTCCCATTTTCATAAAGTCAAACAGCGACCTTTGTATTGACTTTTAAGCCATGCTGTCTGAGAATACAAGACCGGAACTACAGTTATTATAAAGCCAATCAGAACAGTTCTTCATATTATTTATAAAAAATCTACGGAACGGAAACGGAATAAAAGTTCATATATTGGGAGAAACTGGTCAGGGGATATGCATGGAAATAAAACGCAGGACACTGAAAATTTTCGTGATTGTCCAAAAGTTTGCGTGAAAAACACGGATTTTTACGTATGCGCAACCGCTGCTGTTTCATTTAATATTAGTTTTTTTTATAGCAGATTAGTAGCAAGAATATTATTACAATATTAGTTTTCAGAAACTGATATTTTACAGTTAGTCCTTTGTTATTACAGATCTACCACTTTGAATATCAAAAACTGAATCATGTATAAGCAGAATTTTAAATAAAGTCCCAGTGTAGGAAATCCTTGTTGATTTAACCTGTATAAACCGAACACCTTTCTATTCTGAACAAAAAAGTTGTTTCTAATTATAAGGAGGTTTGATTTAGACAGGTTTCACTGTATAACAATTTACTGGTAAAGTCAACAGAGGTCATTATTTAGCCTGTTAAATCAGACTTTTTTTTATCAAATGTTACAGATGAGGAACAGACTGATATCATTACATCCTGAGAACTATAACAATTTACTGGTAAAGTCAACAGAGGTCATTATTTAGGCTGTTAAATCATACTTTTTTTTATCATTACAGATGAGGAACAGACTGATATCATTACATCCTGAGAACTATAACAATTTACTGGTAAAGTCAACAGAGGTCATTATTTAGGCTGTTAAATTAGACTTTTTTTTTATCATTACAGATCAGGAACAGATTGATATCACTACATCCTGAGAACTATAACAATTTAAAGATAATAGAGACCAGTATATTATCTGTTACATTAGATGAAGGGTCATGTGCTGATGAAGTGGAGGTAAACATATATTTTGGCCAAGAATTCACTACCACTAATTATTTTATGACAATCAAAATAATCGGTAAATCGGCCCTCAGACATTAGATACTATATCAATGAAAATTCTAAATAGTTATTGGTAAGAAAATAGTGTCTTGTGTAATATAAAAAGAGAAGACTTCCAATACAAAAATCGTCAAAAATGTTAAACAAATCTGTTAATTTATCAGTGAACTGTTTTCACATTATAAACTGGTATTTTTTAACCTAATGTTTTCTCTCTCGCATGATTTATTTACTGCTAATGAAAGTCAGTCACCATATGTTAAACAGGCCATGATTGTGCTCTCCACACTAAACATCAACATATATACGAAATTTAAATAAAAGTAGATAAATAAAAAGTTGTTCTTAATTGAATATATTCCTTTTTGATTGGTAAAAATAAGTATGCAATAACTTTTTTATCTACTTTTTTTTTAATTTCGTTTATGTGGATATTTCGTGTGGACTTCGACGAATTCATCATTCATTCCTTCTTCTGTTAGAGAATGGAATAAACTTGAGAACTCTGTCCATAATCTTGACACCCCATTAAAATTCAAATGTGCGTTACTAAGCAAAAGAAATGAAATAAATATTGTTCCCAAACATTTCATGTATGGTTCACGGAAGTTAAATGTGATATTAACACAACTTTGATGTTCAACTTCTTTCTTGAACAACGATTGATTTAAATCAAATATAGTATCTAGTCCAAATTGTGCTTGTGGTGTTCCTCGAGAAGATGCATTTCATTTCTTCTTTGAATATAGTAAATACACCGATATTAGGAGGGATCTGTTAATTTGTGTAAATTGATTTAGAATGAAAATCGATCTTGCATTACTAACTAGATGTAACCAACACCTAACTTATGAAGATAACTGTCTAATCTTTAAAGAAATTTACAAGTTACAAGAAGATCTAAGCGATTCCTCATTGTATAAACTTATAAATAATATATATCCAACATGATCATCGTGTCCACACACAACTCTTTCCCCCCTCTTTTTCCGCTGTTTTTCTGTTCTCTTTTACATGTGTAATTATACCCTGGCTCCACCGGAGGGGGGATATACTGTTTTACCTCTGTCCGTCCTTCCGTCCGTCCAAGATATTTTTCGTCACATTTTTCTCAGCAACTATTGATGGCAGAAATCTGATTATTGGTCACAAGCTTCATATAGGTATGCCATATTGTGGGAAGCGTTTTTGGACCTGTCAGATTCCTACTTCCTGTTTGCCGACTTAGTTGGTTTTTATGCACATTGAACATATATGCGGAGGTATCATAAGTGAGCATTAGCTCACAGTTCATCTTGTTGTTACTGGTATACTTTAATTATTGTTCATGCTCTTTTTCATATGTATATGTGTTATATTTGTTATGTAATTTCAAGGAGAAGACTTCATAAGTTGGTAAAACTTGTGTCTTATCCTTTTTGTCTCTATGAGCAAATAAGATTGTTATGAACTAAACTAAGACGAGCACAATCATTGTCGATCCTCAATGGAGTCTGACCTTCATCAGCACCATGACATGAATGGCTTGTGTCGATGTATAGTGTGCAATCCAATAAATCATGTGACAGGGAAACATTATGGTACATTATAAGGAAATATAATGGTTAAAAAGTCTTGACATAAAATTGATACATTCAAGTTGACAGAGTGACATAAAATTTTATCACACCACAACAAACTCAATGTACTTCCTATTGTTGCAATATATTTTTCCTGAAAGTGTGTGCATTTAATACACATGAACTAGATTGAAGGTGCACAAGGAGGATGGGAATGTATTATACATTTATGCATTTCATACACATCCAAAGACTGTTCATAGTTAGTATAATGTATACTGAATAACTTCTATATTTGGCTTATTCAGTGATTTTATTAACATCTAATATTAAGCACTAAAGTTGTGAATTCGAATCCAACTCATGGCAGGGTATACTCGATACAACATTATGTGATCAAATTTGTCAGTGACCTGCAGCAGGTCTTTGGTTTTCTCCTGGTACTCCCGTTTTCTCCACCAATAAAGCTGACCAATGATATAACTGAAATATTGTTGAAAGTGGTGTTAAACACCGTAGCCCTATATATAATCAAACTAACCATTTAGGTAGAGGTATTATCATATAAACTCAACAATAAGTCAAATTTTAGAAAGTTTAATTTAGGACAATATCGATGTGGGAAAAATATTTTTAAATTATATTTCATATAGACCACTCAACCATTTGAAACTGAACTTTTATTAGAATGTTCCTTTGATGGTCCTCTTCAAGATGTTTGTTGTTTGTTGTGACCAAAAACCCATGATGGCCACTACCTTAGGCCATAGTTTAACATAACTACCTGTATATGGAAATAATTTTAAGAAATGCTCAAAATAATCTAGACTTGATATGAACACAATCTGTTGAAAAATAATCTAGTCATGGTAATTGGACAATTTCAATCTATGGGTGCATTCTATTTGTAGTTATTTCATGAATGCATTCTATTTTTAGATATTTCAAAAATCATTAGCAGGAACTCCTACAGACAAGTGGTTTGACAAGTCCATTGGTATGATTTTCTATGAGAATGGAACAGTTGGCTCTAATTGTGATGTATGTATTGACAACAAAAAATGTTACTTGATTTTCTCTGAAAATGGAATATGCAGCTCTTATTTTATTCAGGAGAATGAAATCCTGGAATACAAGGGGAGTAACTTCTGATATTGTCAGAATTCAGAAAGTTCAGTTGTCTCCCTTTGTAATATTATACAATTACTGTCTTTTGATGAGGTAAATGTGTGGATTTATTGACTTTTGAAAAAAAAATAGATATTCACTGAGCTCGAAAAGTAAATTAATCCACACATTTACAGAATCAAATGATTATATATTTTGAATAAAAAAACATTCAGTGCATCAGATTTAATATACAAAAATGTTCTATTTTAAATTACTAACAAAAAGTAGTATGTGACATTTAGTACCAGTGAGGCATTGAATACATTTTTTTATATTAAAAAAAAAAGACTTTTACTTGAAATCTATTATTATAGAATTTTCTAATATAGAATAATACTTATTTCATACATGTATTTATTTCCAATTCAAAAATTTCTATTGGAAATATGAAATGTTTTGGTAGGAAAAAAAATGATGATTCATACAATATCTACATGTCATGATATTCACACATAATATGGCTGCCTTGAGGTATACTGATTTCTGATTACCGTGAGCTGAAATATGAAAAAAAAAATCCAGGTAGAAAACATCATGCAATTTAAACTAAATTTGGAGGAATGATCTTGTTCTTGTCCGCAATAAAGTTTTTTTTTTTTCATTTTGAGCAACAATCAAAATGGCTGTCATTGAGTAGGAGTATATAGACAATATACATATACATGTATTGTGTTTATCCTGCAATGTCAAAAAACCAAAACAACTGCCAAATTGTATAGAAAGATCAGAAACTTATTCTAATCGTTTGATAGTGTCGGCTAAAAAGTCAGCACTTATACTGTTACCATTTCTAAATGTTGCTCAACATGAATAAGGTATCAGAAATACTATATCTTGGTCAGTGACCGTATATAGCAAAAACTTATCCAGTCAATGCAATCTGACTGCTCAAATAGAACCATTGCAGGATAAAATAGTTTTTTTAGCTCACCTTGCCAAAGGCAATGTGAGCTTTTGCCATCATTTGGCGTCCGTCTGAAACCCCTCAGCCAAATGAAGTGAAACTTGGTAGGAAGCATCATTGGAAGGTCCTCTCTAATGAGTGCTCATTTTGTCCCAATCCATTAACGAACATGGCCGCCATAGGCAATTCTTGTTTCTGATAGGCCGATTTTTTAAAATCTTCTCCTCTGAAACCGCTTGGCCAAATGAACCGAAACTTGGTAAGAAGCATTTATGGCAGGTCCTCTATAAAGAGTGCTCATTTCGTCTCGATCCGTTAACAAACATGGTCGCCACAGGCAATTCTTGTTTTTGATTGGTTGATTTCTAAAAAATCTTCTCCTCTGCAACCGCTTGGCCAAATGAATCGAAACTTGGTAGGAAGCATCCTTGGAAGGTCTTCTATAAAGAATGCTCATTTAGTTCTGATCCGTTTACAAACATTGCCGCCACAGACAATTCTTGTTTCTGATTGGTTGATTACTAAAACATCGTCTCTTCTAAAACCAGTTTGCCAAATGAATCGAAACTCGGTTGGAAGCATTCTTGGAAGGTCCTCTCTAAAGATTGCTCATTTTGTCTTGATCCATTAACAAACATGGCCACCATAGGCAATTCTTGTTTCTGATTGGCCGATTTTTCTAAATCTTCTCCTCTGAAACCGCTTTACCAAATGAACCGAAGCTTGGTAGGAAGCATCTATGGCAGGTCCTCTATAAAGATTGCGCATTTCATCCCGATCCATTAACAAACATGGCCGCCACAGGCAATTCTTGTTTCTAAAAAAATTGTCTCCTCTGAAATCGCTTGGCCAAATGAATCGAAACTTGGTAGGAAGCATCCTTGGAAGGTTCTCTATAAAGATTGCTAATTTAGTTCCCATCTGTTAATAATCTTGGCCGCCACAGGCCATTCTTGTTTCTGATTGGTCAATTTCTAAAAATCTTCTTCTCTGTAACTGCTTAGCCAAATGAACCAAAACTTGGTGGAAGGCTCTGAATTAAGTTTCCTCAAGCAGAATGAAAGGTAAGCAACACAGGCTCAGCCCACTGAGCCTCTTGTTTGATTGGCTGAAATATTGAAAAAATATTCTTCTCAGAATCCGCTTGGCTTTTGAACAGTGGTCCTCATTCTTTCTAATTTGATCTGCAATATGACAGAGACCGAATTAATATTATTTAATTAGTGAAAATTTACAAAACAAAATCTAGTAACAACCGCTAGTCCATTTGAACGAAACTTTGCAGAATTCTTGTATTCATTACATATTACATCCATGTCGTTTTTTGTTCAGTTACATGCGGCAGGACGGTGGTTTTCTCTGGATACTCCGGTTTCCTTCATCTATGAAACAGACTGCCACGATATAACTGGAATATTGTTGAAAGTGGTGTTAAACACCATAATCCTCTTGTTTTGTTCAGTCAAGCACCTGTATATACAATGTTGCTAGTATCAAATATTGTTTTCTATTTTTAGCATACACCTGTAGATGCCATGGTTCTAGTGACCACCACATATTATAATGACATGTTTGTAGCTAGAAATAAAGGGGTATGGCAGGTAAGTCTTCTGATTTAGTGACTGTCGATGATACTCTATGTTTTTGTGATATAAAAATATTTAAAAAACACAAATATGTTAGTTAACACTAACTATACAAATGCATTCTATATCCTATATAAAACTGAGCCAGTAATGTAATGGTTAGCGTGCCCGCCTCCAGTGCGATAGATTGTGGGTTAGAGTCATGATTGGGTCAAACCAAAGTTTATAAAATTGGTATTTGTTGCTTCTCTACTAAGCATGCAGCATTAAGGATAAAGAGTAAAGACTGGTTGGTTCAGAATCAGGATAATGTGTCCAAGTGGGACAACATGTTTATCCGTGGACTATTGTTTCAGTGAGCTAGCACTATAAAAAATCCAACTAAGGATATTGGTCTAGTACAAAGCAGACCTCATTATCATCTTATTGAAATTTAACGTGTTCTTGCCATGATATAGCTAAAATATTGCTGAGTTGGCATTAAACAACAATCAAATAATCACACTATATCCTATATAATTATAACACCTTATATAATTGGAGAACCACTATTTGATAAGTCTGTAGGTGAGAAAGCAAATTTAATACAGGGGAAATAACTTGTTTGACAACACTGAAATCTAAACTGGACAGCAACGAGATATCCATTTTTTTGCCAATATTAAAGGGAGTTTTTGTGCATGCATATTAATGTCTGCTCTAGTAAGGTTTACCTGTAATCAGAGAAAAATGTTTGTAAACAAGATGTTTTGATTGTCACAAATAAAAGTGGAAGTAATGGATAGTATCTGACAAATTTACCGTTAGACAAAACCATCAAATATCAATCTTGAATATCTTGTCAGTAGTGAATGTGGTCAGAAATTTAGTTTTTCCTTTCATGCAAAAAAAGACTATAATTAGAGAACTTATATTTGAAATTTCTTCCTGCTAATAAAACATCACATTTACAAAGCATGTTTTCTAAAAGAAATCATTAGTCTTGAAAATTGACTGTGTGTGTCTCAATGCCATACACTGGATAAGTACAGTATAATCATATTGTGATATTTCAACACTTATTGTGAAGGACACAGATGATCTATTTTTAGTCACAATAGTTGACAAGTTGAACAGTTTGATTGGACAGCAAAGTATAGACACTAACACATCAACTCTTAAAAAAAGACATAATTCACTTCTACTTTTTTTTATCAGGATCAGGGGATACATTTTAATATAATTTGACTTATTCCACTTCATCCCATGGGGGACATAGGGCAACCACAGTTTCTTTCCACCTCGTCCTGTCTTGGGCTTTCCTCTTTGCCTCTCCCCATGTTGTATATATGCCCTGCAGCTTTGAGATTTTAATGTAAGTAATTTGCTTTTTGTTTCAGGGAAATAAAACGATTAGAGATTTACCAGAACCTAAAGAACTTGTGTTTCACCTTGATAATGTGATACAAGACCATACAGTTATTGCAAAGTCAATATATACAAAAGTTGTAAGTTGTAGTATTCATGTGTATATTTGAAATGTAACAAAAACATTCACAATTTGTTTAGAAAAGTACATGTATTCTGCATTAATTTTTCTGAGAATAGAAAAATGCATCTATAAGGTTCTTGCATTTACTTAATTTCTGTATTGCATCAATTACATATATTATTGTTTATCATTGATTTGTACATTTTCCAATCGATCCTGACATGCAATGATATCTATTATCAAGCAACTAGCATGATATTAACATAATATTGCTGTTTTATAACATGACATCACTGACTGAAATCACCTTACCACTAATCATCAATAAAAATAGCATCATTAATATGTTTTGCTCGAAATGGATTTCTCATCGTATATCACATGTCGGGCTCTGCCTTCGATGTGACATTGCTCTGGGAAATCCATTCTTGCAGAACAAATCAAGATAGTATATATATATATATAGCTGTATAATACTTCATGTAGACCGTATCCAACGGTTATTGTGCAATATCGCTTCCATTCATGAACAGGTTAAAATAAATGTCAATCTGATTATTTTTATAGTTCTGCTTTCTATAAAAAGTGTTATTCCACTGATATTGATGAATATTGTCCTACTCAGAATATTATTGGCACATCTAGCTCATGCAATATAATAGTTAGAAAATTAGTTGTAAATCCAACTACCGTACGATCACGACGGCCCCCTCCAGATTTTAGATGTACTGAGATAGCAAAATACTACTAAATTTTCCCACTCAATGGAGGCCACCCCTCTTTTAGGCCACTTTTTCATAGCAAAAAGGTTGGCATTAAAAGAGAGGACTACTGTAGTTCCAATTGATATTGGGGCCTCTGTGGGCTCGATTGTTTGTTACGGTAGTTGGATTTATATCAATCTATGCATTCCTCCTGTAATAAAATAAACCATCATAATAAGACTAAAATATTGTTTAATTTGTTTTGTAGGCAAGTGATTTACAGTGCTATACCCGATTTTTTACCAAATATGGGAGAAAATATTTACGTGCTAACAAACTACATCCTGACACACACGTACAGCTAGCCTTACAATACACCTATTATAAGCTGCATAAAAAGTAAGTCATGTATGTTTAGACCATTTCACGATTACTTCAGTCCTACAGACTGCATCATATCAAATTTTTCTCTTATATATACTGATTTAAAACCTTTTATAATGAAATATATTTTAAAACACTGGCAAGACAGCTAGGACCAGCAAATTCATAACAAATTGCACGAAATACATTCCTTGGTTGGCAAGACTGTTCTTTACCGTCAAATTCGTAAAGAACAGGTAGTCTTGACTAGATGTCATATTGATCATGGTAGACTTACTTATAGTTATTTATAAAAATAATGAGGAACGACCGGAATGTATTCCGTGTAATTCAAATTGTTCACTGCAGAATATTTTAATTGACTGAATTGATGATGTTTACAAACATCGCAGGCGACACAATCTGGAACTTTTTAAAGAAATTGATTAATATACTAAAATATGAATAGATAAGGCCATGTAAAATTAATTATCTGGTTCTCAGATACTGACTTTCAAAAAAATGATGAGGGAGGGAGGGTATTTAATTTTTGTATCTATATGCATATTGGTCCAATCTTTAGGTTCCATTTTATCGATTGTTACCATTCGGAATTACCGGAAGTAACGACTTCGTACAATCAGAGGAAAACACAAGAGTGTTCCGAATTCCTTCAACGTGAAATTGGAGTTGTCTCTCTTCGATCAATTCAAGTGAAAAGGCACGAAAATTTGAATGCAGACTTTTTTACCTTTGTATTTATTTTTGTTTGGTGATAAATACAAGCCAGCGGCCGATTTTTTGCCAACACAGCGGTATCTTAGAACCAGATAATTAATTTTACATGACCTAACATACTTTATAAATGTATGGTTTTATACTTTTATTTTTTTTTTCTAATTTGTACATATAACCTGATTGTTTTTATAGACAAATATGTTTTATTTCAAAAGTTTTGTACATGTAGATGTGGAAATTTATTTTAAAAATTTGTTCACACCACGATATAGCTGAAATACTGCTAAAGTTGGTGTTAAACACCAATCAATTAATCTTCAACCTACAGACTGATAGAGATAATAAACTAATACATTTTCCCTCAGTGTGATTTTACAGAACAATTTGATGTCACAAAGCAATCAGAAGGCATTGGGAAGTGCATTTGGTAGATTGATTGATTGATTGGTTGATTGGTGGTTGCTTTATGTCTAGCAGTAAATATTTCATGCATATTCCATTTGATAGCAAGTTCAGCAACATATAAAAATTATACAGATATCAAGGAGGAATTGGACAACTGGGCAAAGACTTTCATGATTGCCACTGAAAAAGTGTGGGCAGTGGAGTAGGAATGAAAAACCAACTTGTGTAGCTGTTACCAACCACATACAATGTCTTAACTGTATTAATGTACAGAGAGCATTAATCTCTCCAAACATGGCCATGGTTAAACTTACTGTATTATAGCCTGACAATTCAACCTCTTTTGGCCTTTTTTATGTTCATTGAGTTGAGATGAGGGGTAGTTTTGTTGATATCGGTAGAATTGTCACCCATCACTGTTTTAACTTTCCTTTCATAATGTTTGCTTATGGTTTATGATTTATGGTGTTTAATGCCATTTTCAACAATATTTCAGTTATATCATGTCAGACAGTTTTATTGGTGAAGGAAACCGGTGTACCCTGAGAAAACCATCGACCTGTCGCAAGTTACTGACAAACTTGATCACATAATGTTGTATCGAGTACATGTTGCCATGAACGAGGTTTGAATGCAAAACTTTAGTGATGATAGACACTGATTGTATAGGTAGTTGTAAATCCAACTACCATACGATCACGACGGCCTCTCCTTTCACAGTGTATTTCATAAGATAAGGTCTTAGTTTTAGCTGTAAGCATCACAGAAAGAGTAATGGTTAGGAGTTATATATTACATTTTATTTTACAGACCTGCACCTACATATGAAACAGCAACAACAAGAAGATTCTGGCATGGTCGAACAGAAACAATGAGGTCATGTACAACAGAGGCATTAGAATGGAGTAAAACTATGTGTGATAAAAATACCCCTGTATGTTTATACAACATCTTAAAACTTTATTATTTACAAGAATATTTTGAAGATGCCAAAGTATAATCAGCAGTGTAAATCGAAGAAGAATGGACAGTACAATGGCCAAAAGATTGATTTGATTTGATTTTTGGTGTTTTAACCCCATTTTCAGCAATATTTTAGCTATATCATGGCGACCAGTTTTAGTGATGGAAGAAGCCGGAGTACCGAGAGAGAACCACCGACCATGGGCAAACAACTGGTAAACTTTATCACTTGCGAGTCGAGTGCACCCTTTTTTGTAATTTACAAAGTTGGGCACGAACCCACACCGTATTGGTGATAGGCTTGAATGAGTTGTTAGGTAATCCAACTACCTATCTCATTGAGCCACCCGGGCCCTTTGGCCAAAAGAAAAAGGACAAAAAGACAAAACGATCTACAAAGCACTACACAGAAAAACCATGATTTAGCGACACAAGCACCACTAAGAACAGAGGGTGAAGTCAGGTGCTCAGAAATGAAAAACAGTTCCTGCTCCACTAGTGAGACCCATCATGTTACTGTCACAACTGACAGAGGATGTCAAGGGTGTAATCACATGATATACCTCTATCTATGGAATCAGTGCAAATCACCACTAAAGTTGTCAGTTTAATATCCGTCTGTGGTGAGGTGTACTCGCTACAACTTTATGTTAAGTTTGTCACTGACTTGCAGATTTTTTCGGCGTACACCAGTTTCCGCAACCAATAAAGCAGACATCCACAATATAACTGAAATATGGCTGAAAGTGTTGCTAAACACCCTTTATCCAAAATAAGCCAAATATTATATTATATCATGGCCTTGTAACATTATCTTGATGGCTTATCATATTTAAAACAAAATAGAGGGAGAAGTAGATATGATCGAATTTACATCTACCTATTCAATAAATGTCTAATAAAAATGTTTCGTTTATAAAGTGGAACCTTGTTTTGTCAAAGTCGAAGTGACCTAGTTTTTAAGTTTAAATTATTATACACGTATCAGTTTCTCCATTACCATACAACCTTTACAATGTTTATCAACAAAAGTAAAGTACCACTTAACTACAGACTAGGGATAGTTTCACACTCATTATAGGGTATGAGTTATGCCCAACTACAGGCTAGGGATAGTTACACACTCATTATAGGGTACGAGTTATGCCCAACTACAGGCTAGGGATAGTTTCACACTCATTATAGGGTACGAGTTATGCCCAACTACAGGCTAGGGATAGTTTCACACTCATTATAGGGTATGAGTTATGCCCAACTACAGGCTAGGGATAGTTACACACTCATTATAGGGTACGAGTTATGCCCAACTACAGGCTAGGGATAGTTTCACACTCATTATAGGATATGAGTTATGCCCAACTACAGGCTAGGGATAGTTTCACACTCATTATAGGGTACGAGTTATGCCCAACTACAGGCTAGGGATAGTTTCACACTCATTATAGGGTACGAGTTATGCCCAACTACAGGCTAGGGATAGTTACACACTCATTATAGGGTACATGTCAACTAAATATCTATAACTTGACAGATCATGGTGTGTACATGTCAGCTAGATATGCATAACTTGACAGATCATTTGAGATATCAGGGAATATTTAACTAAGAACAAATAGTATAAATAAGCCATATTGTTATTTCAAATTATCATGAACCTTTTTGTGCCGAAGTGCCAAATGCACAGAGGATTTCACCTTGAATTATTGGAGTATTCAAATTATCCCTGGGGCCATCATGGTCGTGATCGTATGATAGTTGTATTTACAACTATCTGTGCAATCAGTGCCTATCACCACTATCGTTGTGAGTTTGAATTCCACTCAGGCGAGGTGTACTCGATACAACATTATGTGATAATGTTTGTCAGTGTCTTCGGGTTCTCTGGTTTGTCAATGACTTGCGGCAGGTCAGTGGTTTTGTCAGGGTACTCCGGTTTTCTCCACCAATAAAGCTGACTGCCATGATATAACTGAAATATTGTTGAAAGTGGCATTAAACACCATAAACCTAACCTAACAAATTATCCTATCTAAATTAAACTGAAAACTACTATGAACGAATCAAATTTCTATTTCAAGTTATTCAAGAAACGATTTACACGTGTCCGAGTTTGAGATTGATTATATTATTACTTATTGTTGAAAGAAGCAACACAAACATGCTTAATCTGCTACTGTGTTGTTTTTTTTTTTAGATACAGACGAAATATAAGTTATACCTTAAAGCCTCCAATAAGCACATCAGATTAATGAATGAAGCACAGGAAAATAAAGGTTTGTTTGTATAAATAAAATGTGAAGCAAAAAATACCACAATGGCAGAACAGTTACAAAATCTAATCATAAAAATGTAGAAATAGAGGCAAAATTGATACCAATAACACACATATACATGACTGCTCACTTTCCTGACTGATACCAATAACACACATGTACATGACTGCTCACTTTCCTGACTGATACCAATAACACACATATACATGACTGCTCACTTACCTGACTGATACCAATAACACACATATACATGACTGCTCACTTTCCTGACTGATACCAATAACACACATATACATGACTGCTCACTTTCCTGACTGATACCAATAACACACATATACATGACTGCTCACTTTCCTGACTGATACCAATAACACACATATACATGACTGCTCACTTTCCTGCATGTTTCATTTGTATCAGAAAATTTTCAGCAGTTGCGTTTTATGATATTCATATTTTTTAGGTTGAGTGTGAATATATTTCATGTCATTTTGAACTATTATTTGATCAAATGTTTTATATGTTTATTATGGTATGATTTGATTATACAGCAATTCTCAAATTTGGGGCCGCCGTGGTCGTGGTCGTATGGTGATTGGATTTACAACTATCTATGCAATCAGTGCCTATCCCCACTAACGTTGTGATTTTGAATACCTCTTAGTTGATATGTACTCGATACAACATTATGTGATAAAGTATGTCAGTGGTTTGCAGCAGGTCACCGTCTGGTTTTCTCCGAGTACTCCGGTTTGACCGCCACGATATAACTGAAATATTGTTGAACCCTACCCCCCCTCAAATTTGTCAGCATTCCTTTCTATTATATCTGTTACTTAATAAATGGTTGGATATCCCAGCATTCCATTCTTTTTTTGCCCTTCATTTACTGTTGATTGTGATGCTAGCTCACCTGATCTAAAGAAATAGGCAGTCTGTGGTGTCCATATGATTTAAAAGTAACATGTATGGTTCTCTACAAAGATTTCCAAATGTTTCATGTTGATCATAAATGTAACATTGACAGGAACAGATTTTAAAGGACACAATGAGAAACTGTTAAAATATCTTCTCAGAAACCACAAGCCTAATTGAACTGTTTTATCCCATATTGACATATTTTTAGGTTGTGACAGACACTTACTTTGCTTGTATTTGACATATTTTTAGGTTGTGACAGACACTTACTTGGCTTGTATTTGACATATTTTTAGGTTGTGACAGACACTTATTTGGCTTGTATTTGACATATTTTTAGGTTGTGACAGACACTTACTTGGCTTGTATTTGACATATTTTTAGGTTGTGACAGACACTTACTTGGCTTGTATTTGACATATTTTTAGGTTGTGACAGACACTTACTTGGCTTGTATTTGACATATTTTTAGGTTGTGACAGACACTTATTTGGCTTGTATTTGACATATTTTTAGGTTGTGACAGACACTTACTTGGCTTGTATTTGACATATTTTTAGGTTGTGACAGACACTTACTTGGCTTGTATTTGACATATTTTTAGGTTGTGACAGACACTTACTTGGCTTGTATTTGACATATTTTTAGGTTGTGACAGACACTTACTTGGCTTGTATTTGACATATTTTTAGGTTGTGACAGACACTTACTTGGCTTGTATTTGACATATTTTTAGGTTGTGACAGACACTTACTTGGCTTGTATTTGACATATTTTTAGATTGTGACAGACACTTATTTGGCTTGTATTTGACATATTTTTAGGTTGTGACAGACACTTACTTGGCTTGTATTTGACATATTTTTAGGTTGTGACAGACACTTACTTGGCTTGTATTTGACATATTTTTAGGTTGTGACAGACACTTACTTGGCTTGTATTTGACATATTTTTAGGTTGTGACAGACACTTACTTGGCTTGTATTTGACATATTTTTAGGTTGTGACAGACACTTACTTGGCTTGTATTTGACATATTTTTAGGTTGTGACAGACACTTATTTGGCTTGTATTTGACATATTTTTAGGTTGTGACAGACACTTACTTGGCCTGTACATGTTGGCTAGAGAGCAGGGAATACCTGTACCACAGATATTTACAGATCAGGCTTATTCTAAGAGGTAAATTACCCAGTATCATCCATACATCTTGTTGTGTTATTACTATGACCAATCAAAATGATATATTGACACTTTCCATACATCTCGTTATGTTATTAATTCGACCAATCAAAATAGCATATTGACACTGATCAGAAATTTCTGTACACCTATTTATATTGATTTTGCATGGATACAAGTAGCTTGCTCTTAGAAAACATTTGACACATTTAAGTAAAATCATGCACAAATGATACTTGAGTAAACTTCTACCAAACTATGTGATTTTGATGCTGATCTGAAATCTAAGATGAAAGTTGCCATCTGATGAGGAATATCAGATTATTTTGTTCATTATATAAATCAGGTGAGCGATACAGGCTTTACAGTAAGTCCCATTGTAGGTAATCTCTGATAAAATAACATGTATAAAAATCCAACACATGTCTGTTGTCTATTCCAAGCACACAAGGAGTTCCCAAGAGGCTCAGTTTAAGCAGGTTTTTATGTGGGGTGGGGGAGGGGGGGGGGGGTAATTTTTAGTTATGAAATCAGTTTCTGGGATATGTACTACAGTTAGTGTTTGGAGACAAGGGACCAATTACTCACAATTGAAAATTTCAATATTATATGTTTTAGTGGAAAAGGGTGGGGGTTTACACTGTCAACTAGATTTGTAGAATATAGTTCAGTATATGGAAATATGGGGCCATAGACTCATGATTGAAAATTGTATTGTTATGTATTTCCTTGGCAGGGGAGGAAATTTTTCCCTGTCAATTAGTTTTGTAGGATGTAGTACAGTATATGGAGATGTGGTTCAAAAACTCATGATTGAAAATATCACTATTATATATTTTAGTGGCAGGGGAGGAAATTTTTCCCTGTCAACTAGTTTTGCAGGATACAGTACAGTATATGGAGGTGTGGGGCCAAAGACTCACAATTAAAAATTGTATTGTTATATATTTCAGTGGTGGGGGAGGAAATTTTTCCCCGTCAACTAGTTTTGTAGGATACAGTACAGTATATTGTAATGTGTGGCCAAAGACTCATGATTGAAAATTGTATTGTTATATATTTCAGTGGAGGAGGAGGAAACTTTAGCCTGTCAACTAGTTTTGTAGGATACAGTACAGTATATGGAGGTGTGGTTCCGATGACTCAAGATGGATATGGCTGTTTCTACCATATGCCACATAATAAGTATGTATAACCCATTTAATATGATATATGTAATTAACATTTAGCTTCTGCTTTTCTTATTATATAGCTGTAAAACTTAAAGACAATATCATCATCTTCTTTTTAATATTTCTAAAGTGATCTAATATACATTGGCCGCATCGGTGGAGTAATGGTTGGCGTGCTTGCCTCAAGTGTGGTAGATCATGGGTTCGAGCCCTGGTCAGGTTTAAACAAGACTGTTTAATTGGTATTTACTGCTTCTCCGCTAAACATGCAATATTAAGGAGCTAGAGCAAAGACTGATTTGCTCAGAATCAGAATAATATGTAAGAATTTGGCCGTATGTATATCTGCCGATTGTTGTTTCAGTGAGCTAGCACTATAGAAATTCAACTAAGCGTGTTAGTCTAGTACAAAGCGGACATCATCATCATCTCATTGAATGTAATTTGATCTCAACATGATATAGCTGAAAATTTGATTATTTGGCATTAAACAACAATCAGGTTTATGGTGTTTAACACCACTTTCAACAATATTTCAGTTATATTGTGGCAGTCAGTTTTATTGGTGGAGGAAACCGGAGTACCAGGAGAAAACCACTGACCTGTCGCAAGTCACTGACAAATTTTATCACATTATGTTGCATAGAGTACACCTCGCCATGAACGGGATTCAAACTCATAACTTTAGTAGTGATAGGCACTGATTGCACAGGTAGTTGTAAATCCAACTACCATGCGATCACGACCACGACTGCCCCCAACAACAATCAGTCACTCACTCTATTGTACATCTTATTTTTCATCAACAGTATAGTAGCAGTTGTGACGACTTGGAAAAGCTGTAAGGAAACAGACTCTATCAAGTTTACAGAGGAATTCCATCACAACCTAGAGGAAATGAGAGAAATGATAGATACAGCTCAGTCTACACAAGCTAAACTATGATATGTTTACAACATTCCCCCCCAAAAAAACGAAAGACAAAATGTGATTTTAATGTATCAGTTATAGGGCTACACTAGAGACATCTTCATTTTACAAGAGTTTTGTACATTTTACAGATTTATTTGGTTTTTTTTTAATAGTTTTTATTCTATAATTTTGTTCACATGTGCTGATATTAGTTTGGATTTTATTGTTCAAGACAGAACATTATATGTTACTATAGATATTGTTAGCGTTAGGATTATGGCGTTTAACGCCACTTTCAACAATATTTCAGTTATATCGTGGCAGCCAATTTTTTGAATTGATGGAGAAAACCACAGACCTGCTGCAAGTCACTGACAAACTTTATCACTTAATGTTGTATCAAGTACACCTCGCAATGAATGGAATAATAACTCACGACGTTAGTGGTGATAGTGATTTTATTACCCATTACTGATATGTTTATTAAATAATAACAATAGATATAAATATGTAGACTTACACTTGTCAACATGTAAACAGAGGCCTTAGACACAATTTTAACCCAATGGCAAGAAAATAAAATATCAATTCTACTCTGATATGGATTATTAAAAATCAGAAGTGTCTCAATGCATTTCAACAAATATTGAGATTTGCTCTTAAATATACAGGGGCCCGGATGGCTCAATGAGTTAGGTCGTTGGATCTAACAACTCATACAAGCCCATCACCAATACGGCGTGGGTTCTTGCTCAGCTTTGTAAATTACAAAAAAGGGTGCACTAGACTCGCAGCCGCAAGTGATAAAGTTTACCAGTTGCTTGCCCAGGGTCAGTGGTTCTCTCCAGGTACTCCGGCTTCTTCCACCACTAAAACTGGTCGCCATGATATAGCTGAAATATTGCTGAAAGTGGCGTTAAGCACCAAAATTCAAATTCAATTTCAAATTCTTAAATATACGAACATGTTGAGCATAAGAACTTAGATTGTCCATAATAAATAATGAGATATCGTATTAGTAGCTTTGGTCAACATTTCCTATTACACTGTGTATGATTGCGTCCCTCTTCAGATGGCGCCATATATGTTTGTTATTGAACGAATAAAATGTTTCTTTTATTAAATCGAAATGGGTCAGTTTTAAGAAAGTCACCATCAAAGTATATAATGAATCAATTAAATACAATCTCACCAAAAATTGGGCAACAAAGACTAGAGTGACTATTCAAAAATGTAAGGCGACTTGGACTTCAATTATGACCAGTGAAAAAGTGAATTCAACTTTCCCTAGGTGACTTCTTTGCCCTAATCACCCTGTAACATCGGTTTTGATCTGTGTTAAAATAATTGTTGGTAGAATTACAGTGCTACCTCGTTAAACCGCCACCTTCTGTGCAGTCGGTAGTTTGGCTGTATAATGAGTTTGGCGATAAACTGAGGGGCATTGAAAACCGGAAGTTATATGATCATATGAAAAGATAAACTTTCAACTCGACTGACATGCATTTTGCACTTGTACAAATACATAAGTATAAATAATACATGTTTAATAAATAAATAAATTAGAATAATTATATTCACATCGGAAATGTCCTGTACAGTTTGCAGATCTTTGTCAATGTTGACAAATTCTTGAACCGTCATTTGTAGCTCGGGACATCAAGGTCATTATAAACACGTGACAGCAACAGTTCATCTTCATTTGTGGGGTTATTGGAAGATCCCATTTAATTGTCAAATTATCGGCAATTTGTTGTTATGTTAATTTTGGATTTTCCTTTGCATAACTTATAATTGCTCGTTTTTGTTTGTCATCTAATTAATTACACTTTCTCTTTGAGCACGACATTTTTATGACAACTAATTAAATTACAAATTTTACTCAGGATTAAAAGTACAAATGTAATCACTAGAAAAGTAAATACAGGTAATTATTCTAATCAAAGCAACTGATCACCTGTTCCGACCCTCAACTATGAGATCAATAACCGTGTCCGATGACCAGTTTTGACATTCCATAATTACCGATCAATACACAGCTGTCAAAAGGTAGTTGTGGGCGGTACTAACGGGGGAATTTAAATTGGTTTTACGACTTTTGTGTCTGAAAACCTGTGGCGAATGGCGGTAGCTGAGTTTGGCAGTATAACAGGGTATTTTTAATGGGGGAAATCGGGACAGACGAGAATTTTGGCGATAGGCGAGGTTGGCGATAAAACGGGGGGCGATAGACCGAGGGAGCACTGTATATTGTGATTTTTTATCTAATTAATATTAATTTTTAGTTGTTTTAATTGCTATTTATCTGCTAATTATTTACCATATTGGTAAAGACTATATGTCAAGCCGTTTCTACTTTTAAAGCATATTTTTAACTGTTATCGTCATATAGATAGTGGCCTATTATCCAGATTAACCATAAACTGTAAATTAAATTCTACCTCCAATGTCATTTATTTTGTATCATAAAAACATAAAAATACATACAATTTTTTTTAAATTGATTGCACTTATTCATAATGAATAGCAATAGTTGCTTAATAAAATGATTTTCAATTCTCAGGTATTTTAAATGAAGATCTGGTGCCCTTCGATTTAAGACTTGTGATAGGATTGAGAACCATGAATGAACTGATTTTTGTTTTAGAAATATTGGTATCATAAAATGGCAAATAACATAGCTTATTGTGTACATGTTTTACATTTTAGTTGAATTTTGTTATCATTTTACATTTGCTTTCATTGTGTATAATGTTTTACCCATATTTTTGTTTTAAATCTATATTTATTATTGTTATTGATAGATGCTTATAAAAATATACCTTTGTAATGATTTGAAATTGTTAAATTTAGTTTCATTGTCATGATAAGAATATATTTGGATCAGATATTGTTATTTTCAGAATATCATCTATCGTTTCTGAAATTTTGTTTTCTTGAAATGAGAATCATTTAAACCTTTGTCTCAGGACACTTCATTGTTTGTATTTATTTGTACACATGCTTAAGTCGATGTGTCTATTTAACCAACCATTATTACCCATGACACATTTCAGATTAATCAGTTAAGTAATTTAACCAGGGGGCCATCGTGGTCGTGATCGTATGGTAGTTGGATTCACAACTACCTATGCAATCAGTGCCTATCACCACTAACATTGTGAGTTCGAATCCGGCTCAGGTGAGGTGTACTTGATACAACATTATGTGATAAAGTTTGTCAGCGACTTGCTGCAGGTCGGTGGTTTTCTCCGGGTACTCCGATGTCCTCCACCAATAAAACTGACTGCCACGATATAACTGAAATATTGTTGAAAGTGGCATTAAACCCCATAACCCTAAACCTTAAAGGACCACATTGGAAATGAGAGGTAATGCTTTCATGGGTCATCCTTGGAAGGATATCAACTTAGTGTAATTTACCCTTGACGTACCTGTTTTATTACATAATTTTAATCAACACTTGTATATAGTTGGTATCTATTCCTAAATTAATTTTTTACCTTTAACCTTTGACCTTATGGTCATCAGCAGAGGCATATTTCAGTTTTATTAATGAACGCTATACATACAAAAATACAAGATTGGATATTGTTGCTTATTATATAGATAGGTGTGATTTATGGGGATTTATCCATGAAATAAATTCCAGTATCTCACATGTGAGATATCAGTTTTTTCCCGCCGAAATTACTTTTACACAACTATAAGTATGGTGGTTACGTCCCTTGTTGTGTTACGGTGAATACACACACATTTGTAAACTGAAAAAATTCCGCGAAATGTTATTGACAACTTTGGCACATAACCAACATGACGTCATATGAAGACTTCCAGTTTAAAACGTAAAGATTAGACGTTATTTGGCTTCGTGTACGTTTCAACTTTTATCAAATTTAACTAAAATAAGTTTTCAAGGTAGGCATTTTAATTATTTTTGTGTGTTGTTGTAAATATGACATGTAGGATTTCACATTTTCAAGATGGTGGACCTTTCCAGCTGATTGAGAATTATGCTCTATCATTGCTCATAGATTCCGCGTGGAATGAAATGTACAAATGAAATAAAAAGTAAATAAAAAATTTTGGAAGTCTATATAATTAACAGTATAGCTAAATATCAAAATAAGACCACTCATTACCAAATACGCATTAAGGATTAAACTCGTGGGCAGAACAATTCCGCCCACTCGTTTAATCCTTATGCGTACTTCGGTCACTTGTGGTCTTATTTTGATATTAAAAATCTACGATTATCTATACTATATTGATTGATTTCTGTTTTTTATCCCCCCGCGATAGCGTTGAGGGGATATAGTTATAGCGGCCGGACGTCCGTCTGTCCGTCACACTTTCTTGTTTACGCGATAACTTGAGTAAACATGGATAGATTTGAATAATATTTGCATGTGGCTTGTAATTATCATTATCTTGGATGGGTTCTAACATGGAAATATTTGAAGCAAGGGTTTTGGGAGAAAATCTTAGTTTTTGGTTGAAAAATCACCAATATTGAGAATTGTGTCCTGTTTACGCGATAACTTTAGTAAACATGGATAGATTTGAATAATATTTTGCATGTGGCTTTTAATTATCATTATCTTGGATGGGTTATAACATGGAAATATTTGAAGCAAGAGTTTTAGGGGAAAATCTTAGTTTTTGGTTGAAAAATCACTGATTTTGAGAATTGTGTCTTGTTTATGCAATAACTTCAGTAAGCATGAATAGATTTGAATAATTTTTTGCATGTGGCTTGTAATTATCATTATCTTGGATGGGTTCTTACATGGAAGTATTTGAAGCAAGGCTTTTGGGGGAAAATCTTAGTTTTTGGTTGAAAAATCACCAATTTTGAGAATTGTGTCTTGCTTACACGATAACTTCAGTAAACATGGATAGATTTGAATAATTATCTTGGATGGGTTTTTACATGGAAATATTTGAAGCAAGGGTTTTGGGGGAAAATCTATATTTACATCAGAGGTTTACAAAGTGTTCAAAGTGGAGTACTTCCTGTATATTATTCAGATCATGCTGCAATATACTCCATCCTTCAATAAAGTATGTTATACATTTAGACTGCAAGGCTGCTTTCTATAAATTGTATTTCATTTATTTGAGATAAAAGGATAATCTTAATCTACAGGTTAAACTATATATTCACAATTTTAAAAGAAATTTATATTGATATGAAGTTTTCTTTTGTTTTAAAAAGATTGGTGAAAATGAAATTTCAATATGAATTTTTTTTTTTAGAGATTTGCAATTCATATTTGTAGTCATCAGTGGAGTTGTGTTCAAGTTGAGCTAGTCTTTTATTTTGAAGACAGATCATTTACATACATGCATTATTTTTTTTCCTCTGATCAATATCTGTGATTCTTTTTAAATAAAATTTTTTAATTAGGTTGATCTAGAACAAATACGGGTCATGTTTCTGTTTTGGATATTTTAACATTTGTCATTTTTGAGTTATATCTCTTGATTGTGTGACATTAATATTAATGATAATATATACAACATTTTATCCTGCAGTATTGAGCCAGATTTTGACTAAGATATGACCAAGGCAGTCAAATTCTATACGATAACTTATTGAGCCAGATTTTGACTAAGATATGACCAAAGCAATCAAATTCTATTCGATAACTTATTGAGCCAGATTTTGACTAAGATTTGACCAAGGCAGTCAAATTCTATATAACTTCAAAAACAAAATGTTTATTTTTATTGAATCGTTCATTTCAAGCACTTGATTGACACTGATTGCATATGTATATCTAAATCCAGTTACCATATGATGTTGTACACAAAATTCACAGTTGATTATACATATTGATGGACAAAAATGGAAAATTCTGAAACATCTTGATACCTTCATGATATCATAACCATGTCCCAGTGAAAGTCATATTAGTTACAGTGAAACCTGTTTAAGCCAAACCCTGAATAAACCAAACTTTAAGTCAAGTTCTAATGTAGGAATCGTTGTTAATTTAACCTGTATAAACCAGAATACTGTATAAACCAAACGTTAGGTAAAGTTCTATTGTAGGAATCGTTGTTAATTTAACCTGTATAAACCAGAATACTGTATAAACCAAACGTTAGGTCAAGTTCTAATGTAGGAATCATTGTTAATTTAACCTGTATAAACCAGAATACTGTATAAACCAAACGTTAGGTCAAGTTCTAATGTAGGAATCGTTGTTAATTTAACCTGTATAAATCAGAATACTGTATAAACCAAATTTTAGGTCAAGTTCTAATGTAGGAATCATTGTTAATTTAACCTGTATAAACCAGAATACTGTATAAACCAAATTTTAGGTCAAGTTCTAATGTAGGAATCGTTGTTAATTTAACCTGTATAAACCAGAATACTGTATAAACCAAACTTTAGGTCAAGTTCTAATGTAGGGATCATTGTTAATTTAACCTGTATAAACCAGAATACTGTATAAACCAAACGTTAGGTCAAGTTCTAATGTAGGAATCGTTGTTAATTTAACCTGTATAAATCAGAATACTGTATAAACCAAACATTAGGTAAAGTTCTAATGTAGGAATTGTTGTTAATTTAACCTGTATAAACCAGAATACTGTATAAACCAAACTTTAAGTCAAGTTCTAATGTAGGAATCGTTGTTAATTTAACCTGTATAAATCAGAATACTGTATAAACCAAACTTTAAGTCAAGTTCTAATGTAGGAATCGTTGTTAATTTAACCTGTATAAATCAGAATACTGTATAAACCAAACATTAGGTAAAGTTCTAATGTAGGAATCATTGTTAATTTAACCTGTATAAACCAGAATACTGTATAAACCAAACTTTAGGTCAAGTTCTAATGTAGGAATCGTTGTTAATTTAACCTGTATAAACCAGAATACTGTATAAACCAAACTTTAGGTCAAGTTCTAATGTAGGAATCGTTGTTAATTTAACCTGTATAAACCAGAATACTGTATAAACCAAATTTTAGGTCAAGTTCTAATGTAGGAATCATTGTTAATTTAACCTGTATAAACCAGAATACTGTATAAACCAAACTTTAAGTCAAGTTCTAATGTAGGAATTGTTGTTAATTTAACCTGTATAAACCAGAATACTGTATAAACCAAACTTTAGGTCAAGTTCTAATGTAGGAATCGTTGTTAATTTAACCTGTATAAACCAGAATACTGTATAAACCAAACTTTAGGTCAAGTTCTAATGTAGGAATTGTTGTTAATTTAACCTGAATAAACCAGAATACTGTATAAACCAAATTTTAAGTCAAGTTCTAATGTAGGAATTGTTGTTAATTTAACCTGAATAAACCAGAATACTTTATAAACCAAACGTTGGGTAAAGTTCTAATGTAGGAATCATTGTTAATTTAACCTGTATAAACCAGAATACTGTATAAACCAAACTTAGGTAAAGTTCTAATGTAGGAATCATTGTTAATTTAACCTGTATAAACCAGAATACTGTATAAACCAAACTTTAAGTCAAGTTCTAATGTAGGAATCGTTGTTAATTTAACCTGTATAAACCCAAATACTGTATAAACCAAACGTTAGGTAAAGTTCTAATGTAGGAATCGTTGTTAATTTAACCTGTATAAACCAGAATACTGTATAAACCAAACTTTAGGTCAAGTTCTAATGTAGGAATCGTTGTTAATTTAACCTGTATAAACCAGAATACTGTATAAACCAAACGTTAGGTCAAGTTCTAATGTAGGAATCGTTGTTAATTTAACCTGTATAAACCAGAATACTGTATAAACCAAACTTTAAGTCAAGTTCTAATGTAGGAATCGTTGTTAATTTAACCTGTATAAACCCAAATACTGTATAAACCAAACGTTAGGTAAAGTTCTAATGTAGGAATCGTTGTTAATTTAACCTGTATAAACCAGAATACTGTATAAACCAAACTTTAAGTCAAGTTCTAATGTAGGAATCGTTGTTAATTTAACCTGTATAAACCAGAATACTGTATAAACCAAACGTTAGGTCAAGTTCTAATGTAGGAATCGTTGTTAATTTAACCTGTATAAATCAGAATACTGTATAAACCAAACTTTAAGTCAAGTTCTAATGTAGGAATTGTTGTTAATTTAACCTGAATAAACCAGAATACTTTATAAACCAAACTTTAGGTCAAGTTCTAATGTAGGAATCGTTGTTAATTTAACCTGTATAAACCAGAATACTGTATAAACCAAACTTTAGGTCAAGTTCTAATGTAGGAATCGTTGTTAATTTAACCTGTATAAACCAGAATACTGTATAAACCAAACTTTAAGTCAAGTTCTAATGTAGGAATCGTTGTTAATTTAACCTGTATAAACCCAAATACTGTATAAACCAAACGTTAGGTAAAGTTCTAATGTAGGAATCGTTGTTAATTTAACCTGTATAAATCAGAATACTGTATAAACCAAACGTTAGGTCAAGTTCTAATGTAGGAATTGTTGTTAATTTAACCTGTATAAACCAGAATACTGTATAAACCAAACGTTAGGTCAAGTTCTAATGTAGGAATCGTTGTTAATTTAACCTGTATAAACCAGAATACTGTATAAACCAAATTTTAGGTCAAGTTCTAATGTAGGAATCGTTGGTAATTTAACCTGTATAAACCAGAATACTGTATAAACCAAATTTTAGGTCAAGTTCTAATGTAGGAATCGTTGTTAATTTAACCTGTATAAACCAGAATACTGTATAAACCAAACTTTAAGTCAAGTTCTAATGTAGGAATCGTTGTTAATTTAACCTGTATAAACCAGAATACTGTATAAACCAAACTTTAGGTCAAGTTCTAATGTAGGAATCATTGTTAATTTAACCTGTATAAACCCGAATACTGTATAAACCAAACTTTAGGTCAAGTTCTAATGTAGGAATTGTTGTTAATTTAACCTGTATAAACCAGAATACTGTATAAACCAAATTTTAGGTCAAGTTCTAATGTAGGAATCGTTGTTAATTTAACCTGTATAAACCAGAATACTGTATAAACCAAATTTTAGGTCAAGTTCTAATGTAGGAATCGTTGTTAATTTAACCTGTATAAATCAGAATACTGTATAAACCAAACGTTAGGTCAAGTTCTAATGTAGGAATTGTTGTTAATTTAACCTGTATAAACCCGAATACTGTATAAACCAAACTTTAGGTCAAGTTCTAATGTAGGAATCGTTGTTAATTTAACCTGTATAAACCAAACACCTGTCTATTCCAAACACAAATGTTGGTCACAAGTAGGTTCGGTTTTGACAGGTTTCACTGTATAATATGTAAGTAATAGTGCATGACATATATCATTTGTATATCTGCACGACATGTATCATTTGTATACCTGCACGACATGTATCATTTGTATACATGCACGACATGTATCATTTGTTTTATGTGAAAATTTCAGATAGAAAATGTATATGCATAGGTAGAGTAATATAACTGTATATAACGTCAATCTGAATAAAATCATATCTCTCACTTACTCCATGTGAGATCTAAAGAAACCACAGTACTGGTCACATGATCTAAAGAAACCACACAGTACTGGTCACATGATCTAAAGAAACTACACAGTACTGGTCACATGATCTAAAGAAACCACACAGTACTGGTCACATGATCTAAAGAAACCACAGTACTGGTCACATGATCTAAAGAAACCACAGTACTGGTCACATGATCTAAAGAAACCACAGTATTGGTCACATGCGAGTGATCCTATGTCATGAGTATTTAATGTTGTGATAAATACTTGTTATGCCCTTATTCGACCAATAAGATTATTTCTGGCAAGCAAAGCATATTAATTTAAAGTTGTAGCGCTTTCATAGTCTCATAAGCGCCTTTTTCATTGGGCAGTAAAGGTCGAATGTTACCCGTATTTTAGTTTTTACAGATCTCATATGCGGCGCCATATCAGTTAGGGGAGCAAATAGATGTGATTTTAATCAGATTGATATACAGTCAAACCTGTATTAAGAGGTCACCTTTAGGACAAAGAAAAAGTGGTTTAATAAGACAGGTGACCTCTTAAAAGAGATGTTCCATTCATATAAAATTTTCTATGACATGACAAGAAAAAGGTGACTGCTTAATAGAGGTGACTGCTTAATAGAGGTGATTACTTAATAGAGGTGACTACTTAATAGAGGTGACTGCTTAATAGAGGTGACTGCTTAATAGAGGTGACTACTTAATAGAGGTGACTGTTTAATAGAGGTGACTACTTAATATAGGTGACTACTTAATAGAGGTGACTACTTAATAGAGGTGACTACTTAATAGAGGTGACTGCTTAATAGAGGTGACTACTTAATAGAGGTGACTGTTTAATAGAGGTGACTACTTATTAGAGGTGACTGCTTAATAGAGGTGACCTTATGAACAGGTTTGACTGTATTGTGTACATTGTATTACTACATGTTTGTCATGTATTACTGGGTTTTTTTATATTTAAGATGATTTTAATAACAATTAACAATGCAATATGTAATTCAATGCACAGATATTTTAATAAAGTATTTTATATTTTTGATTCGCTTTTGTTCGTTTAATAATTTCATATACATGTACAGTCAAACTTGCCTTAAAGGGCACCTGTATATAATAAATCGCTGTCTATAAAGGACAGTTTCGTTTACTCCATGAAATGAATAATGCATACAGTTTGAACCTGTATATAAGAGAAACTACTCACAAAGGGCACATGTTCAGGGTCCTGTCAGTGCCCTTTATATACAGGTTTGACTGTACATATATTGTTATTGTTTAATTATATTACTGGCTTTCTTCTTTTACCTCCACTCTTATAAAGTGGTAGGTATACTGTATTGCCCTTGTCTTTACCATCGCCTGTTGGTGTGTTACATTTTCTTGTGCAAGCAACTGTTCTTTTACACTTTGAACAAACTAGTTCATACTTAATATGGTTTCTTGGCATGACAGGAACGAGGACATAATTTGTTTTATTATTCCATATACATATATTGTTATTGTATAATTATATTTCTGGCTTTCTTTTACCTCCACTCTCATAAAGTGGTAGATATACTAGATTGCCCTTGTCTGTGCAGTTGCCTGTTGGTTTGTCCCATTGTCTTGTGTAGGCAACTGTTCCTTAACCTTTTGAAGAAAGTAGTTCATATCTAATATCTTGGCATGACATTAACAAGCACATATTGCTATGAATTTCCAAATGAACCTGTTAAATGGGAGATACAGCCCCTTTACCAACACATACAAATCTATTCCATATTCTTTGTAGGTAACTAATCTTAGATGGAATTTGTTCATATTTAATGTTATCTATACAACATGCACATGTTACTATAACAAATTTTCAACCATACCAATTACAGTCGAAGGGCCATCATGGTTGTGATCGTATGGTATCACCACTAAGGGTTTGCGAGTGAATCCCGCTCACAACGAGGTGTACTCGATACAACTTTATGTGCTAAAATTTGTCAGTGATTTGTCACAGATCGGTTTCCTCCACCAATAAAACTAATTGCTACGTTTTAACTGAAGTATTGTTGAAAGTGGCGTTAAAAACCATAGCCCATACCCAGTTACAGTCATACCTGCCTATGTGATTGCCTCTAATAAGCAGTGGAGTGTATTAAAATGTCACTTTTTTCCTGTCCTGACATAGACAATTTCATATAAATTTAACCTTTTCTTTATCCTAAAAGTTACCTCTTAATACAGGTTTGACTATGTAGGTGTTACTACCCCCTTTCAACTTTGTAGAAGATCCATGAATTAAGCTTGTGGAGGCAACTAGTCTTATATGTCATTGTCACTGTTTGATCAAAGGAAAGATAACTAGGGAGTTTGGGTATTTTTAGCAGGAAGTCATGTTATTACTGGATGATTTTCTAGTTAAACTTTTTTTTAGATCGACTTATTCCAGATCATAGAGTTGAGAGTTCAAAGACCAGTTTGTCTGTAAGATGTGGAAGGTTGGTGTATGGCTAAAAAAATAATCGTGAAATCCACAATATAAATTGCATGTTGAAAGTGATATACATGTATATATACTACATTGATGGTGTAATGGTTTATGTGCTCACTATAATTGGTATTTACTGCTTCACTGCTAAGCATGCACCATGAAGGAGTAAGAACAAAGACTGGTTGGCCCGGGTTCAGGGTATTGTGTCCGAATGGAGCAATATGTCTACCAGTGGGCAGTTTCAGTCAGCTAGCACTATAAAAATCCAACCAAACCGGTTCTAGTATAATCGAAATGAAACTTGTTATCATCTTGGTATAGCTTGTGAGATCTTGATGGTAGAGATGTCAGTTTTCAACAGTATTTTCACTTTAATTGTGGTAGCCAGTTTTATTGGTGGAGGAAACCTGATTTCCTGTGAAAACCATAGACTGGAAAGCTTTATCACATCAAGTTATACCAAGTACAAACTCCTGCGAAATCGAACTCACAGACTCCTAAATCAGTGTAATGTGTTAATATGTAAATCTGTCTGTCCACCACATTTTCTTGTTTACACAAAAACAACAATTTCAAAAACTGTTTACTTCAATGCTGCAAATATCTTAATCTGTTCTTCAATTGAAGATATTGAATAACTGATATTATGTTCTGCTATATAGATGATGTCCTTTCACTAAATTATTCTGATTTGGTGTTTTGTTGATCGCATCTATCCCATTGAGCTTGAAATAAAGGATACCACGGAGAGAGCTAGGTCTGCTTCAGACCTCGACCTATACCACGGAGACAGCTAGGTCTGCTTCAGGTCTTGACCTACACAACAATGTACCACTTGAAATGGGGGGATCGGTTAAGAGCGAAACTTTACGACAAAAGAGATGATTTCAATTTTCCCATTGTGAACTTTCCATTTTATATAGCAACATTCCAGCAGTATCTGCCTATGGAATATACATGTATATATAACTCAGTTGATTCGAAATTCCAGAGCTTGTGGTTCCTATCAAGATTTTCTTGAGAGAGGGCTGCTGCTAACAAAGAAGCCAATGAAACAAAGATTTCTAGTGATTAAGTTGAAATCATCACTTCGAAAGTTTTACGGTCGCCATCATGACCTGTAGCTGGTTAACCGTTACGGAATGCTTGTGTCACAAATGAGTTGTTGCGCTATCTATCTATCTATCTATGGTGTTGAGTTGAAAAAGGTCGTTGACCCATCACCCAAGTATTTGTGACGTTCTCCAACATGACAACATTATTAGTATATACAGTAAAGTCCCCAAAAAGTGTGTATTTACATGTGATTAAAATCAGGATAAAATCATCATCTCTTGTTCATGTTGTTCAGCCACCGTAGTAGAGCTTAGTGAGTCTGCTCTTAAATTCCTCACTGCTCTCTAACATTTCATCTGATAGTTGGTTCTAATCCCTGATGGTACGTGGGAAGAAACTGTATTTGTAAACATCTTTTTTCGGTCTGATTTGTATGTATCTCTTCGGATGATGGAATCTCGAAGTTCTCGTTGGTTTAATGATGTAGGATTGTATTGGTATCGCTACTTTTTCATGGATGGCTTTATGTAAAAGTGTGATACGGGCTATTTTTCTCCTTGTTGAAAGTGGTGGTAATTCCAGTTGTTCGAGTAATGTTGTCACTGTACCAGGGTCTCTTGAGTAGTTGCTTTTGATGAAGCGGTGCTGCTCGGCTTTGGACCATCTCAATCTGTTGAATTTGTTTTTGGAGATGAAGGTCCCAAGCGCTGCTGGCGTACTCAAGGTGAGGTCGGATAAGCGCAAGGTATGCTTGTTTCTTTACCTCCTCTGGACGCTTGTAGTAATCACATTCCATTCCTCTTCTTCTTCTTCTTCTTTGGTTACGGAAAACCACCAACGTACTGATGTTTACTTTCCGGCGAATGCCTGGTAAATTATTAATAAATTTCGGAACATAGTAAATTAGTTTGATATAATTGTTATTATTATTTTTTTTTTAGTTATATATTATCAGTTTTTACAATTTTTCTTTTAATTTTGGATTTTACAATTTTTTATTTTTTATTTTTACATTTATTTCTTTCCTCGTTCATGATCATGACTTATCGCTGGGATTGTAACAATAATAATGTGAATTCATCTGGAACGTAGATCTAAATCTTTTTTTACTTCTAACGTTTTCCATGTGACCGAATGAAGGGTTGTGCCAGATTTTGAAGGAAACAAAATCATCACGCGTGAAAACAAGCAGTTACTACTCAGATTTCTCTTGAGTTTTCTGTCGTGTACATCCGTGAAAATTTGTGTCTCAAAATCGGCCTTGCTGTTTCAGGTAAAAATCCTGAGACAGTGAACATGATAGGTGTAACTTCATTGAAATGCCAAGTACATAGGAAGAGACAAATACATGCCTAGTTTTGAATGCGAACCAATGATCAAAGACGTGGCACATGGTAGTGAAGTTTCCAGACACATACGTTCTCGTATTGTTTATACAGTAGTTTCTAAGGATGACAAATACACGCAATACAAATGTTTACTATTGCTATCTAGTTTAGTTCGAACGAAATACAAATACAAAATGTTTTATTTTAAATCGGGTATAAATATTAAACAGTAATCATCAGCTCTAATGAGCTTTCTACCGACATTGTGTTTCTAGAATATCCTTTATCAAGTAAGCCCAAAGTTAAATGCTGGAACAGAACATGAAATTTAAAACGTGTTTTTGAGCAAATAAAAATCCAAATGGCCTATGCATGACAGCCAAGATAAGCTAAGGTTTTACCTGTGCCCGAGTGAGATGTGGTTTTAACCAATATGAATCAGAAGGTTTAAAATTAATAAAGAGTTTAATTTAATATATTTCCAGTCGTTCTTAAGTGAATCGTTTTAATTAACTCCAATCTGTATGCATAGGTTAAACAACAGTTCCACATGTTATATCATAATTAAAGCCCAAACTGTTGTTTGACCAATTAAGAACAAAATCACTTTTGATCAAACCGCATCGGTGGTGCAATGGTTAGCGTGCTCGCCACAACTGTGGTAGATCGTTGCTTCGAGCAACTATGTAAGATTGGTATTTGTTGTTTTCCTGCAAAGCACACAGCACAAAAGAGCAAGAGCAAAGACTGGTTGTCTCGGAAATCAGAATAATGTGTCCGAGTGGACTGACATGTCTATCCGCGGGCTGTTGTTGCAATGAGCTAGTACTATAAACCAAAATCCAACTAAGCGTGTTAGCTTAGAATAAAACGGACATTATCAACATGATATAGCTAAAAAAAAATATGCTAATTTGGCGTTAAACAACAATCGCTCAAGATTTGTTAATTTCATATTGGGGAAAAACTATCGAATTTGTTATTTAACGAAAATAATCAGAGTTATCTCTCTTTATACATGTCTGACTGTATATAGTTTAAACTGGTACGGTTTACAATCCAACGTGAACATACATGTATGAGTGTATTTGTTATATTATTATTCCTGATCGATCATTAATAAAAACAAGTACCATAGATACATCTATTATATTCATTTATGTTTCTACACAATCACAGGAAAATGGCTTTTTATCGTAGACCATTTCTGTTTTATTGTCCGTTGCTAGCACTAACGCTTGCAAAGAGAGTCTTGGAAAAATGCAATGCTAACAAAACCGTTCTCGTATGTACTTTTGCTTTTGGGCCCCCTGTCGTAGAAGAGTGTGTACAAAGTTAGGAAATGAATTTGTGGTGGCACTCTCTCCTTTCACAACGTGTTCTCTGCGAATCTAATATAATCTTGGTGAGTAAACCTGGAAGAATAGTCCTGGACTGAAGCTTAAAACCATCTTGAAAAGATGGTCTCCTATGTTCATGAAGAAAGAACTGAAGATACTGAATGGGGAGACGAATTAGAGGAGAAACACCGGCTGGAGAAATCAGAAAACTCAATAGCTGGGAGAATTGTAAATCAGTTACTATAACATACTGCTGAGGAAAATATAAATTTTCTGACTGCAAAACAAATCTGACGAACAGTAATCTCTGAGAATGGAAATATCTACTTCTACACAGAAAAAAAAAATCTAAAGCCAGTGGTGATTTGTGTGTCGCCGCTAAATTTTATATTAAACAAAGGATTTGTATAAACAAACAATTGAACCGACGAATATGCACAAAAAAAATATGATACTGTAGGCCTAGTTTCAAGCGATACATTTTGGTAAAAATTTAAGAAAAAAATACAAAATGTTCATGTCCAAAAAATAATCTGATCATGTTCGCGTGAAAAAAATACTTGCTCGAAACTACTCCCAAAGGGGTAATAAATATCATCCCTTTCACCGATTTATAGTCGATCTATATCACTGACATTCAAATAAGCAAATCTTGTAATCAAAGTGAGGATCCAGGGCCTGGATTTAAAAAAAAATCTTTTCATGTAAATTGACGAGAATTTTTCTGTACCAATCATATTTTTGTCGCTCCGGCATTTTACAGCAAAAAATATTGCCCATTCCCCCCTTTTCAAAGAGTCTGGGCCCGTATTCATAAAACTTCTTTAGAGGCTAAGATTTTCCTAAGGATTTCCTTAGTTAAGGAAGATACTTAAGTGGTATTCATAAAATATCTTAAGTGGTTTCTTAACTAAGGAATACTTTTAAAAGTATTTGCAACTACGGAACTTTTCGTATTTTACCATTAAGTAAATGTAAATATATGAATGAAAAGGGGACACACAGTTCTTAAGCTATTATTGTACATTGATGATTGATTTCATTGTCAATAAATATTTTGTATTGTATTTCAATTCCCGCTTACACTATTTTCACGTACATTGCTTGACCAATTCAATACATACATACATATATAAATAAAACTGAAGTCGTATCAAAATCTTTAACTATTAAACATGTCTAAGAGAAAGCCAAACTGGACCGATTGAGAGAAGGTGATACTAGTGGAGGAATGCGAGAAAAGAAAGAACGTTTTAAGAACAAAATTTTCGTCAACAATTACTTCGTCGACAATTAAATTTCTTTAAAACTTAGGTACATGTATGTTTAACAGGGACACACAATCATAATGTTCCTCAACTTCCCACTTTTGAGTTTGGATGCACCTCCCTCATCTATTTGGAGGATTTTACGTTCAACATATACGAAACTAATTTTAATGACTGTATGGAAATATCATGTAAATAAAACATAAAAAAAAAAATAGGCTCGATTCCTAAATATACTGCTTTCTAAGTCATCCTGTAACATATCACATATCATCATAATAGACTGTCGGTCAAATCTGTATTTGTCTATTAACTCGAAGTCATCGTAGATATCAAGAGGTTTTTGTACGGTCTCTGAATACTCGCTCTCTACGTAAAGTTCTTCTCCCAGCGTGAAACAACCGAAAACGTTCGACATGGAACATGTTTGTATTGGTAATAATGCAATACTAGTATTAAGCTTTAATCATACCTATGTCAGCAAAGCACGTGCCATCAAATGGTACGGTTGTAAAAATATTTACTCATCCGGAAAATGACCTTGATGGTGAATTTTATGTACATGTAAGATATGATATGGATTTGATGATAAACTCAAATGCCTATTTACTCATCTTTAAAATTTAGGTACATGTATGTTTAACAGGGACACACAATCATAATGTTCCTCAACTTCCCTAATATGGTAATATGGTTTGTTGTTATCTTTTTATTCATACAATATCACTTTCATAACTCACAATCAGTATAAATAGCAATTCAGGAAAACTTAAGGAACCTACCCATCTATCTTAAAGTTAAGAGAAATCTTAAGTGATTTCTTAGTTTAAGGACGTTTATGAATACCACTTAAGTATGATGGGCTGAGTTTCCATAACTTAAGGTTATTCTTAGGAAATACTTTAGATAAAAAGTTTTATGAATACCACTTAAGTAAAATGGTCGGAGTTTCCTTAACTTAAGTGTTTCCTTAGGAAAATCTTAACTTTAGTGGCTTTATGGATACGAGCCCTGGATCCACATGGAGTTATAGTAAAAGAATACTGGTTCACTTCCATTATACTATTGACCGCTATTGACAACCATAAAAGGAAAGATCGCCGAACCAGTATATTAATTAAAGGGTGTGTCAAATAGATGGTATTTGATTGGTTAGCATAATATCATGTTTAATTTAACAAACTTTAAGATGTTAGAATTACAATTATCTACAACATATATATTAATATGAAAAGAAAATGTCAACATACATTGCAGAAACTCATATTACCCTAAAGTTAACAAAATAGTGTGTAATCTAAATGTTACTAAATATAGTAACCAATCAGAAAAGTTCTTCTTTCGATCTTATTAAACATATTCCGGAAATGAAAACCACACAATGTTAAGTAGGCCTACAGGTAAATTTGAAATGTTTTCCACGATATAGCGTCAATGAGACAACAAACAATATAGAAATTGCACAAATTATTATTAAATCACATTCAAATATAAACGAAATGAAGAAAAGTCAAAAGATTTAATTTAAATGCAAATTTCAAAGACTAATCCTAATCCGAAAAATGGTGCAGATGTATTGACTCTTGTCTCTTGATTATTATCATGAAGAACAATTTGTTGTGCAGGTTTATTAACGTGTCTAATATAGCTTTCAGTCAGATGTCACAATTAACTTTGGGTTGATATGCTGGTGTTCAGTTGATATCTGCTTCTGTAACTGTCTATATTGAATTGCATAAATTGATGTATGTTTTTATTTAATATGTTTGTATGCATGATTGTATGTGTTGTTATATACTATAGTTGATTTTAAGAGCTCATTAGAGCTTTTGTTATATGTATGATTTATATCGACTCTAAATAAAGCTTTGAATTGAATTGAATTGTACAAACTTCACAACCTTTTTAAGGCTTTTATTTGAAACATGGTTATGACTAGTATGAGTGATCAACTCCACAATAATTCCAATATTTCACTCAATTGTAATGTGTAGTCCAATCTTATTGTAACATAGTTGCAGAACCGTAGCTCTCATGGAACTTGGCCAGTTTTCTGAAATTCCGCAAATATCAGAAAACTGGCCAAGGACCATAAGAGCTACGGTTCTACAGCTAAGTGTAACATAGATTCAAGAGATGCATATGTTCACATGCAATATAATATCAATCAATTTTCTCTGTCATTTTTATCACGGTCCCATAGGACTCCAGTATATACCAGTTTTAATGATGGAGAAAACAGACCTGCTACAACTAACAGGCAAACTTTAACTAATAATGATGTATCAAGTATGCCTAGCTGGCATGTGCAGAAGTGGAACTCCCAACTTTAGTGCAATAGTGCAGACTTCTTGAAATTTGTTTTCCTTTTGCTGGACATATGAATTTTCTGCTGGACCCTCTGAATTTTTGCCGAACCTACATTTTTTATGTAAAATTGTTTTAAAGCCAAGCAATGTCATACCGTTATTATTTTTAGTCTAGCAGAGCACTTTCTGTATTTAACTTCATTAGTACTGGTAGAGGCCTAAAAATAAAGACCAGTCACCATCCAGAATAAACCAAAATGTTGAAACCATGCACCAAAAAAAAGTAGCCAAATCCAGCTAGGGATACCCTCAAACTTTGAAAAATTTACCAGATTTAAAACATAATTTTAATTTTTTTTATTGAAATTGCAATAACAATATTCTAAAAGTCATTAGACTCTCAATCTCCAATTCAATTTCCCTATGCAGTCTCTCAATCACGTTTGCCCGGCTCAGCTCCGTCGTAATGCTTCAGGAACGACCACATTTTTATGATCGACACATTGCCATGTTGCCGGAACTGTAAACAAAATTCTAAATAGAAACGGGTTATGTGAAGGGAACGAAAGAAATCGGGGACGTCGTGTTTTTTTTTATTTTACTAATTTTTTGGGAGCTTTTCACTCGAAAAGATCATCTTACGCATCACAATATATTCAAATATATTTATTTTCATGACAGTTACCAATAATATTTACCAAAAACAGATTAAATATCACGTATTCAATGCGGTTACGAATTCCGAGTTGACCGAACTTGTTCCGGTATTTACAATACAACCTGCGTTTCCGACTTCCGTTAAAAAAGTAAACACATCATTCAAAAATGTTTGGTGGACATAGGGACCGGCATTACCGACGTTTTTGGCGGACCTCATGATTTTCTGCCTCCTAGATCCGATAGGTCCGACGAATTTCAAAAACTCTGATAGTGGTGATATGCAGTGATAATCTTGTTGAGATTTGGCTCTCTGTGCTATTTTTTTGTATCTTCCATGTTGCCAGTAAAACTCATGTTGCACCCGTCAAATCCCCAATTAACACTGGTAACTTTCAATTAAAATACTGATATTCCTTTGGTGACAATATGTATACTATAGTTTGGTCACTGCATATAACTGTGTAACATGTTTATCTTACTGCCAATATTTAACAAAATGATGAAGTATTAATAAAGGGTTATGGTGTTTAATGCCACTTTCCAGGGTTGGGTTCAATTACTTTAAAAAGTAATTAAATACTTTCAATTACATTGCAATATTTTTCAATTACATTACATTGCAATTACAGTGGTTTTTAAAAAGTATTTGATTTTTTTTCAAATACTTTTAAAAAGTAATTTAATTACATTGCAATTATATTTTAATTCACAAAAATCAGAAAATTCACAAAAACACATTGGAATGCTGGAACTTCAAATTCATCTAACACCCTTGATGTCATGGTTGGTTTATGAACAACTTTCCATACCAAACTAAGTTAAGTATTAAGACTTGAACACTTTTAATACTTACATGTGTTACAATTAGCACTGAACTGTTCACAGCATTGTTTAAAATATGTCACCATATGCCTTGAGGCATGGGATTAGTCTTTTGTCTAGATACCTTGATCATTCAATAATGATCTTGATTAAATAAACAATGTTAAATGATGGGTTTAAGTGTTTTAGAAATTAAGTATATTGATTAATACAATCTAATTTAACAGTAAAATTGGTGTTGACCATTCTTATATACATGTAGCCTATATGCAATAAACATGATATTGATAAGCATGTATTTTCTGCATTCAATTTATTGTTTTTCATATTATCAAAAATTGTATAATTTATTTTACATCAATTTATCTTTTTTTTATTTTGACAATGAAACAAAAATTTTCTTTAGAGATAAATATTACTTCAGTTCTCAGGTAAATAAATTGAAGCTTTTCAAGCATATAGTGTATGTAATTGAAATGTATTTAAAATGTAATTGCAATTACACCAGTTTTTCAAAATGTATTTATATACATTGTACATTCAATTACATGTAATTGAAATCAAGCTCAATTACAATTACTTTCAATTACTTCCAAAAAAGTAATTCATTGCAATCAATTGCAATTACCCCATCCCTGCCACTTTCAACAATATTTCAGTTATATCGTGACGGTCAGTTTTATTGGTTGAACTTGAAGAAATTGAAGAAAACTTCTGACAAACTTTATCACATAATGTTGTATTGAGTACACCTCGCCATGAGCCGGATTCAAGCTCACAACGTAAGTGGTGAAGAAATAATAAAAACAGTACTTATATATGATAATTTTGTGTTAAGCATTGACTGTGCAAAAATAGTGACCAGGGTGGAAGACATTTAAGGATTGATCGCAATTATTGTTCGGTTCATAAAGAAATAACCTCAATCAGGTTGTACACACCGTGTAACCCAACTAGCAAAGTATACTACCGTATTTGTACTCTTAGACATATCAGAATCAAAATAAATCATGGAAGCCAGAATGTGTTTTGAGTTTTAACATGGATTGGCAGATATTAGTAAATTTTATCCCTTGCTTCTGGCTCGGAATAAAATACTAATATCCACCAATCCATGTTAAAACTCCCAACACATTCTGGCTTCCATGAATTATTTCTTAATTAGTCTTCAAACAACTTACAGTAGGAAAGTCGGCAGTAGTCATCGATAGCGTTATTACAAAGCTTGTTTTTCATTTCATTAGAACCACATAAAAAAAAAATTATTCAGAGAGGGGACAGAAATTGTATTAATTTAATATTTCTAAGCATTATAATATCATTTTGCACCACTATTAAGCATCGAAAGTAAGTCATTGTGTGAAAATCAGACACCATGTTGATTATTGTGTCAATGTGTCATCGTTCAGCATGATGTCATATGTTCACTTCCAGAGTAAGATGAACAAATCTCCAGAGTGAATGACCACCATTACAAATCTCTACTATAGAATATACCTTATTAAATTTGTTTATTATATTTGTTACAGCTACAACACAGTGTGATATTTTTAACCAGAAAAGACATAAATTTCTGTTGATATGGGTACAAAGGTAAGAACATATTTTTAATGTGTACTTTTTGATGTTTTTAAGCTTTTGGCATTACTTGGCGTCCGTCGTTCGTTAACTTTTCACATTTTAATCTTCTCCTCTGAAACCGCTTAGCCTGTGCAAAATTTCCATGGCCTCCATATAGGAAGTTCTTGTTTGTGATTGGCCAATTAAAAAAATCTTCTCTAAAACCATTTAGCCAAATTAATTGAAATTTGGTAGGAAGCAGTGAAGAACCTATGGAAGGTTCTGTATAAAGTTTCCTCAAAACAGAAAGATAGGTGAGCAACACAGGCTGAACCCACTGAGCCTCTTGTTAATTTTTGTTGGGTACAAATAAGGGTAATAACAAAATTACCGAACTCTGAACAATTTTACAAAAGGAAAGTCAAAGCTCATAAGTATATAAACAGACAAAATTAGTCAACAACTGGAAAATTGTGAAAACCGCAATGACCCTGACTTGGTACAGGCATTTCTAAAGAAATGGTGTTTTGAATCAGATTTTAAAGCTCCAAACCAAACCTCCCGCAAAGCTAAGAACATATTTTTTAATGTGTACTTTTTGATGTTTTACATGTACATACATGTATGTACCAGTATATGTGTTAAAATGTTTAACATGAAATATACATGGTACAAGTTGTTGTTTGTAAACAGACCACCCACTATCTTATCATGTTATCATTGTATATTGTTAAAGGATACAGTGGAATCACAATTTTGATAGAGTTGAAGATTACAGTAGAATATCATCCCAGAAAATTGTTGCAAGCAAAACAAAAATCAGATTTTTTTCCAGCTGTACCAAAATTCATTGTTGCAAACTGCATGGTCAGAATATTATTTTTTGCAACTTTCATGTCAATCTATTTCTTGTTATAAAATTTGGCAACAGATATTTTTTATATAAAAAACATAACCCCATCTAAAAGTTAAATGGTTGTTCTACCACATGTTAATATCTGTGACTATTTATTATAATATCTAAATGTTAGTTATGGTTTAACCCCCCCCCCCCAATCTAAAAGTTAAATGGTTGTTCCCTCAGATGTTCAGTTGAGAGTTTAAATTAATTAATCTACCAGTATTGGCAGTAGTTCTACCACATGTTAATTTCTGTGACTATTTATTATAATATCTAAATGTTAGTTATGGTTTACCAGACACATTTGTTGTGTAACATCTCATTACACTGTTACAACAGTGTATCTATTTATAGCTCTAGGGGAGATCATCTGTAATACCATAAAAACAACATTACACAAAATCTAAATATATCCACAGGGGAGATAATCTATACCTCAATAAAATACTGCCTTAGGGGCAGATAATCCATTAACACTATCCATATGTAAATGTTATACAATTTTTAAGCAGGTGATAATAGTCAGGTGTAGTAACATGGTAGTAAAATGTAATTGTTTTATGGTTGAGATGGCCCACCAGTCTTAATAGATGAACAATTGAGATATTACCTCATCTTAAAAGCTTTGGAAATTGAGTTCAAATGTAGTACATGTATGGTAGAGTTAACATTGAGCAGTGTATCTTTTCCAGTGTTCTATCTAGAATCTTAGAGCCATTAGAGCAGTCTTTGCACTAACACACTTGCCCGGGACAAGTAAAACTGGATTCGGACAAATGAAAATTCTGAAAGAATCTGCTTGAATAATTTTTTTTTTTTAATTTGGCTTTCAGGCAAGTAGGTGAAAAAAAATTAAGGAAAAGACTGTTAAAGGGGCACAGGAGAAGGTCACTTTTGTTTTGTGTGTGTTCAAAGTAATCCTATTATTGATAATTACCACAGGGTTAATAAAAATGAAAAACAAAAAGTATCACACTGTCAATTATGATAAGACAGTTCTATTTAATATCATAAAGTTTATACTGTATTCATGTAGCAAATTACATGGCTTGAGTGTAACCTGTTTGATTAATAATTGCATGTGGGAAAATTGAAATTAAAAATAGGGACATAGGGGTGATCAGAAGGGGCAGAGGGTTACTGGACTTTGAGGACAGGGCTTTGCACTCTTCTATTTCCCTCTAGCTAGGACATTGTTTTTAATGGAACAGGTGACTGATATTAGTTACAAACTTTGCTGTCTCAAACTCTGATAAATTGCTATCCTGGTGACTAGTATCTACTGTGAATTCATTTTTAGCTCACCTTTCCAAAGGCAATGTGAGCTTTTGCCATCACTTGTTGTCAGTCGTCCGTTAACTTTTCACATTTTAATCTTCTCCTCTGAAACCAACTTAGCCAAATGAACTGAAACTTGGTAGGAAGCATCTATGGAAGGTTCTTTATAAAGATTGCACATTTTGTCCAGATCCATTAACAAACATGGCCACCACAGGCAATTCTTGTTTCTGATTGGCCGATTTTTTTAAATCTTCTCCTCTGAAACTGCTTGTCCAAATGAACCAAAACTTGGTAGGAAGCATCTATTCTATGGAAGGTCCTCTATAAAGATTGCTCATTTTGTCCCGATTGGTTAACAAACATGGCCACCACAGGCAATTCTTGTTTCTGATTGGTTGATTTCTAAAATATCTTCTCTGTTAAAAGAAAGATAACTCTTGTTTAAATATAGATATCTGTATTCAAAATGCAGTTATCTCTATACAGATTTTTAAGAATCTTCTCCTCTGAAACCGCTTTGCCAAATGAACCGAAACTGGGTAGGAAGCATCTATGGAAGGTCCTCTGTAAAGATTGCTCATTTCGTCCCGATACGTTAACAAACATGACTGCCATAGGCGACTCTTGTTTCTGATTGGCCTATTTTTAAAATTGTTTTCCTCTGAAACCGCTTGGCCAAATGAACCGAAACTTGGTAGGAAGTATCTATGGAAGGTCTCTGTAAAGATTGCTCATTTCATCCCGATCCGTTAACAAACATGGCCGCCACAGGCGACTCTTGTTTCTGATTGGTTGATTTCTAAAAATCTTCTCCTCTGAAACCGCTTGGCCAAATGATCCGAAACTTGGTAGGAAGCATCTATAGAAGGTCCTCTATTAATATTGCTCATTCCATCCCGATCTGTTAACAAACATGGCCACCACATACAATTCTTGTCTCTGATTGGTTGATTTCTAAAAAATCTTCTCCTCTGAAACCACTTTGCCAAATGAACCGAAACTTGGTAGGAAGCATCTATGGAAGGTTCTATATAAAGATTGCTCATTTTGTCCCGATCCATTAACAAACATGGCCACCACAGGCAATTCTTGTTTCTGATTGGTCGATTTCTAAAAATCTTCTACTCTGAAACAGCTTGGCCAAATGGACCGAAACGTGGTAGGAAGCATCCTTGGAAGGTTCTTTATGGGAATTGCTCATTCTGTTTTGATCCGTTAACAAACACTGCCATCATAGGCAATTCTTGTTTCTTATTGGTCGATTTCTAACAACTTTTCCTCTGAAACCGCTTGGCCAAATGATATGAATCTTGGTAGGAAGCATCTATGAAAGGTCCTCTATAAAGATTGCTCATTCCGTCCCGATCCATTGACAAACATGGCCACCACAGGCGATTCTTGTTTCTGATGGGTTGATTTTTTTAGATTTTTCTCCTCTGAAACCGTTTGGCCAAATGAACTGAAACTTGGTAGGAAACATCTATGGAAAGTCCTCTGTTACGATTGCTCATTTTGTCCTGATCCATTAACAAACATGGCCGCCACAGACAATTCTTGTTTCTGATTGGTTGATTTCTAAAAAATCTTCTCCTCTAAAACCGCTTTGCCAAATGAACCGAAATTGGTAGGAAGCATCTATAGAAGGTTCTCTATAAAGATTGCTCATTTTGTCCCGATCCATTAACAAACATGGCCACCACAGGCAATTCTTGTTTCTGATTGGTCGATTTCTAAAAGTCTTCTACTCTGAAACAGCTTGGCCAAATGAACCAAAACGTGGGAGGAAGCATCTATGGAAGGTCCTCTATGGGAATTGCTCATTCTGTTTTGATCCGTTAACATAGGCAATTCTTGTTTCTTATTGGTCGATTTCTAAAACAGCTTTTCCTCTGGAAGGTCCTCTATAGAATTTGCTCATTTCGTTTTGATCCATTACCGGTAACAAACATGGCTGCCACAGGCAATTCTTGTTTTAGATTGGTCAATTTCTAAAAATCTTCTTCTCTGAAACTGCTTTGCCAAAATGAGCCGAAATTGCAGGTGGGAAGCACCTATGGAAGGTTCTGTATTAAGTTTCCTCAAAGCAGAATGAAAGGTGAGCGACACAGGCTCAGCTCAGTGCTGACCCTCTAGTTATTTGTTGAATACATGTACAATGTACTAATTTTCTTAGTTTTTGTTGGTTCAATCAAACCACAAAATTTAATGTTCAGCAAAAGACATAAATAACAAGAGAGGTTATCAAAAGCATGAATTCAACTGTCAACATCTCAGTTTCTACTATTCCACATAAATTCACTACTAGGAAAATAAATGAAACCACAGAACCAGTAAAACGTGTTGTGTGGAGATCTAATTTTAATTAGATTGTGTTGTTGACAAAAGAAAACAATTTATAAATTTGCATTTGATAATTTTGGTTTTATGATTGACGATCAATATCACTGCACTTGCTCTAAGTAAAAGTTTAAATCGATCAAATTATTTTTGCCTTATAATATGGAAATTCCTTCAGGTATTTTGATCTCCTTAACAATAAGAATTGTTGATATCTTATGATAACAATTACAAATAAACTTTTACGTCTATAGCGTTCCTGCATTATAAGCCACTTTAGATGATAAAATTGTTGACCGGAAGTTAGAGAAAAGCAGAGTCAATATTGACTGATCTTCTTCATTGTTTAAATGGACTTTGTTATGTACATAGATTTGGAGTGTTATATTGGTTAATGTGAATTTAATTATTTGAGTTTAATGGTAAATGGATTTAGGTCACAGTCAGTGCCATTCATTGACGTGAATATCTCAATTGCTGTCTGTATGTCAAGATTAAAGGGAGATAAAAAAAGAATTGATTATTTTTAACATTTAGAAGTTTGAAACGGTAAGATGTTCAGTTAACACGAGTTTGAGCAAGAGCCGCACTGTAGACACCTAATAAGAAAATCAGTCAAAAGTTCCCATGTTTTTGCCTTTTTGTTTGTAAATTTTAAATTTTGCTTTTTTTTTGCATACTTGACATGGCAGAATAAACACAATATACATACGCTATCGAAATATACAATTTATTTGTACTCGCCTCTAAACGGGAAATGAAAGCTCGACAGATCTATGCTCAATTTTCTTCCTGTGTCTAAAGATCGTACAAATAATTTTTTTATTTACCAACATTAAAAGATCTTGGAGAAAATAATTTTAAGGAATGTTTTATTAGGTTTGACTATACACACAAATGTACTTGAGCTCTCCATTCTCTGGAATTTCCCCCTACTGTATTAAAAATACTCAGCTATTTTTCCATATTTTGTATAATTTTACTCATTTACTTCAAAGTACACGTATTGGTATTCGTTGAAAATTTTCAAATTTAAAAAATCATTGATAATTAGCAGGTGTACTCCAATTTTAATATTCTGCTATTTTTTCTTTTTTTTGTATAATTTTTTCTGACTCATTTACTTCAAAATACCTATTTTGGTAAATTGTAGTTAGTTGTTGAAAATTTCAAAATGTTAAAAATCATTGATAATTGACAGGTGTACTCCAATTTTTTACACATGTTTTTTTTTAGAGACATAAAAATCACAAAAATGGGGAGAATTTAATCTATATAGATTGTTAACCTTTCGACCTGGTGATCATCATTCTGATTACTTAAATCTACAGTAATTCTGTCTAATTCTGTTGGATCAGACAACTATACTATGTCAATATCTATAACCCCAGGGTTCAGGATACCCAGGTAATACATCATATATTGACAGGTGAGGGAAACATTACATCAAAGTGTATCTCTGGACAGGTCAAGCTGGATGATAGAGAACTGTGTTCATTGTCCTGGGTTTTTGTTGTTAGTGTCTGACTGGATTTTAGTCTCTTATGGATGATTATACAAATTTGGTAATGGTAAGTAGAAAAATATTAAGAGTGGATATTTTTTGTACTGTATTTTTCCAAGAAAAGAATAGGAGAAAATTAAACTTGGTGGCAGACCATTTAACTTTTAGTTGAGAGGGGAGGGGGCAGGGGCTATGTTTCCCTCAAGCCAGAAAGTTTTTTTCTTCACCCGAAACATGAATTGGATTATTTCTCTTTTTGGACATGAAAAATTTGTATTTTTTCTTTAAATTTTGCTAAAGTGCACGCTCTGATATTTAGTTTAGTTAGAAAGTGCGGGGTCTGATATTTAGTTTAGTTAGAAAGTGCAGGGTCTGATAATTAGTTTAGTTAGAAAGTGCAGGGTCTGATATTTAGTTTAGTTAGAAAGTGCAGGTCTGATATTTAGTTTAGTTAGAAAGTGCAGGGTCTGATATTTAGTTTAGTTAGAAAGTGCAGGTCTGATATTTAGTTTTTGAATCTCAAGTCAATTATTATTTTTCTCTAAATTTTGGTGACAGAAATTTAAAAAAAAATGACCCCCACCCTAAAAGATAGTTCTTCCCTTTCTGATATGTTTAATCTCACCATTATTTCATGTTACTGTTAGAGATGGCAATTTCGTAAGAGTCCAGAATGTGGGCGTGTGTGTGTAAGAGTAAATCCTTTTTGAACACAAATATTCTTTGCAGTTGAGCATAATTTCCAAAATCAATTAACCCTAGGTGTTTAACATAGACAAGTATATTTATAAATAAACAGATAAGTCAAAATGTTCACCCTAATAATAAAACTATACTTGTATACGTGGAATTTTTCATCAGTTGGTTACCAATATACTGTTATTTTTACTAATAAATCCACAACTGTGAACAATCATTTAACTTTTAGAGGCAGGAAAGGGGAAGCTATGTTTTTTTTTAAGAAAAAAAATTGTCACCAAATTTATTGGAAATTAAATTAATTAACTCAAGTAGACGACAAATATAAATAATTTTGGTAAAAATTAGAAGAAAATTGAAGGCGATTTTGCATGTCCAAAAAAGAAATGATTTTTGTTTTGTGGTAAAAAAAAATTCCAAAAATATTTGTTTCCTGTGAATGATAAAATTCAGAATTAGAGTCATTTCCCATGAATCAATTGTTAAAATTGGGGAATTTCACATGCAGTTTTTATCAAGGTATGATCCTTGCATTCTAGCAAGATACATGTCTGTTGAAAATGATTTACAGATTTGTATTGCCACAATATTTGACAGATGATTAAAGAGGGATAGAAAACAGTAGTAATGATCTTACAGTTTACTGGAAGCACAAATAAAAATGTTTTTTTAGATCCCAAAAAGAACATATAAATGTCATACATGTATATACACAGTGTCCATATTCTTTAATATTAATTAAGATAGAATTATTCTGACAATAAGTGACATGTTTATTACTATTACACACTATAAGTCCATTCACCTTAGATATGATAATAATGTCATGTGGTCATAAAAACGTGGTTGTGTGTGTGTTTACTTTAACATGTGATATTTGATAGGGTTATACAGTCTTCACGCTAACCCACTTGCCGGAAGCCTGGGACAAGTAAAACTGGATTAGGACATTGGAAAACTGTGAAAGAATTTGTTTGAATAAATAGACAAATTTTCTAAATTTGCTTTCGGGCAAGTAGATGAAAAAAATTAAGGCAAAGACTGGTTATAAAAATATATGGACATTGTTCGTGATTTTAAGGTTAGATTATTTTTTTTAACTTTAATTCATATTGAATTGGCCTGAAATGCCTTATTTGAGAGCTATTTAATATAGTTTAGTTTTAATTTTGAATTATCTCCCTTATATCATTGTATTCTAGTGTGCCTACAAGGAAAAAGCAAGTCAGTGATGATTTTGTCTTTCCTACTCCTACCTAGAAGGTTGAGTTGTCTTTCCTACCCCTACCTAGAAGGTTGAGTTGTCTTTCCTACTCCTACCTAGAAGGTTGAGTTGTCTTTCCTACTCCTACCTAGAAGGTTGAGTTGTCTTTCCTACTCCTACCTAGAAGGTTGAGTTGTCTTTCCTACTCCTACCTAGAAGGTTGAGTTGTCTTTCCTACTCCTACCTAGAAGGTTGAGTTGTCTTTCCTACTCCTACCTAGAAGGTTGAGTTGTCTTTCCCACTCCTACCTAGAAGGTTGAGTTATCTTTCCCACTCCTACCTAGAAGGTTGAGTTGTCTTTCCCACTCCTACCTAGAAGGTTGAGTTGTCTTTCCCACTCCTACCTAGAAGGTTGAGTTGTCTTTCCCACTCCTACCTAGAAGGTTGAGTTGTCTTTCCTACTCCTACCTAGAAGGTTGAGGTTATAATACTTCACACAAGAAATTATATGAACTTTATTAAACATCATTCTCACCCTCTCAAACTAAATATTATATTAAGTTTCATAGTGTATTATAGGCCTATTTGGCTGGCAGAACATTGTTGAACATGTATAATTGTATTCTTTATTGTAAATTTATTCAGGTTGCACATTTATAAACAGTTTATACATTCATTTATATACTAGAAATTCTCCTTTACATCAGGTGGGCGTCGTGATCATATGGTAGTTGAATTTACAGCTACCTTTGCAATCAGTGCCTATCACCACTAATTTTGTGAGTTCGAACCCTGTTCACGGAGAGATGTACTCGATACAATATTATGTGATAAAGTTTGTCAGTGACTTGCGGCAAGTCAGTGGTTTCTCCGGGTACTCTGGTTTCCTCCACCAATAAAACTGACCACCACGATATGATTGAAATATTGTTGAAAGTGGCATTAAATACCATAAACCAAACCAACCAAACCATAGCCCTAACCAAACGGTGGATGGCTAAATAAGTGAGAGATTCTGACTCACACCAGCTTCTAGGTTTATGTTGAAGTCAGTAATTTGTTAGAATGTTTAAGTGAGAGATTCTGACTCACACCAGCTTCTAGGTTTATGTTGAAGTCAGTAATTTGTTAGAATGTTTAAGTGAGAGATTCTGACTCACACCAGCTTCTAGGTTTATGTTGAAGTCAGTAATTTGTTAGAATGTTTAAGTGAGAGATTCTGACTCACACCAGCTTCTAGGTTTATGTTGAAGTCAGTAATTTGTTAGAATGTTTAAGTGAGAGATTCTGACTCACACCAGCTTCTAGGTTTATGTTGAAGTCAGTAATTTGTTAGAATGTTTAAGTGAGAGATTCTGACTCACACCAGCTTCTAGGTTTATGTTGAAGTCAGTAATTTGTTAGAATGTTTAAGTGAGAGATTCTGACTCACACCAGCTTCTAGGTTTATGTTGAAGTCAGTAATTTGTTAGAATGTTTAAGTGAGAGATTCTGACTCACACCAGCTTCTAGGTTTATGTTGAAGTCAGTAATTTGTTAGAATATTTAAGTGAGAGATTTTAACTCACACCAGCTTCTAGGTTTATGTTGAAGTCAGTAATTTGTTAGAATATTTAAGTGAGAGATTTTGACTCACACCAGCTTCTAGGTTTATGTTAAAGTCAGTAATTTGTTAGAATGTTTAAGCTTACCATTATTAAAATATACTGGCATTTTGTTTTCTTCAAATCTTATTCTTAAAATTCACATTATTAGTTAGTTGAAAATAATATGTTGATAGGTATGAACCCTTCTAATAATATGTTGACCATATAAGTACAGTTAAACCTGTGTGGTCTATTAAGTAGTCACCTGTATTAAAAGGTCCTGTGACAGAAAATTTTATATGAAATGAACCTCTTTTAATTGAATTGAAGCTGTCTTATAAGACCACTTTGTCTTTGTCCCAAAGGTGACCTCTTAATACAGGTATGGCTGTACTAATTTTAAGTATGTACAAGGTGCAGTTTATACTAAGTCATAAACCTGAACAGATTGTTCTTAAAAAGAATAAGCCTACATATATAACAAGCCACACAATGCTAGTTTTTATTGTCAGCTGGGGGAGGAAAAATGTCTGAAGAAGAAGAAGAAAAAGAATGCTTCATTTCCATAAAAATGAGCCCACTTGAGGCATAATGGCAAATAAGGTTGAATACTGATTTTTATAATGGAATTTGCAAAATTCAGGATTCTATCCTTATATATACTGTGTAGATGACAGGTCGTGGATTTCGCTGTAAAATTCAGGATTCTGTCTAATATATACTGTGTAGATGACAGGTCGTGGATTTCTCATCCTCCCACTAGTTACATTACAGACATACATTGTGTATTAATTATGTATCCTAACTATAGGATATATCAGTATTAATTACATGTAGGTAAGTCATACAATAATTAGTATTGAATGAAGGATTGTCAAATTGTGTACAATCTACAGTCAAACCTGCTTTAGTAACCACCTCTATTAAGCAATAACTTTGCTGTGCATTTAATATTAATTGTACAATAATAACCCCAGCAAAGCTATTGTAAATGCGGCCTCTAATATCACATAGAGGCTGATGATACAGGCCGATGATACAGTCCGCTGTATTTTAATAATTTGACCCATTTTGGGACAAGGTTGATATCGTTTACGTAATGCATTTCTCAGACGTTACACTATTCACTATTGTTTGAACAGTGGATTATTTTTAAGAATCTACAGTTTATTCTTTTGTTCTTGAATATATGAACTTTAACCTTTTACTGTTTTAGGCTTAAAAACGCGTTTTACTTATTATTCGGCTTTCGTGTCTCGAACCACTGCCAGGCTTTTCAAAGTCTATCTAACCATTCGGCTACGGTGACCACACTACTATATGCTATAATTAGTATATTTGACTCTTGATAGTAAGCTTTGTAAAAAAAATATCAACAATTTGTTTAAAAAAGCAATATACAAGACATGATACAAGTATTTCAGATCTGCCATAATTTATGTTCAGAACTGACGAGTATGTGAACTTTTAAAATGTATTCTAGCAATACAAAAACAACTAACGAACCGACCGCAAGTAATAACAAATCAGACAGACCACAGGTGAAGATTTGGGACACTTGAAAGACCTTGAAATATCTAAATATAAACGAGAATCGAAAGGACGTTGACCGATAAAAATTTGTCGTTTTATTTTTGTTAATTGTTGTCTTATTTGGCTTTCTAAACATTAAAAGTGTAAAAACATATGCCATACCATATATTTTTTCAACAACACTATTATTGTACAAGTTAGATACATTATTATTGAAACAAAAGAATTTGCCTGTATTGGATATACAATGTAACAGGTTTCTTTTTCCGCATTCGTACTCAGGTGACGGCCTTATTGCTACGCACCTCGGCCTTCACCTGAGTACTCATGCGGAAAAAGAAACCCGTTGTATCCAATACGGGCCGCTTCTTTTGCTTCAATAGTACTGTATCCTATACTTAAACCTGCTAAGTGCTTTAGTGACCACCTCTATTAAACAATAACTTGTAATTTTAATTTCCCTCACCATGCATTTAATATTAATTAAACCTGTATTTAGTGACCACTTGTCTTATGTTACCATATTTCAATGTTCCCTTGGAAGGTCACATATAAGACATGTTTGACTATATATACTTATTTAGCACTTAGTTGGTGGCCGTCGAGGTCGTGATCGTATTGTAGATGGATTTAAAAATACCTAAGCAATCAGTACCTATCACCACTAAAGTGAGTTTGAATCCCGCTCAGACGAGGTGTATTCGTTACAACATTATGTGATGAAGTTTGTTAATGACTTGTGGCAGGTCAGTGTTTTTTTTTCGGCTTCCTCCACCAATAAAACTGACTGCCACGATATAGCTGAAATATTGTTGAAAGTGGCGTCAAACACCATAAACCAAACCAACCTGTACAATCTACAGTCAAACCTGCTTTAGTGACCACCTCTATTAAGCAATAACTTGTAATTTTAATTTCTCCTCACCATGCATTTAATATTAATTAAACCTGTATTTAGTGACCACTTGTCTTATGTTACCATATTTCAATGTTCCCTTGGAAGGTCACATATAAGACATGTGTAACTACAGTCAAATCAGCCTTAAAGGGCACCTCTAAACAACAAATCATTGTCTATAAAAGACAGCCTCATTTTTTCCATTTATGAATAGTGCATATAATTTAACCTATATATAAAGGGTAACTGCTAATAAAGGACAAATTTTCAAGTTCTCTTGAGTGCCCTTTATATACAGTACAGTCAGAGACATACCGTGATACATCAATGTGATAGACATATCACTCATCTTAGTCATACTGATATATCTTTTATTCTGTTTAATTTATCTTCAAAATTTCTTAAGTATTTAGAGTGTTACTTGCTATCACCCAAAATGCACAAGAAAGTAAGTAAATAGATTAAACAGAGCAAAACATATATAACAGTATCACTAAGAAGAGTGATATGTCTATCGCAGTGATTTATCATGGTATGTCTAACTGTACTGTACACGTTTGACTATATACTTGTTCAGCTCTTGGTTAGTACATTGATGAAAGTCTGTAGTTATCTCTGTTATAGAACAAGGCTACTGGACATCTATTCTATATATACCATTTAATCATTTCAAATCTAATCTGCGTTTAAATCAGGAAAATAAAATTTGTATTCTTGGAAAGAAATTTCTTCCCTAACCCTTCCCTTTCATTTATTGAGCAGATATTATGATAACATTTACAAATAATTTCCTCCACCTTCCATTGGAATGCCATGGAATATGAGTCAAATTCGTTAAACTTGGTGGTGATATCCACTGTTGCATAGGTAGATATCAATCCATTTACCAACATGGTAAGGAGACCCCTGAAACATGATTAATGATTATAGGAAGGTGCAGTGATTTATTAAATGTCATCAGATTACACCCCCCTTTTTGCTATGATCTAGGGTGTTAAAATATAACACATTTTATATTTCAGACCTATATAAACTTTGGTACTTACACGTAAGAGACATCAGCTTACAACCCCCCCCCCCCCCCCCTTTTTTTTTTGGCTATGCCTTAGTACTAAAGAAGAAGCTACATATGTAAAACTATAGATATGATATTTTCCCATGTTCTGTGAAATTAAGTTTTTGAACAGAAGAAGTATTATTGACGTTAGCCTCTGTAAAGTCTGGCAGTAAGGTGTAAGATTCGACTGCCCCACCCCTCCCCCCTCCCCCATCTTTCGCACTGTAAAAAAGAAGGTGTCAAACCAGCAAGCATTTTCAACCTAGTGTATCACCCTCAGGCAGGTGGGTTAGGAGTGGGGGTGGTCGTCTTCCTCTTATTACCATGGAAAATCATTAAAGTCAAGATTTTGGTTGAACTATGACTATTAAAATCTGGATTTAGGTTGATCTACGACTGTTTATTAAGCCCTGTATGCAGGAACCCCCACCCCCCTCTCCCTTGAAAAATTGTGGTCATATGTTATACATGAATAGACATATAGTATATGAGATCTGATATTTTGCTGAGTTAGTGTTAAACAGACATTATGTTTAGAAGTAGCAGTAAATTCTTCCTTACATTCCCTTCTCCTATACACTAGGATGTCAAAAGAGAAAAGTTAGGACAAGTATGGCACAAATAGACACAATATACTATTAACTCCATGCTAGATCCTAAGATCCCCCAGATGTGATCACCAATCTATGATTTATCTGATACTGTGGTGTAGCATTGTAATGTACTGGTGTGGTATTTGTTGTTGTGTATAAAACATATATCATGTGTACCTTCCTTGCAACGAGCTGTCATCATCATTGTTTTCTCCCAAAACACTGAAGGGGTGAGTTTGTTTTATTTTCTTGTAGGGGAATTTTGTTTTTACAGCACTAATGATGTTGATTTCTAATCGTGGGAATTTTTCTCTTACATTTTTTTCGCATTTGTAGCTGCCTATTATAAGTATATTATTTTTAATGAGTTCTTCAGTAGGGGATCTTTGAAAGTAATTCTGAATCCAGATATTTTTTTATTTCATAGTTGGGTCAACCCATTCCTGATCAGAAAAAAACAAATGTAATTCCTGGTTGCCTTTATTAAACTGTGGATGGATTCATGATAAATAAATTGTTTGTTTGCCCAAACACTACCTACCAAAAAAAAAAATATATGTGTTTTTACTGTCACATGTCAAAAAAATCTAGGATCTGTCGGTCAGGATTAATTTTTTTTATTATTATTATTATCGGCAAAACCGGAATTAGTTGTTCCGGAATCTGATTCTGGTATTTCATTTTCGAAATTTCTGGTAAGCCGTCATTTATTATACCTCCGCTCCCGGGAGGGGGTATACTGTTTTACCTCTATCCGTCCGTCCAAGATATTTTTTGTCGCATTTTTCTCAGTAACTGTTGATGGCAGAAATCTGATATTTGGTCACAAGTGTCATATAGGTATACCATATTGTGGGAAGCGTTTTTGGACCCATCAGATTCCTACTTCCTGTTTACTGACTTTTTTATACACATTGAACATACATTTTGTATATGTCCATTTTTCGTCACATTTTTCTCAGCAACTATTGATGGCAGAAATCTGATATTTGGTCACAAGTTTCATATAGGTACCCCATATCGTGGTAAGCGTTTTTTGACCCATCAGAATCCTACTTCCTGTTTGCCGAAAAGCGGGGGTATCATAAATGAACATTAGCTCACAGTTCATCTTGTTGAAGCTGTTTTATGATGAATTATGCAGTTTTTCTACCTTCTTTGCACTCAATTTTGACAAAAAGCTAGCAGTTGAATAAATAAAACATTGCTGCTGGTTATACAATAAAAATGGTTATCCGAATTCTGTGTTAAAATTCATAGGGTCGCTAGCAAACATTACGGCCGGTCGGGTGACCGTAAACACACATATTTTGTTTTGGCCCTACCAAATGAAAAGGGGTTTATGGTGTTTTAATTCCACATTCAACAATATTTCAGTTATATCGTGGCGATCAGTTTTATTTGTGGAGGAAACTGGGGAAAACCACTGACCTGCTGCAAGTCACTGACAAACTTTATTACATAATGTTGTATTGAGTACACCTCACCATGAGTGGGATTCGAACTCACAACATAATTGGTGATAGACACTGATTGCATAGGTAGTTGTAAATTAAACTACCATATGATCATGATCACGACAGCCCCAGGAAGAAAAGGTGCTTACTTGAATTCTTTCTTTTTTTAACTCACCTTGCCAAAGGCAATGTGAGCTTTTACCATCACTTGGCATCCGTCGTCTGTCGTCCGTTAACTTTTCACATTTTAATCTTCTCCTCTGAAACCCCTCAGCCAAATGAACTGAAACTTGGTAGGAAGCATCTATGGAAGGTCCTCTATAAATATTGCTTATTTCGTCCCGATCCATTTACAAACATGGCTGCCACAGGCAATTCTTGTTTCTGATTGGTCAATTTCTAAAAATCTTCTACTCTGAAGCAGCTTGGCCAAATGGACCGAAACATGGTAGGAAGCATCTATGGAAGGTCCTCTATGGGAATTGCTCATTCCATTTTGATTCATTAACAAACATGGCCATCATAGGCAATTCTTGTTTCTTATTGGTCGATTTCTAAAACAGCTTTTCCTCTGAAGCCACTTGGCCAAATGATATGAAACTTGATAAGAAGCATCTTTGGAAGGTCCTCTATAGAGATTGCTCATTTTGTTTTGATCCATTTACAAACATGGCTGCCACAGGCAATTCTTGTTTTAGATTGGTCAATTTCTAAAAATCTTCTTCTATGAAACTGCTTTGCCAAAATGAACCGAAATTTGGTGGGAAGCACCTATGGAAGGTTCTGTATTAAATTTCCTCAAAGCAGAATGAAAGGTGAGCGACACAGACTAAGCCCACTGAGCCTCTAGTTTCCAAAACAACTGTATGTTTTTTCATTTCTGATATTTCTAAGTTCCATAGCGATAAGGCATCTTATTACAAATATTAACATATTTTAAAAGAAAGCAAAAGAATCCATCCCCCCAGTAACACATGTCCAACACCCATAGGTCAGGTTTGCTCAAACTAACATTTTGTTAAAGAAAGCCTAGTACAATGTACTCAGACTTTGTCCTGATTTGATGTTTATTTTCTTCAATGTATATTATGTGTGTTGTTCTAATGTAATCATTGATACTAGGTTTAGGCCTAAGGTGTGAAGTGTTGATGAAATAAATTAAAAATTAAAAGTGATATAATAATGGTTTACTATATAAATAGCCACTACAGCTGTTAAAATATATAATATAAGGCAGTGTCATGTCAAACTTTATGTCAGATTTTGTGAGGGGGGGGGGGCTACATTTTTTGGCTCTTAAAAGATCCATGTAAATAAAGAAAAATCCAAGATCCGTCTATACCAATGTTGAATACATTTTTTGGCTGTAAAAGATACTTGTAAATTAAGAAAAGTATAATTCCAGGATATCCCTCTATGAGATTATACTGATATTTCTAGAAACCGAAAATAAAATATTTGTTTTACTACTTAAAAACACAACCGTCTATATATTATTTCTGTTTTATGTGTAAATAAACAAAAAATATAATTTCTCTGAAACTTCTTATTTATTGGGTTAGAATTCGGTTATAATAAATTATATAAACAGGAAAAAGATCACTTGAAGCCAAAGTCAATATTAAAGTACAGGAGCAAAACATGTGTGAGCTTTAACAGCTAATGTCCTTATCAGTAAACAAATTATACATTTCTGTTGTTTGAAAAGTCTCTGATATCAGAGAATGTTTTTGTTATTGTTGATTTTATTGAATTATATGACAGTGAGTGACAACAATGAATGCCACATGACCATGACCTAATGTGACATTAGAAATGTCATCAATTTTTTCATAAAGCACTTCAAAGTATAAAGTGTCAGTATGACATGAATTTCATTAAAACTTTTATTATGTTGTCATGGTAAATCAGGCGTGAATCAGGACATGATTAGATCTTTTTATATTACCTCTGGTATAATAGGATTAGAATGCATGTATAAATGTAGGTTTCTCAAAAAAAATTGATAGAATTGTAAGAAAAAACAATGCCAATTTTTCTTATTCAAAAAAGAAATAATAATATGTGTTTCATGTGGAAAAAAAATCATATTCCCCTAAAAGTAAAATGGTTGATCCCTCATTTTGAGGAAGGAGTATCCATAGAATTTCACTGTTTTAAATCATAATGTTGTAGCCATTTTATAAAATGTGCCATTTTCTTTCATAGTATAGAACTCATCTGTAAATTTCAAAGACAAGGAAAATTTACTCTTGTTGCAGGGAGAATAAATTAGCAGATGTGTCCTCTTATGAAATAAAAAAGATATAAATGCTTTCTCATTATACTTCCACCTTTTAGACTAGATGATTTTTTGGCAATAAGTGAAGGTGGGAGTACAATAGAAAGCTGATCTAGACGACTGAAACTGAAAAAACAATGTATTTGACTCTGGGTCTTTTAACAAAAACAAAATTCAAATAGCTGATGAAGTACACCCTTGCATTATCTTAAAGAAGGTGCAATGTATGCAGAACAAAGATTTTGCATGACCTTAGAAGGTGCAATGTATGCAGAACAAAGATTAAGCCATTTTGACTAGATTGATGGATTCTTGGAAATCTAGAAATAACATTAGCAACTAACAGATCTGATGGTAGAATTGACAATATGTTCTAGAGTACAACAGAGATTAATTAAGAAGAGTGTTGGAGAGATCTATGACTTAATTAACATGACCTTGAATGGTACATAACTTTAAACCCATAGGCTCTGCATGAATTCTTATCCATACTCTAGACATTAGAAATATTTTTTAAAAAGATTATGTTTCATTGATTCATGTTTTGGCTATACAGTGGAACCTGTCTATTCCGACACACCAAGGGACCAGGGAAATGTGTCAGATTGTACAGTATGTCGGAATACTCGGGTTTTATTTAGTTAGGGAACGACCATTTAACTTGAAGGGGGGGGGTTATGGTTTTTTTCTAAAAAAATATTCTGATTACCAATGTTGATGAAAAAAATATTCTGATTTTGGTGGAGGAAAAAAAAAAATCTGATTCAGAGTTTTTGTCATATAACTTAATGTTGAATTCTGGGGAAAAATTTCGCACTTTGCACGACAAAAAAAAATAATATTCGAACTCTCTAGTTGTCTGAAAAAAAAATTCTGAATGAAAAAAAACCCATAACCCCCCCTGCAAGTTAAATGGTCGGCCCCTTAACAGAAATACTTTGGGACCATAAATTTTTGTTGGATGTCACAAGATGTCAGAAAACTCAGGTGTCAGATTGCACTAGTTCCACTGTATATTTCAAATTATACATGTACCGGTATGGGTAGATACACTGATTGATGGATGAATAATGGAAGAAAATGACCCTGCATTGCATACTTAAAATATCTCCCCCAAAAATGTAAAATTCCGATAAAACATTCAGCAATCTGACAGATTGTTAAAATAACACATACAGTGAAACCTGTCTTAAAGTGCACCTGTATATAAGCAATCACTGTCTATAAAGGACAGTCTCATTTTCCCCATTAATGAATTAAGAAATAATTCATGGCAGCCGTAGATTTGTGCTCATTTAACCATGGGTTGGTCATTTATATTCGATTATTTTTTCCCGAATGCTAGCGAGGGATATAATACGAATATAAATGCCCACCCCATGGTTAAATGTACACAACTGCCATGAATTATTTCTTTTCTAATATGACAAATACGGTAATTTTTATGACCCTAGGACACCTTAGAATCCGCCACACAACGGCTGTTCCGTTTAGTCCTCTTCACATATGATGACGGAATCAGCGCAATTTGAGCACATATATTGAATCAAACTCCTATTGTGTGAGTAATAATATGTTCAAATATTTATTTCAATTACTTTAATGACACAAAACAGATTTAATAAGTGCCCCCTCGTAATAAAACCCCAGATGAGTGCGTTTTCATCGCATATTTGTGTATACATGTAAACAAAGTAATATAATGTGTAGTTGTTGTGTATGACCTCACGGAAACAGCCTTGTAGGCTTTAAATGTTCATTACAGAAACTTTTTAAATTATGTTGGTTTTTTTTCCAATCGATAATTTGAGTGCGCAGGTGCTAAAGGTATATACCGACATATACTGGTTGACGATATATAGGCCGTCATATTAGAATACTGCATATTATTTTAACCTGTATATAAAGGGCAACTGCTCATAAAGGGGACATTTTCAGGTTTCCTAGACTGCCCTTTATATACAGATTTAACTGTATATGATTATCTGTCCATCACACATTCTACACATACAATTTTATCCTATAAAGGTTTGACTGTATAGTGTATATGATATATTTAAGACATACAATTTTATCCTATAAAGGTTTGACTGTATAGTGTATATGATATATTTAAGACATACAATTTTATCCTGTATAGGTTTGACTGTATAGTGTATATGATATATTTAAGACATACAATTTCATCATATAAAGGTTTGACTGTATAGTGTATATGATATATTTAAGACATACAATTTTATCCTATAAAGGTTTGACTGTATAGTGTATATGATATATTTAAGACATACAATTTCATCATATAAAGGTTTGACTGTATAGTGTATATGATATATTCAAGATATACAATTTCATCATATAAAGGTTTGACTGTATAGTGTATATGATATATTTAAGACATACACATTTTTGTACTGTCCCATGTTGCATCTGTAAATAATATAATCTCTACACACAAGGGAGGTAATCTGGGGATTTACAAATTAAATAGCTTGGCCTGCATGTATTGTCTACACATCAAAGATTCTGTCTTGCACATCAAAGATTGAAGGCATGTGGATACAACATTATAAAACTTATAAGATGTGATAAGGTCTGATTGAACAGGTGTTCTACTCATCAGAGATAAGAAGTCTATGTACAGTGTAGATATAAAGAGGCTTTACTGTAGATCTAATGGTCAAGATCTTTGTCATCAGAGATAAGAAGTCTATGTACAGTGTAGATATAAAGAGGCTTTACTGTAGATCTAATGGTCAAGATCTTTGTCATCAGAGATAAGAAGTCTATGTACAGTGTAGATATAAAGAGGCTTTACTGTAGATCTAATGGTCAAGATCTTTTTCATCAGAGATAAGAAGTCTATGTACAGTGTAGATATAAAGAGGCTTTACTGTAGATCTAATGGTCAAGATCTTTGTCATCAGAGATAAGAAGTCTATGTACAGTGTAGATATAAAGAGGCTTTAGTGTAGATCTAATGGTCAAGATCTTTGTCATCAGAGATAAGAAGTCTATGTACAGTGTAGATATAAAGAGGCTTTACTGTAGATCTAATGGTCAAGATCTTTGATTAGTTATTAAAGGAAAACTAATTAGAAAAATGATTTGTTGGAATTTTATTGGTTGGTACTGTCAGAGATGATTATTTATTTTAATTGTTGTTTTGATTTTACTTTGTATCAGTGGTGTAATGTAATGGTTAGCATGCTTCTCTCCAGTGGGTAGATCGTGGGTTCTGTTGGGTCAAACCAAAGACTATAACATTGGTATTTGTTGTGTCTCCTCTAAGCATGCAGCATTAAGGAGGAAGAGCAAAGACTGGTTGGCTCTGAATCAGAATAATGTGTCTGTGTGGAGCAATATGTCTACCCGCGGACTGTTCTTTCAGTGAGCTAGCACTATAAAAATCCAACTCAGTGTGTTGGTCTAGTATAAAGCGGACCTCGTCATCATCTCATTGAAAATTAACTTGTTCTCGCCATGATATAGCTAAAAAATTGCTGAATTGGCATTAAACAACAGTTACTTACTCACTGATTTTACTTTATTACAAGTAAGGCCATGTATTAGCTGCTGAAATTTACTCTGAAAAAGATTTTTGGGTATGTTGGGACTGATTACATACAATGATACACCATGTAGGTCCTAAGAATTTTTTTTCAAAGATTTTGGAAACGATCGGAAAGATATTACAGACAGATATATACAAAAGTGTATTGGACTGATTGAAGATTGAGTAGCCTTTTATTTTTAATTCAAATCTTCATTTTCTATATTGCCAGTACTGTAGTCCACCTCTTATAAAGTCACTTCTTCTGCAGTGATTAAAGTGACATTACAAGAGGGGTAGCCTCTCTCTCTTTGGGGGTGGGGGGAGGTTAATTTTGTAGTATTTCTACAATCTCAATGCCTTAAAAGGGGATGGGTGCTACTGTATTTATGATATTAAACAAGATATTATGATATTAAACAAGATATTTGCTGATGGAAGAAAATCTACCTGAACAACTCAAGAGGAAGTTGATTAGTATTAATATGTCATATTTCTCTTGATTTATAAGATGATTGTATACTTAATAATACATTGTCAATATTATTCTTTCATCTTTTCTACTTTCTCTTTGTGAGTCATACATTACATAGCCTTACAGTAATTTCCTAATTAACACAGGAGGGAAGGTTTATGATGAAAACAAAATGATTTATTTGTCCTTTTATTAACCCTAAGGAACAAAGATATCCGGGAGATATGTAAAAATTGTTTTAAATTATTTTTAGAAAATATCTACATTTAGGACAGGTCTTCATTTGAATAAGGCAAAAAGACAAAAAAAAACCCTGTTTTTTGCTAACATTCTTGAAAAAATAGATAGGTAGTTAGGCATTTTTTTCTAATTGTTACCTAGGTTATCTGAGTATTAGCTTGTCTAAGAATAGCAATAAAAACTTTAAGATAGGCACTAAAAATTAGAATATTTAGATATACAATGTATGTACTGGTATAAGGTTAGTGGAAACACAGGTATTTTTTTCGTTTTCCTTAAGATTATAGATGTTTTAATGCCACTTTCAATAATATTTCAGTTATTAAAAAGTTGAGGAAACTGAAGTACCTTCATCAGATATCCTCTAACATTTTGTACTAATAGAACATGCTGGAAAAAGTTGATCAGTTGAAAGTCTATCAATCAAATTTATATTCTAGACAATTTCCCTAATTTGTCCTCTGTTTCCATAGAAAAACACATGGAAATCTCTGTTTCCATAGAAAAACACATGGAAATCTCTGTTTCCATAGAAAAACACATGGAAATATGTTTCCATAGAAAAACACATGGAAATCTGTTTCCATAGAAAAAGACATGAAAATTCAGAGGGTCAAAATTTTATTTTTTTCATTGCAATTTTACCTAAAATTCTGATCTATGTCTCTTTTCAGCAAAAATAAGAAAAAAGTCCTACACATATGCATCCCCCCTTTTTTTAAGGTGTGAATCTGCTGCTGAATTCCTAAAACACTGATTTTGTGGTACAATGACACAATCTGTTCATCAAATTAGAAAACAAAGAACTGAACATTGGGATAGTTCAATCAGATTATATTACCCAGAATTAGTTCACTGAAGATTGACAAAATAAAAAAAATCCAGAATTTTGTAATAATGAGGGAAAATCCATTTTCCACTGTTTGTCATCCTCAGTAAATATAGAGAGAAAAACAGGTGTTTTATGTGTTTGCCTGATGGGTAAAGATACAATCATATTGTACTGAAGTGAGTGAGGTCATGTAGATGATTTGTTTGTATGGAGGAGGTAATTTTAATGTTTTCTGTTGAGGATAAATAACAAATATCTTCATTAAGCTTTTGTGGGGAGATAAGCTTAGAGGTAAGATGCATGTTCGTGTGTGCATGAGGTGAAAGTGAATGATGACTGATAGCATTAGCAATTTTCCATGCGTTTTTTTGGTCTGATTGTGAGTTTTGAAGGATAATGGGCGTTCGACCACTGATATGGACAAAATGTAATCTTGTTATGGCATACAATATTGATTTTACCACAGTTACTTGATTTTCTATCAATATAAACAGGGGAAAAAAACCAGTTCAAAATAAAAAAATATATACCTATACCTATATTTTGTTTATTTTGGACTGTTTTTTTCATTTATATAGATAGAAATTCAAGTGACTGTGATTTTGCATAATCTAGGATTAAAATGATTTAGAAAAATGAAAGGAGTCTTCATAAATATCGTATACATGTAAAAATTTAAGTTGGTAGATTTATAAAATCTTTAAATCATACCTATCGTTTGGACTCTTTTCTGGGTTTATGTTTTAAGGTATTTTAAGGTTCAATTGTTGTTGTAAAGTCAAGATCAGTTATAGATACTGAAGGTTGTGATATGGATTTACAAGACTTTAACAATGTAATCTCCCTAGAACTTTTGGGATTTCTTCCTTAATTAAAAAAATAATATATGATATAAATTTTAGCATGTATTCCACCCCCTTTTATTTACAGTAAAGGTCTTGTGTAAAGATTTTAAGCTATGGAAGTGTTAATTTCAAAGGAGGATCTAGGCTTTCCGTAAAAGAGGAGGGGGATGGGGGTACACTACATTGTTTTCACTCTGTATAGAGTGTAGGAGAAATTCCAGTAAATTTAAAAAAAAAAAAACTTTTCCAGATCAGGAAGGATACTCCTCTCCTCCCAAATCCCACCTGGATCTGCCATTGAATTCTTAGTACAGACCTACACACTTGATATAACTGGACCACCTGTGAAGACCCCATTTTCTTTTTGTTTGTTTGATGGTGTTTAATGCCACTTTCAACAATATTTCAGTTATATCGTGGCAGTCAATTTTATTGGTGGAGGAAACTGGAGGACCCGGAGAAAATCACACAATGTTGTACACCTCGCCCTTATCGAGATTCGAACTCACATCAATAGGGATAGGCACTGATTGCATAGGTAGTTTTAAATCCCCTTTTTCTGAGAGAAGATATAGGGGTGGTCTAATTTGTAGATTTCAGGTGTAATTCTCCAGAACATGGTTATTGTACAGTGTTTTATCTGGTACAAAAATATTATGTCATTATATAAACTGACAGATTAAATTACATTAATCTGGATTAACTGCTGTGTTAATCTGTGGTTACTATATAACAACAGGTGATCTATGTTACGTGTCAATATATACTGTTATACATGTACTAGACAGAATGGAGGAGGGGGAGGGGAGGGGGGGGCATCCGGAATGAAATAAGGCAGTTGTCAATAAATATTGTTATACTAAATCTAGAGAGAATGGAGGAATTATAGTGATGTAGGAGGAGGGGGAGAGGGAGGGGGGACTTCCGACATGAAATAAGACAGTTCACAATAAATATTGTTATGTATGCATTAGACAGAATGGACAAATTATAGTGATGTAGCAGGGGGGAGGGGAACATTTGAAATGAAATGACAGTTGTCAATAAATATTGTTATACTAGATCAAGAGAGAATGATGTAATTATAGTGATGTAGGGAGATGGGAAAAGGAGGGGGGGGGGAATCCAAAATGAAATAAGAAAGTTGTCAATAAATATTGTTATGCTAGAGAGAATGGAGGAATTATTGTGATGTAGGAGGGTGAGGGCATCCGAAATGAAATCAAATGAAAGTTGTCAATAAATATTGTTATGCCTTAGAGAATGGAGGAATTATAGTGATGGAGGAAGAGGGAGCATCCGAAATGATATAAGACAGTTGTCTATAAATATTGTTATACTAGAGAGAATGGAGGAATTATAGTGGTGTAGGAGGGTGGGACATCCGAAATGATATAAGACAGTTGTCTATAAATATTGTTATACTAGAGAGAATGGAGGAATTATAGTGGTGTAGGAGGGTGGGACATCCGAAATGATATAAGACAGTTGTCTATAAATATTGTTATACTAGAGAGAATGGAGGAATTATAGTGGTGTAGGAGGGTGGGACATCCGAAATGATATAAGACAGTTGTCTATAAATATTGTTATACTAGAGAGAATGGAGGAATTATAGTGGTGTAGGAGGGTGGGACATCCGAAATGATATAAGACAGTTGTCTATAAATATTGTTATACTAGAGAGAATGGAGGAATTATAGTGGTGTAGGAGGGTGGGACATCCGAAATGATATAAGACAGTTGTCTATAAATATTGTTATACTAGAGAGAATGGAGGAATTATAGTGGTGTAGGAGGGTGGGACATCCGAAATGATATAAGACAGTTGTCTATAAATATTGTTATACTAGAGAGAATGGAGGAATTATAGTGGTGTAGGAGGGTGGGACATCCGAAATGAAGTAAGACAGCAGTCAATAAATATTGTTATACTAGAGAGAATGGAGGAATTATAGTGATGTGGTGGGGGAGGGGGAGGAGGGAGGAGGGACATCAGAAATAAAACAAGACAGTAGTCAAGTCAATAAATACTGTTATACTAGAGAGAATGGAGGAATTATTGTGTTTTAGATCTACCATAGCTGTGGAACCGTAGCTCTAAATGGTCCTTATTCTTTTTTGCGGCCCACTCAAAAAAATAATAATAAGGACCTTTTAGAGCTATGGTTCCTTATTTATTTTATTTTTTCGGACCGCAAAAAAATAAAATAATGATCATTTAAAGCTATGGTTCCACAGTTAGATCTACCAGTATTACTTTTTGAAGATCACAAAACAAGAAAAGACCATGCAGCTCCTTGTCAAATAAAATATGGTCAATGTTGTCTCCCCTCCCCCTTTTTCTTCTCTTATTGAAGTAAATCAATGCTTTACCAGAGACATGATGTAATAATTTGTTTACATTAATACTTAAAATATAATCCTACTGTGTAAACCATGTACCATCAATCACCTATCAGATCTGATTAAAATGAAAATGTCTTAAAAACATGATACTGTTGGTGTCTGGGAGACATACACACGATACTCTTGGTGTCTGGGGGACATACACACGATACTCTTGGTGTCTGGGGGACATACACACGATACTCTTGGTGTCTGAGGGACATACACACGATACTCTTGGTGTCTGGGGAACATACACACGATACTGTTGGTGTCTGGGGGACATACACACGATACTCTTGGTGTCTGGGGGACATACACACGATACTCTTGGTGTCTGGGGGACATACACACGATACACTTGGTGTCTGGGGGACATACACACGATACTCTTGGTGTCTGGGGGACATGCACACGATACTCTTGGTGTCTGAGGGACATACACACGATACTCTTGGTGTCTGGGGGACATACACACGATACTGTTGGTGTCTGGGGGACATACACACGATACTCTTGGTGTCTGGGGGACATACACACAATACTCTTGGTGTCTGGGGGACATACACACGATACTCTTGGTGTCTGGGGGACATACACACGATACTGTTGGTGTCTGGGGGACATACACACGATACTCTTGGTGTCTGGGGGATATACACACGATACTCTTGGTGTCTGGGGGACATACACATGATACTCTTGGTGTCTGGGGGACATACACATGATACACTTGGTGTCTGGGGGACATACACACGATACTCTTGGTGTCTGGTGGACATACACATGATACTCTTGGTGTCTGGGGGACATACACACGATACACTTGGTGTCTGGGGGGCATACACACGATACTCTTGGTGTCTGGTGGACATACACACGATACTCTTGGTGTCTGGGACATACACACACTTCTTATATCATTCCATTGTATTTAATTCAATAAAAATACAAGTTATTTTGTAATGTTTCAATTTGTAACATGATTGATATATCTTGGTTAGTAAATCGATCTTTTGTGAAATTATTAAAATTTAATTAAGGGAGATATAGAGTGGATTTGAATATCTAATAAAATGGCTGTATTTAAAGGTTGAAGTTGAATATTTAAAAAAAAAATGAGAAAAAAAAAGTCTTAATTATCATATATAATATATGTATATACATTTTGTATATTCACACGTACACATTCCAGGGGCCGTTCTTGGCGAGGTGTACTCAATACAACATTATGTGATATAGTTTGTCAATGACTTGCGGCAGGTCATTGGTTTTCCTCAGGTATTCTGGTTTTCCTCCACCAATAAAACTGACCGCCAGGAAATAACTGAAATATTGTTGAAAGTGTCATTAAGCACCATAAACCAACCAGACGCATTCCAGTTTTTATTTTTATTTTGGAGAAGTCAATAAGTTTTAATGCTTTCAGCAAAAAAAATCAATTACAAATTGTAGGTAAAGCATATATCAGATTGTCAAGCATCTGCTGATTGTTTTAATTATTAAAATAATTATAATTATAAGGTGGTGTAAAATAAATTTTCAGAGAAATCAAAATAATTTTAAAATTTTGGGGAAATATACATCAGTGACTCCATGTCAATTTGAGTTCTTTAAACTTTGATAATCTCATTAAAAATGAAATCAAAATAATTTTCGAATTTTGGGGAAAATATACATCAGTGAGTCCATGTCAATTTGAGTTCTTTAAACTTTTGATTGATAATGTCATTAAAAAAATAAACAAGACGACTATTTTAGTTTTTTGAGTGTTAATTGCTTGATCTCATTATAATTAAAAGTCCACTATCAATCCTTTTAGACTCCTGTGTTAAGTAGAGTAGATTGCTGATAAGATCATGGTATGTTATAAATGTACCCTGTATGGTACCCCATTGTTCACCTGGACAATATTAAAGTACTTGTCATACAAAACATTTAGTTATAGGGACTGTATTTAGACAAAATTTGTAAATATCACAAACTAGGATTATATCTATATAATAACTGATTTTGTCTGGAGAAGATATATACAAGGTAGGCAAATTACTGGACTGTTTTTATATGTAAATACATTTTATACACATGTTATTCTGTACATATATGATCACTCATGGGATTTTATGGCTTTTTTTTACCTGAAAGGTAAAGGAATTTAATTAAAGGTAAAAATATACCTTGATTAATTGGTGAAACATGCTGAAATTAATGAGAAATGTACACATTTGAAATGTAAATTTTAGTCGAAAGAAATTTAATATTAATACTTCTATATATGGCTATTTATATAAAATGTCTTGTCAGTCAACTAATGCAGCCTTGAAAAGAGACAAAAAAGATCAAATAGAAAAATGACTAGGTAAGCATTAAAGTTTTGGTCTCGTAAGGAATTTTGATGTGCGTGTTACGTTTAAGTGTACTCTGTAAGATTTATTTTCAGTTTTGACTTGATTTGAAATGTGATAATACCCTGGGTATATAACCTAAGCAAAATCATAGTGTACATCTAACAATGTACTTTGTCTTAAAGAATGTACCCCATCTCCAGAATATTAGTAAAATCTTGTTAATTTAATTGAAAGTCTGATATCAACAGTACTGCATGTATTGAGGGTGAGAAGGGTTATGGTGTTTAACACCGCTTTCAAAAATATTTCAGTTATACCATGGCGGTCAGTTTTATTTGTTGAGAAAACCACATCTCGACCGCTGCAAGTCACTGACAAACTTTATTACATAATGTATCAACTGCATCCCCCCATGAACTGGGTTCAAGCTCACAACTTTAGTGGTGATAGGCACTGATTGCACAGGTAGCTGAAAATCTATTGAGTACTGGTGTAAATTTTGTCAGTAGATTACAGAACTGTCAATATTGTAAAATTACTTCAATATCCATGACAATATGTTTTTGAAAAAAAAATTGAAATATGCATCATGTACAATATGTTGCAACACATTTTTTTGTGGAATTTGTAAAAACTTTATTCAAACTTAAAACAGTAAACGATTTGAATGTCCCCCAAAATGTGCATGTGTCACTGTCTGCTTCATTGACTTGAAATCTTGTTTGTCCCCTGGTAAAATTTACAATATAAGTCTATTGATATATGATTGTGGTCTATTTCTTATTCATTATGTCATCTGAGTAAGATGGAGATCTAGACACCTTTTTACCTGACAGGTAAAAATACTGAATTTATTTAATTTTGCCATTTAATTTAAGCCACAAACATTTCCCACAATATTAAAAGTGGTTAGTGATGATAATGATGAATGTAGTTTTAAATGTTTGATGTTTATTAATGGAAGTGGCAGTTTACATAGCGCCTTTCTTATATTAGATGACAAGGTTTAATTGCTTTCCTATTTTTCTCAATCAAACTGTTTTATTTATTGACTTTACTCAGTTTTCGGTTCATGAATGATTTTATTGAAAGTTTTTTATTAATCATTATTAATCAGAACTGCCATATTTGTTGAATTCTGTATACAAATATTTGTTATTATTTATTGGACCATGGTGAAGGAATGAAGCTGTATGATGTAATACGTAGGTACAAAATATTTTTAACTCTAAACTCTTGAAAGTAAAGTCGGAAGATGTTAATATAGGTTCTCCAACTGCTACCAGTTCACTATGATAATTCTCCACTCGAGATAAATTTTTGAGCTCAAGTTTCTTTTAAATTTGAAAAGTTAACTATTGAAAGTGGAGAAATATCGTAATCCACTGGTAGCTGTTTCTCCTATGACCAAAAATATTTTTAAGTTGTCAATTTTCGTTGTAAATGACGGTCGAAATGAAATTTGGAGAATTCGCATGTGGAAATTTAGCCACTTTAGGTGATTAAAATATTACGAAAATTTAACCACTTTCAGGTTAAACAGTTAAGAACAGGAGATATATATATACATTACTTTCATATGAGAGGCCATTACACAGTAATAGCTATGTTTTTCAAGGTTCAATGCTGTGGAAAATTGGAAGTAACTTGGGGATCTTTAAGATATATAAGACTTATATATATAATTATTATATTTTGTTAAATGATTTAACCATAAGTATAAGAGAACATTGATCCCATTCTTACCACTGCTTGTCCTACAATACCAACGCTATGTGCTTGGTTTGATTCACGAAGCAATACTAAAGTAGAAAACCTCAAACAATAATATTTGTTCACTTGACCTGATGTTCTGTTTGATAGTTGGTCAGTGATCTCTGAAACAACTTATTAGACAGTTTGAACTTTGTTTTTCTCATTTTCACAAAACTTTTCAGTCACATCTTGTCAACATAATTTTCTTAATCTTATGCCCAGATTTTGAACCAAATATATATATGTACATCATAAAAATAGCTATCATTATCACTGGAGATTAACCAACTTCTAAATGTGACTTGAACTGTAATTGACCATGTATTATGTCACAGAATTATCATTATCTCCTTGTAACAAAATAAGAGATAATACTAGTAATTTATCCTGCAATGACAGCAATTACGAATCAATATAGCCTGCCCAATATTGTTTTTGATATTGGTCAGTTATAAATTATAAAATAGAACATACAAATGTAAAACGGGGCACATCGGGGGATATTGTTTTCAAATACATATACAAAATTATTTCAAATACTTTTATCATCGTCCAGTAAACGTTTATTTACGATTTAAAATTGCAGGATAAATACAATACATGTGCACTGTCGAAGCATATAGGTAAATATGTGTATTCGGTGCGAAACGCGGGAAAAGGCTCGGCAAAGCCTCATCTTTTCCCCCGTTTCTAAGCCTCATACACATATTACCTATATGCTTCGACAGTGCACAAGTATTGTATATATATGTGGTAAAGAATATTGTCATAATTTCTACTGAAATAGGTCATCCTAAATATCTGTTAAGTTGTATTCTGGGATAGCTTGAAGTTATATTGCAGTCATTTCAACTGTGACTTGATGCTCATGTTGGACTGTTAAGTAAACCGTTCCTACTGTAGAATGTTGATATAGAATCTACAGTCTTCATACTTATAATAGGCAAGGGGGTTCGGAGAGTTCTTACTAAGACCAAGAAGGACTGTTAAAGTCCAGATTTTTGTCACTTTAATTAAAATTAGATCTCCGTTCTAGCTCAAGTTTTTTGCTTTGTTGCTGTGTGGGAGCTAGCATAGATCTAATTTTAATTAGATTGGATATTAGTTGAATTATGACTATTAGCATCCATATTTTAACCCAGACGCAAGACCATGTTGCATCACGAGTTTATAGAATACCCACCCCCCTAACTCAAACTCCCAAAAAGAATCCTGGAAAGTCAACTTCAGACCACAAAAGAAATCAAGTTCCTGCACTCAGAAAATGGGAGCAATTTGAGAATGCCATTCATATTTATACAATGTTTAAACAGTCTTGTTTCCATTGATGATTTTAACTATAAGATTTTTTAAAGAAAGGTTTACAACCCTCTGACACATAACAACCTCTGACACCTCTAACAATTAAAACATATAAATGACTTTGATTTCATGTTTAAAGTGTTCATGTCACACATTCATACCTCCATGCCAAAATTTTACACTTGAACGATTTTGGATTTAATACAGGGTAAATAACTACAATTAAATAGTATTAACTTAACACCTTTGATCACGTCAATTAATAAATTCATTGTTAATCGATGATTAATTAATTACTAGGTCAACTATTAATAATTACTTAAGAGACAATGGAGACATTATTAAATTAAATACCTTAATTCTGGATCAAAGAAGTGGCCACAAAATACCTTAGACTTAAAAGTGGTAGACAAATAAACACAGCTTACATGTTGTGTTGTACAATGTATATTTGTTTTTTGAAGATTTGTTTTATTTTAACTAACATTACCAATGCCTTATATTTATTTGAGGGGTCTTCGTGGACGTGATTGTATGGAAGTTGGATTAACAACTACATATGCAATCAGTGCCACTAAAGTTGTGAGTTTGAACCCTGTTCATGGCCAGGTGTACTGGATACAACATCATGTGATAAAGTTTATCAGTGACTTATGACAGATCAGTGGTTTTCTCCGGTGCTTCGGTTTCATTCACCAATAATACTGACCACCCAATATAACTGAAATAATGTTAAATGTGGAGTTAAAAAAACCATAAACCAAACTTATAAGAAAATCAGAAAGATAAATTATATGTGTTCCATTCTTCCATATATTATACCCCCACTCATAGAGTTGGGACTATGTTGCAATCACCTTGTCCGTTTGTCCGTCCGTTCACACTTTTGTAACAGATATCTCAGCTTCTACTGGAAGAAATGATTTTATATTTGATATATGGCTTTGGCAGGGTGACTTGTACCGTGTCTCCCCTTTCCAGGTTTACCGCACATCTACTTCCTGTTTACAGTGCGACTTACAATTTTTCATGTTTGCCGTAATGAAAACTTTCGTAACAGTTATCTCAGCTTCTACTGGAAGAAATGATTTTATATTTGATATATGGCTTTGGCATGGTGACTTGTCCTGTGTCTCCCCTTTCCAGGTTTACCGCACATCTACTTCCTGTTTACCGTGCGACTTACAAATGAACGAGTGGGGGTATTCTTAGCACGACGTAGCGTGCAACATCTTTGTTGTGTCTATATTAGGCCAAAGAAAAAAAAGCACCGGTTTTCCCCTTACATTCTTCAACAATTATTGTATGTAGGTACGAAAACATTTTTTTAATGTCCCCGCCACTAAGTGGCCGGGACATATAGTGTTACCCATGTCCGTAATAAATATTTAATTGTCACCACTTTTTTTCACTATGCTTGGAGATATTGACTTGATTTTTGGTATATGGGTGTATAATGATGAGTTACAGATCAAGTTTACATTTTGTTCCGGTCCAATGATTTTTGGCTGAGTTATGGCCCTTGGACTTTGAAATTTGTCCAAATGTTTAGTTGTCACCACTTTATTTCACTATGATTGGAGATATTGACTTGATTTTTGGTATGAGATTGTATAATCATAAGTTACAGATCAACTTTGAAATTCATTTGTTATTCTTAGCCTATTACTGAGGGAATTAAAAAAGGGTGAAACATTTGCAATCCTTATAGCAGTGCATATTTACATGAAAGTTTGAAAAGGTTATATTTTAAATAATTTCCTACATTTCAATGTTTTCCATTGATTAAGATTAAAGTCTTAATTAGTTTTGCATGATTAGATTTTACTTAGTAGTTCTAGACAAACAGGTGGTGGTCAGTTAGATTTATTTGTTGTTTATCTCTCATTAGGGATGTCAGGCATTTGATGATACATTTGTTCAGTCTGTTTAATGGTCTGCAGTAGTAATTAAAAAAATGGAAAGTTTAAGTCAAGAGAAATTAAAATAAATGTTATGTCTTAATGTGTATTGGTCAGTTGAGAAAGTTCGTTCAATGTGTAAACATCTATTTGAATATGTAACATTCAACAAATTGTATTTTGGAAATAAACAATGAATAGTTGATTGGAGTGCATTATTAAATACACCTCAAAAGTTCCCTCTTATAGCCTCCTTAATATTCACCGCGCGGGGACATTCGTGTCATTCCGACACATCTAGTTTTTAAATTAATATTTACCTTGGTTATACAGGACAATGATCTTGTTTTTAAAAGCGCTTGTCCAAAAATGGCAATAAAAACCAGAGGCGTATCCAGGATTTCAAGTTAGGGGGGGGGTGCACTTAAAAAAATAATGCAGAGCGGAGAGAGGAGCGAACATTTTTGGGGTATTTCGTGTGAAAAATCATGATTTTACGCCAAAAAAATCATATTTTTTCAAATTTTAGGGAGGCACGCGCCTGGATCCGCCCCTGAAAACTCTAGGGTAAGCACTAAAAATTTAGGGTTGAAAGGGTTAGCAGAAGCACATTAATTTTTGTTTTGGCCATATGAAATACCCAGGGCTGAAAATGATAACATAATACACATATATAGATGGTGGTAGATTAAGCTAATCAGATGTTCTAATAACCCATTTATGTACCATTCAAATAACAACAATGAAAAATAACTCTTTTTATCTTTATAATGAAAATCTGACATGTCAAAAGGTATTATGACCAGTAATGACATTTTAAAAGGGGGATGTATTCTCCAGAAACCTTTCATTTGTAGATTTTGTTTTACAAATAATAACATTGCATAGATTATATATAGATAGAATTTTGCCAAGCTAAAGTTTCGATCAAATAACCTTTGATGTTCTAAGGTTGAACTCCTTCATCAAATTGGGGGAGGGGGAATAGGGCACCTATTGCTAACATTGAGTAGTCAGATTAACCTATTATACTATTCCAAAGTTTTTTGTTTTGCCATCCTGCAGATTAAGATTTATGAGGTTTAATGCCAAGTTCAACAATATGTCAGTTAAATTGAAATGGTCAGTTTTATCAGTAGAGAAAACCATCAGATAGCTGCACACTGCCTATTTTTAGGGATTGACTATTTAACTATTAAGGGGGGATATGTTTTTTCTCTGAACCATAAATTCTTTTTCACTTGAAACAAAAAATGAGAGGATTTATTTTTTGTAAATGAAAAATCAGTAATTATTCTTCAAATTTTATCAAAATTTCGCCTGCAAATTGAGTCAAATATTATTTAATTTTTTGCATCTTTAAGTTCAATTCATTTTTTTTTTCATGTCACAGAAAGTTAAATGATCAATCCTTTGTCACTTGGGTAAAAAATGCTATCTGTGTATAAGTATATAGCACCCCCTTTTTTTAAGGTCGCCACTTCTGTAATGAAAAAAGTGGCTTTATTATAGAGATGGCCTCTTGAAGGGGGACAATTTAGTAGCATTTTACTGTCCCAGTGCATCTTAAATCTGGCCTGATAAGAGGGGGGGGGGGGGGGGGCGGGTGGGGTCTTTGATGAGAGTAGTCTTATAAGAGGTGAGGGTTTAACTGTACCACAAATACATAAAAAAAATCAGATACAAAAATCGTAATTCCTCTAAAAATAGAGCAAGAAGTTTTTTGATATCAATAAAATCTGCGATTATAGATATGAATATTTTATGAGAGGGGTTTATTAGTCATATATCTGTCTGACTACAATCAGTGTACATGTTAAAGTCTGAGAGAATTATTTCTGTCTTTGATTCTTGTCTTCAGCTATTTCTAATTAATTTGATGACAATCTATATTTGGGACAGAATTTATCATAGGATATTAAATTTCTATGATGTATGCTTGTATTTGCTGAGTGATATACATTGACAGTTTTTATTCTAGAAGTAAGTACATGTATTTTATTGAAACTCCTAAAATCAAGCAATCTATATTTGGTACAGGGCAGAGTTTATCATTATATATTCATAGGATGATAAATTTATCAAATGCTTTCATGTATATGTGTTGACAGTTTTTTTGTACTTAAAAGTCAGTATTTTATTCCAAGTTTTTCAAACTTTTTAAAATCAACCAAGATTTTCTGTAATCTTGCATATCGTATTACATTAATGTTGATAGTTTTTTTAGACATAATTTTTCATAGGATGTTTAATTTCTAAAATGCTTAATATTTGCATTGACAGTTTTTATACTCAAGTGTGTTTAATTGAAAATTATTTATATAAAAAAAAACATTATTAGCACTGACCAAGATTTCCTATATTACCCGTATATATTTTTTCACCTCTTGTTAAATGTTGAAGAAGTTCATTAAGTAGGTCATAACTGTGGTTTGTTCTCAAATCCTTCACATATTTATTTTTTGCAGTACATGTGGGTGTTTGTATTTTCTGTACAATTATTTTCTTTAATGTTAAAATAATCTTTTCAAGATCTTCTCAAAAATAGAGCAGTTCCTTACAGTTTGTGAAGTGATATACTAATAACATGAGGTTTGTTCTCAAATCTTTCACAGAAATTTATTTTTTACAGTATTTTCTTTACAATAATTGGTGGATTATTTTCTTAATGTTAAAATAATCTCTTCAAAATCTTGACCTCCAGTCCAAAAATAGAGCAGTTCCTTACAGCATGAGAAGTGATATACAATGTTAAGCCTCTCCTACAGTTAAATATTTTACATATTTTGTGGCTGTTTGTTTTCTCAGTTAAATACCTGAAGGTTTTAATCACATTATTTATTTTTTCTGTTTACTGAATTAGTTGTCTTTTAGTATACATTTGTATATCTCATGTGACAGGTAATGTTTAAATAGAAGATATGTTTTTTTGTAATCTGTCTAGAAATAATTTTGTGGATTCTAGTGTTTTTGTAGGTGTTTGTGTCTAGAAATAATTTTGTGGATTCTAGTGTTTTTGTAGTTGTCGTGTCTAGAAATAATTTTGTGGATTCTAGTGTTTTTGTAGGTGTTTGTGTCTAGAAATAATTTTGTGGATTCTAGTGTTTTTGTAGTTGTCGTGTGTCTAGAAATAATTTTGTGGATTCTAGTGTTTTTGTAGGTGTTTGTGTCTAGAAATAATTTTGTGGATTCTACTGTTTTTGTAGTTGTCGTGTGTCTAGAAATAATTTTGTGGATTCTAGTGTTTTTGTAGTTGTCGTGTCTAGAAATAATTTTGTGGATTCTAGTGTTTTTGTAGGTGTTTGTGTCTAGAAATAATTTTGTGGATTCTACTGTTTTTGTAGTTGTCGTGTGTCTAGAAATAATTTTGTGGATTCTAGTGTTTTTGTAGGTGTTTGTGTCTAGAAATAATTTTGTGGATTCTAGTGTTTTTGTAGGTGTTTGTGTCTAGAAATAATTTTGTGGATTCTACTGTTTTTGTAGGTGTTTGTGTCTAGAAATAATTTTGTGGATTCTACTGTTTTTGTAGGTGTTCGTGTCTAGAAATAATTTTGTGGATTCTACTGTTTTTGTAGGTGTTCGTGTCTAGAAATAATTTTGTGGATTCTACTGTTTTTGTAGTTGTCGTGTGTCTAGAAATAATTTTGTGGATTCTAGTGTTTTTGTAGGTGTTTGTGTCTAGAAATAATTTTGTGGATTCTAGTGTTTTTGTAGGTGTTTGTGTCTAGAAATAATTTTGTGGATTCTACTGTTTTTGTAGCTGCCGTGTCTAGAAATAATTTTGTGGATTCTAGTGTTTTTTACCGGTATTAGTTGGATGAACCTGATGTCTATTGACATGTAGATATTAAATGTAAGTATACTTTGTTGAATAATCATTTTGTATGGAACAAATGACTGAGGTAGACTCTTGAGTTCAACAGAAATGAACCGGACAGAGTCTTGGGTTCTTAATCTCCAATTAACTATTAAGCTAAGTTACATGTAATAGTATTGTTATTTTTATGCCCCTGCTGTTAGAAGTCTGGGGCATTAAGTTCTACTCGTGTCCGTACGTACATGAGTCTGGGGCATTAAGTTCTACTCGTGTCCGTACGTACATACAGTATTTGGTTGCCTCTCAATAACTCAAGCTCACTTGGGGTAGGGTTAGGGTTATGGTGTTTAATGCCACTTTCAACAATATTTCAGTTATATTGTGGTGGTCAGTTTTATTGATGGAGGAAACCGAAGTACCTGGAGAAAACCACTGACCTGTCGCAAGTCACTGACGAACTTTATCACATAATGTTGTATCAAGTATACCTCGCCATGTGTGGGATTTGAACTTGCAACTTTAATTCTCTTGAAGCAAATCATTTGAAATTTATGCACAAGGTATGGGACCATATAAGGAAGACCAAGTATGATTTGGGGCCTGTCGGGTCGTGATCGTATGGTAGTTGGATTTATAACTACCTATGCTATCAGTGCCTATCACCACTAACATTGTGAGTTTGAAGCCCATTCTGGCGAGGTGTACTCGATACAACATTATGTGATAAAGTTTGTCAGTGCCTTGCGACATGTCTGTGGCTTTCTCCGGGTACTCCGATTTCCTCCACCAATAAAACTGACCGCCACGATATATCTTATAGCTGAAATATTGTTGAAAGTAACGTTAAACACCATAAACCATAAACCAACCAAGTATGATTCGGGGATTTGCCATTTTTTCTGTTCTAGAGTAATGACTCTTGATTTGCCAAAAACTAATTATTCACTTTAGCTGGAAGTGCAATAGTGCATGTTATAGGGATACATAATTCCATTTAAAAAAAAAATGTATTTGGCATTTGATTATTTGTGTACAAGGGCTATATTAATGGATATTACACCTAAGAACAAATTTGTTTTAATTTAACTGGAAAAATCAGACAAAGGGATGGTATATTGCAGCCTGTCTAAGATTTCTAATGTGTATTGCCTTATATTATTTATATTTAATCAAAGTTAATCTGTGTTTTATTAAACAAATTTTAAATCTTATTAAAAAAAGGAATTATATAAGCCATATAAAATTATTGAAGTCAACATATAATATTTAAGCCCTGACAAATTAACAGTTGTTATATCAACATACAATGTATATTATATATTATCTTTTATTATGCAAGAATAATTGAATTTGGAATAGAAATATCTGAGAATTCACAAGTTCAAAATTTTTTTAAATAAATATTGAATCCCATACATTGTAATACCGTACTTATAAATTCAAATAAAAAAGAAAAGAAAATTTTGAACGTTTACTTAAATAGAAAATTGATATAGTCCACATTGAGTATGCCACAATAGAGCTGAAATATTGCTAAAGTTGGTGTTAACTATATTAAAGGGGCATTATCTGCCAAATCGTAAATTTTTGTTACCCGTAAAAACTATCAGATATGATTGATGCCTTAATAAAACGTGTTTCTGTAACTTATAAATGTTATGAAATGTATGCGCATCGGCGAAAAATCGTGCAACTACTCTTATTAATTATCGATATTGTTTACAGAGTTTGTCGAATCGTCATTAAATCAGTACAACAATGCACTTATTTCTTATTTTTGGTGAATCTGCTTTTAGTCGGTGTTAATTACGGACAAAGAACCATGCAAGTTTGCAGTTAATAAGTGACAAAATACAAATTATTAGTTTTTACCTGTCACTAGTAAGGTCAGTTGCATACGGAAAAAGCGAGGTCAAATTATTTGCTTGCAAGGAAATAACTAATCGATGGTAATTTTCTTTCTCAAAAGGCGAAAAGTGGTTTGATAAGCTGTTTAATGTGAAATATTTACCTTTATTTCATCATTTTAAAGCTATTTACCAATTTCCAAAACATATAATTTTTTTGGTCAAAATCGTAGCTAATGCCCCTTTAAGTAGCAGTAGTACATTAAGGTATTTAATGTTTACTACTGTGATTCTTGTGTAGTAGTACATGATTTAAGAATGGATTCCCATATATGGAATGGAAGCAAATTTATGGTTAAACTAATAACGTTCTAAATCCATTTAGCTGTTGAATTGAATATTGTCTATAAGAAACCTTATAAAATCTAATAAAATCTTCAGCGTCATGTCGTATATATTGATATCAGTTGTTTTCCTTCCTTTGACATAGAATCTTGTTTACAGTTACGATCGTGTAATCGATGATGACGTATTTAAGTCTTCAGATATCTGTGACGTATACAGAATGATACTGGTAACCGTTCATTGACATATTGACGTATAGTTATCCGTAATAATTCTATTTTCTCATGTTAAATTTATCACGGAAAAGATGATGATGATGAACTAATTATAAAAATGTGGCAGATAAAGTACTGGATTCCAGAAACATTCCATATATTTATTGCTTGATTGGAAAAATATCGTTATTTTTGAATGGATCTGTAGATTGTTGACTATGATGTGATGGTTCCTGATCAATACTTATACTCTAGAATTGAAGAAGTACGGCATGGCATGGTTTTGCAAACATATTGGAATTCTTTAGTTTGACGGAACATATGATTTGTCGACATGAGTTAGGATTGCATAATATGAGATGTGAGGTGGATTCGGTAGTGGACTGGAATTTTAGGGAAATTTAAGGTGGATACCGTTTAAATATGATTCTGTGGACTCTTCATTTTAATTTGTTTATTCTTATTATATTGAGTAAGTACATATCATAGAATTGATCTATATTTTTATAAGTACCACATGTGATAAGTTTGTCAGTCAGCTGTATGTATGTAGTTTACTTGAATTTTGACAAGGAAGACCTGTCTATTAGGGACAGAACAGAAACCATTAGAGGTAGACATGAAGTATTAAGAGTTCAAAGGTTGTATTTGTTAGATTACAACATTTGTGTAGTTTTCTACACGTATTACTCTGTGAACATGAGAAGTTGTTGTGTTAAATAAGGCCACTCTCATCAAAGGTCAACCTTCAAATCAGGCCTGATCTTAGATGTGCTGAAATTGTAAAATACTACTAAAATGCACCACCTCCCCACTCCCCACCCCGAAGAGAGACCACCCTCTTATGACGTCATGATGACAGTTTTCACAAGTATCTTTTTTTCACACCTCAGGAGGAGGAGGGGGAGGGGGGCCTTGCGATATAGAAATATGATCTAGTATCTCCGTTTGTAGGGTACATATTCCAGTGTTCTACAAAGTATTCACACATCCTTTATATATATTGAGTTCAATTTCTTCTTCTAATTTAAACTTGGAGACGTTTTTAAATCATTTTAAAATGTTGATTTGAATGAATATTTTGAAAGATATTGAACCACTCATTGAGGATGTTCACAGCCTCATTATTCCTATAAGTACCTCTAACGAGTCTGATAGTACAGACACTGGAGAGTATAGAATTAAACATTATTGTTTTTTTTTATTTGGTATCCTGTCTTTGACAGAAAATGTTTCCAATGACAAAATTGCTACAAAATTCTAACAAGACCTCAAGTACATTCATTGTAAAAGATTCATTCTGAATGCATGGCTCATCAATCCAGGCGAAATAGATGACTTGTATTCTGAATGCATGGCTCACCAATCCAGGCAAAGTAGATGACTTGTATTCTGAATGCATGGCTCATCAATCCAGGCGAAGTAGATGACTTGTATTCTGAATGCATGGCTCACCAATCAAGGCAAAGTAGATGACTTGTATTCTGAATGCATGGCTCACCAATCCAGGCAAAGTAGATGACTTGTATTCTGAATGCATGGCTCACCAATCCAGGCAAAGTAGATGACTTGTATTCTGAATGCATGGCTCACCAATCCAGGCAAAGTAGATGACTTGTATTCTGAATGCATGGCTCACCAATCCAGGCAAAGTAGATGACTTGTATTCTGAATGCATGGCTCACCAATCCAGGTGAAGTAGATGACTTGTATTCTGAATGCATGGCTCACCAATCCAGACGAAGTAGATGACTTGTATTCTGAATGCATGGCTCACCAATCCAGACGAAGTAGATGACTTGTTCACCTTGGTTTCAATGAAATGGCCTTATTATTCCCACCATAAGGGGAAGTTTAAGTCACCCTGGGAGTCTTTAGAAGTCAGTGTATTTTTACCAATAATCATACTTTTTCTGTATAAACTGAACTTGGAATAATGTCCCAATGTAGGAAATCTGTTGTTAATTTAACCTGTATAAAAACAGAACATCTGTCTATACTGAACACAGCAGTTGTTTTTAAACAGGTTACACTGTATATGATATGAAGCAGTCAGGAATGTTATGTAGATTTATAGTACATTCCATCAGTATTGGTCAATAATGAGTGGTTTATGATGCAGATAATACAGCACAAGATTCTTATTATGTGGAATATTATAGATATTCCTGCTATTCAACAGCATGTATGATAAATTCCTGTTGTAACGGTCAGCAAGTTCTGTTTATAAGCTGTTAAGAAAAACCAGAAATGCTGAAGTAGCTAGTATACTTGACATCTGTTTGTATTTTCGATGCTACCTGATACCTTAATGAGTTACTCTTGTTTGATGTGTGTAAATAAAGATCTTGGTACACCCTTTCATTAGTACTAGAGTATAAACATTTAGATGACCTCAGTTGTTGTGATTTTTTGTTCTTGGCATAAGTGATATTCACTACAATACTGAAGCTTGACATGTGAAACTATTTCTATGAGGAAGTTATCAAGTACATTGACAAAACAGTAATTACAGAGATATATACCATAATTTAGTGCAGAACAATTAATGACATTCTTTGTAAATTATAGGAATAATAACATGTAGGTATGATGTGGGAATGTCCTGGAAGTGTTCCATGTACTGGTTCATGTAGTTCTATCTTTACAATCCCTATCCTGAACTTATGAATGTCCTAGATGTGTTCCATGTAATGGTTCATGTAGTTCTATTCTTACAGTCCCTTTCCTGAACTTATGAATGTCCTAGATGTGTTCCATGTAATGGTTCATGTAGTTCTATCCTTACAGTCCCTATCCTGAACTTGTGAATGTCCTAGATGTGTTCCATGTACTGGTTCATGTAGTTCTATTCTTACAGTCCCTATCCTGAGCTTGTGAATGTCCTAGATGTGTTCCATGTACTGGTTCATGTAGTTCTATTCTTACAGTCCTTATCCTGAACTTGTGAATGTCCTAGATGTGTTCCATGTACTGGTTCATGTAGTTCTATTCTTACAGTCCCTATCCTGAACTTGTGAATGTCCTAGATGTGTTCCATGTACTGGTTCATGTAGTTCTATCCTTACAGTCTCTATCCTGAACTTGTGAATGTCCTAGATGTGTTCCATGTACTGGTTCATGTAGTTCTATTCTTACAGTCCCTATCCTGAACTTGTGAATGGCCTAGATGTGTTCCATGTACTGGTTCATGTAGTTCTATTCTTACAGTCCCTATCCTGAGCTTGTGAATGCCCTGGAAGTGTTCCATGTACTGGTTCATGTAGTTCTATTCTTACAGTCCCTATCCTGAACTTGTGAATGTCCTGGAAGTGTTCCATGTACTGGTTCATGTAGTTCTATTCTTACAGTCCCTATCCTGAACTTGTGAATGTCCTGGAAGTGTTCCATATATTGGTTCATGTAGTTCTATTCTTACAGTCCCTATCCTGAACTTGTGAATGTCCTGGAAGTGTTCCATGTACTGGTTCATGTAGTTCTATTCTTACAATCTCTATCCTGAACTTATGAATGTCCTAGATGTGTTCCATGTAATGGTTCATGTAGTTCTATTCTTACAGTCCCTATCCTGAACTTGTGAATGTCCTAGATGTGTTCCATGTAATGGTTCATGTAGTTCTATCCTTACAGTCCCTATCCTGAACTTGTGAATGTCCTAGATGTGTTCCCTGTACTGGTTCATGTAGTTCTATTCTTACAGTCCCTATCCTGAACTTGTGAATGTCCTGGAAGTGTTCCATGTAATGGTTCATGTAGTTCTATCCTTACAGTCCCTATCCTGAACTTGTGAATGTCCTAGATGTGTTCCCTGTACTGGTTCATGTAGTTCTATTCTTACAGTCCCTATCCTGAACTTGTGAATGTCCTGGAAGTGTTCCATGTACTGGTTCATGTAGTTCTATTCTTACAGTCCCTATCCTGAACTTGTGAATGTCCTGGAAGTGTTCCATATATTGGTTCATGTAGTTCTATTCTTACAATCTCTATCCTGAACTTGTGAATGTCCTAGATGTGTTCCATGTAATGGTTCATGTAGTTCTATTCTTACAGTCCCTATCCTGAACTTATGAATGTCCTAGATGTGTTCCATGTACTGGTTCATGTAGTTCTATCCTTACAGTCTCTATCCTGAACTTGTGAATGTCCTGGAAGTGTTCCATGTACTGGTTCATGTAGTTCTATTCTTACAGTCTCTATCCTGAACTTGTGAATGTCCTGGAAGTGTTCCATGTACTGGTTCATGTAGTTCTATTCTTACAATCTCTATCCTGAACTTGTGAATGTCCTAGATGTGTTCCATGTACTGGTTCATGTAGTTCTATTCTTACAGTCTCTATCCTGAACTTGTGAATGTCCTGGAAGTGTTCCATGTACTGGTTCATGTAGTTCTTTTCTTACAGTCCCTATCCTGAACTTGTGAATGTCCTGGAAGTGTTCCATGTACTGGTTCATGTAGTTCTATCTTTACAATCCCTATCCTGAACTTGTGAATGTCCTAGATGTGTTCCATGTAATGGTTCATGTAGTTCTATTCTTACAGTCCCTATCCTGAACTTATGAATGTCCTAGATGTGTTCCATGTACTGGTTCATGTAGTTCTATTCTTACAGTCCCTATCCTGAACTTGTGAATGTCCTAGATGTGTTCCATGTACTGGTTCATGTAGTTCTATTCTTACAGTCCCTATCCTGAACATGTGAATGTCCTAGATGAGTTCCATGTAATGGTTCATGTAGTTCTATCCTTACAGTCCCTATCCTGAACTTGTGAATGTCCTAAATGTGTTCCATGTACTGGTTCATGTAGTTCTATTCTTACAGTCCCTATCCTGAACTTGTGAATGTCCTGGAAGTGTTCCATGTACTGGTTCATGTAGTTCTATTCTTACAGTCCCTATCCTGAACTTGTGAATGTCCTAGAAGTGTTCCATGTACTGGTTCATGTAGTTCTATTCTTACAGTCTCTATCCTGAACTTATGAATGTCCTGGATGTGTTCCATGTACTAGTTCATGTAGTTCTATTCTTACAGTCCCTATCCTGAACTTGTGAATGTCCTAGATGTGTTCCATGTACTGGTTCATGTAGTTCTATTCTTACAGTCCCTATCCTGAACTTATGAATGTCCTAGATGTGTTCCATGTACTGGTTCATGTAGTTCTATTCTTACAGTCTCTATCCTGAACTTGTGAATGTCCTGGAAGTGTTCCATGTACTGGTTCATGTAGTTCTATTCTTACAGTCCCTATCCTGAACTTATGAATGTCCTAGATGTGTTCCATGTACTGGTTCATGTAGTTCTATTCTTACAGTCCCTATCCTGAACTTATGAATGTCCTAGATGTGTTCCATGTACTGGTTCATGTAGTTCTATCCTTACAGTCCCTATCCTGAACTTGTGAATGTCCTAGATGTGTTCCATGTACTGGTTCATGTAGTTCTATTCTTACAGTCCCTATCCTGAACTTATGAATGTCCTAGATGTGTTCCATGTACTGGTTCATGTAGTTCTATTCTTACAGTCCCTATCCTGAACTTGTGAATGTCCTAGATGTGTTCCATGTACTGGTTCATGTAGTTCTATTCTTACAGTCCCTATCCTGAGCTTGTGAATGTCCTAGATGTGTTCCATGTACTGGTTCATGTAGTTCTATTCTTACAGTCTCTATCCTGAGCTTGTGAATGTCCTGGAAGTGTTCCATGTAGTTCTGTCCTGAGCTTGTGAATGTCCTGGAAGTGTTCCATGTACTGGTTCATGTAGTTCTATCCTTACAGTCTCTATCCTGAGCTTGTGAATGTCCTGGAAGTGTTCCATGTAGTTCTATCCTGAGCTTGTGAATGTCCTGGAAGTGTTCCATGTACTGGTTCATGTAGTTCTATCCTGAACATGCGAATGTCCTAGATGTGTTCCATGTGGGGTTCATGTAGTTCTATTCTTACAGTCCCTATCCTGAGCTTGTGAATGCCCTGGAAGTGTTCCATGTACTGGTTCATGTAGTTCTATTCTTACAGTCCCTATCCTGAGCTTGTGAATGTCCTGGAAGTGTTCCATGTACTGGTTCATGTAGTTCTATTCTTACAGTCTCTATCCTGAACTTGTGAATGTCCTGGAAGTGTTCCATGTACTGGTTCATGTAGTTCTATTCTTACAGTCTCTATCCTGAACTTGTGAATGTCCTGGAAGTGTTCCATGTACTGGTTCATGTAGTTCTATTCTTACAGTCCCTATCTTGAACTTGTGAATGTCCTAGAAGTGTTCCATGTACTGGTTCATGTAGTTCTATTCTTACAGTCTCTATCCTGAACTTGTGAATGCCCTGGAAGTGTTCCATGTACTGGTTCATGTAGTTCTATTCTTACAGTCTCTATCCTGAGCTTGTGAATGTCCTGGAAGTGTTCCATGTACTGGTTCATGTAGTTCTATCCTTAGTCTCTATCCTGAGCTTGTGAATGTCCTGGAAGTGTTCCATATATTGGTTCATGTAGTTCTATTCTTACAGTCCCTATCCTGAGCTTGTGAATGCCCTGGAAGTGTTCCATGTACTGGTTCATGTAGTTCTATCCTTACAGTCCCTATCCTGAACTTGTGAATGTCCTGGAAGTGTTCCATGTACTGGTTCATGTAGTTCTATCCTTACAGTCTCTATCCTGAGCTTGTGAATGTCCTGGAAGTGTTCCATGTAGTTCTATCCTGAGCTTGTGAATGTCCTGGAAGTGTTCCATGTACTAGTTCATGTAGTTCTATCTTTACAGTCCCTATCATGAACTTGTGAATGCCCTGGAAGTGTTCCATGTACTGGTTCATGTAGTTCTATTCTTACAGTCCCTATCCTGAGCTTGTGAATGTCCTAGATGTGTTCCATGTACTGGTTCATGTAGTTCTATTCTTACATTCCCTATCCTGAGCTTGTGAATGTCCTGGAAGTGTTCCATGTACTGGTTCATGTAGTTCTATTCTTACAGTCTCTATCCTGAACTTGTGAATGTCCTGGAAGTGTTCCATGTAGTTCTATCCTGAGCTTGTGAATGCCCTGGAAGTGTTCCATGTACTGGTTCATGTAGTTCTATTCTTACAGTCCCTATCCTGAACATGTGAATGTCCTGGAGGTGTTCCATGTAGTTCTAACCTGAGCTTGTGAATGCCCTGGAAGTGTTCCATGTACTGGTTCATGTAGTTCTATTCTTACAGTCTCTATCCTGAGCTTGTGAATGTCCTGGAAGTGTTCCATGTACTGGTTCATGTAGTTCTATCCTTAGTCTCTATCCTGAGCTTGTGAATGTCCTGGAAGTGTTCCATATATTGGTTCATGTAGTTCTATTCTTACAGTCCCTATCCTGAGCTTGTGAATGCCCTGGAAGTGTTCCATGTACTGGTTCATGTAGTTCTATCCTTACAGTCCCTATCCTGAACTTGTGAATGTCCTGGAAGTGTTCCATGTACTGGTTCATGTAGTTCTATCCTTACAGTCTCTATCCTGAGCTTGTGAATGTCCTGGAAGTGTTCCATGTAGTTCTATCCTGAGCTTGTGAATGTCCTGGAAGTGTTCCATGTACTAGTTCATGTAGTTCTATCTTTACAGTCCCTATCATGAACTTGTGAATGCCCTGGAAGTGTTCCATGTACTGGTTCATGTAGTTCTATTCTTACAGTCCCTATCCTGAGCTTGTGAATGTCCTAGATGTGTTCCATGTACTGGTTCATGTAGTTCTATTCTTACATTCCCTATCCTGAGCTTGTGAATGTCCTGGAAGTGTTCCATGTACTGGTTCATGTAGTTCTATTCTTACAGTCTCTATCCTGAACTTGTGAATGTCCTGGAAGTGTTCCATGTAGTTCTATCCTGAGCTTGTGAATGCCCTGGAAGTGTTCCATGTACTGGTTCATGTAGTTCTATTCTTACAGTCCCTATCCTGAACATGTGAATGTCCTGGAGGTGTTCCATGTAGTTCTAACCTGAGCTTGTGAATGTCCTGGAAGTGTTCCATGTACTGGTTCATGTAGTTCTATCCTTACAGTCCCTATCCTGAACTTGTGAATGTCCTGGAAGTGTTCCATGTACTAGTTCATGTAGTTCTATCTTTACAGTCCCTATCATGAACTTGTGAATGCCCTGGAAGTGTTCCATGTACTGGTTCATGTAGTTCTATTCTTACAGTCTCTATCCTGAACTTGTGAATGTCCTGGAAGTGTTCCATGTACTGGTTCATGTAGTTCTATTCTTACAGTCCCTATCTTGAACTTGTGAATGTCCTAGAAGTGTTCCATGTACTGGTTCATGTAGTTCTATTCTTACAGTCTCTATCCTGAACTTGTGAATGCCCTGGAAGTGTTCCATGTACTGGTTCATGTAGTTCTATTCTTACAGTCTCTATCCTGAGCTTGTGAATGTCCTGGAAGTGTTCCATGTACTGGTTCATGTAGTTCTATCCTTAGTCTCTATCCTGAGCTTGTGAATGTCCTGGAAGTGTTCCATATATTGGTTCATGTAGTTCTATTCTTACAGTCCCTATCCTGAGCTTGTGAATGCCCTGGAAGTGTTCCATGTACTGGTTCATGTAGTTCTATCCTTACAGTCCCTATCCTGAACTTGTGAATGTCCTGGAAGTGTTCCATGTACTGGTTCATGTAGTTCTATCCTTACAGTCTCTATCCTGAGCTTGTGAATGTCCTGGAAGTGTTCCATGTAGTTCTATCCTGAGCTTGTGAATGTCCTGGAAGTGTTCCATGTACTAGTTCATGTAGTTCTATCTTTACAGTCCCTATCATGAACTTGTGAATGCCCTGGAAGTGTTCCATGTACTGGTTCATGTAGTTCTATTCTTACAGTCCCTATCCTGAGCTTGTGAATGTCCTAGATGTGTTCCATGTACTGGTTCATGTAGTTCTATTCTTACATTCCCTATCCTGAGCTTGTGAATGTCCTGGAAGTGTTCCATGTACTGGTTCATGTAGTTCTATTCTTACAGTCTCTATCCTGAACTTGTGAATGTCCTGGAAGTGTTCCATGTAGTTCTATCCTGAGCTTGTGAATGCCCTGGAAGTGTTCCATGTACTGGTTCATGTAGTTCTATTCTTACAGTCCCTATCCTGAACGTGTGAATGTCCTGGAGGTGTTCCATGTAGTTCTAACCTGAGCTTGTGAATGCCCTGGAAGTGTTCCATGTACTGGTTCATGTAGTTCTATTCTTACAGTCTCTATCCTGAGCTTGTGAATGTCCTGGAAGTGTTCCATGTACTGGTTCATGTAGTTCTATCCTTAGTCTCTATCCTGAGCTTGTGAATGTCCTGGAAGTGTTCCATATATTGGTTCATGTAGTTCTATTCTTACAGTCCCTATCCTGAGCTTGTGAATGCCCTGGAAGTGTTCCATGTACTGGTTCATGTAGTTCTATCCTTACAGTCCCTATCCTGAACTTGTGAATGTCCTGGAAGTGTTCCATGTACTGGTTCATGTAGTTCTATCCTTACAGTCTCTATCCTGAGCTTGTGAATGTCCTGGAAGTGTTCCATGTAGTTCTATCCTGAGCTTGTGAATGTCCTGGAAGTGTTCCATGTACTAGTTCATGTAGTTCTATCTTTACAGTCCCTATCATGAACTTGTGAATGCCCTGGAAGTGTTCCATGTACTGGTTCATGTAGTTCTATTCTTACAGTCCCTATCCTGAGCTTGTGAATGTCCTAGATGTGTTCCATGTACTGGTTCATGTAGTTCTATTCTTACATTCCCTATCCTGAGCTTGTGAATGTCCTGGAAGTGTTCCATGTACTGGTTCATGTAGTTCTATTCTTACAGTCTCTATCCTGAACTTGTGAATGTCCTGGAAGTGTTCCATGTAGTTCTATCCTGAGCTTGTGAATGCCCTGGAAGTGTTCCATGTACTGGTTCATGTAGTTCTATTCTTACAGTCCCTATCCTGAACATGTGAATGTCCTGGAGGTGTTCCATGTAGTTCTAACCTGAGCTTGTGAATGTCCTGGAAGTGTTCCATGTACTGGTTCATGTAGTTCTATCCTTACAGTCCCTATCCTGAACTTGTGAATGTCCTGGAAGTGTTCCATGTACTAGTTCATGTAGTTCTATCTTTACAGTCCCTATCATGAACTTGTGAATGCCCTGGAAGTGTTCCATGTACTGGTTCATGTAGTTCTATTCTTACAGTCCCTATCCTGAGCTTGTGAATGTCCTAGATGTGTTCCATGTACTGGTTCATGTAGTTCTATTCTTACATTCCCTATCCTGAGCTTGTGAATGTCCTGGAAGTGTTCCATGTACTGGTTCATGTAGTTCTATTCTTACAGTCCCTATCCTGAACTTATGAATGTCCTAGATGTGTTCCATGTACTGGTTCATGTAGTTCTATTCTTACAGTCCCTATCCTGAGCTTGTGAATGTCCTGGAAGTGTTCCATGTACTGGTTCATGTAGTTCTATTCTTACAGTCTCTATCCTGAACTTGTGAATGTCCTGGAAGTGTTCCATGTAGTTCTATCCTGAGCTTGTGAATGCCCTGGAAGTGTTCCATGTACTGGTTCATGTAGTTCTATTCTTACAGTCCCTATCCTGAACATGTGAATGTCCTGGAGGTGTTCCATGTAGTTCTAACCTGAGCTTGTGAATGTCCTGGAAGTGTTCCATGTACTGGTTCATGTAGTTCTATCCTTACAGTCCCTATCCTGAACTTGTGAATGTCCTAGAAGTGTTCCATTTAGTTCTATTCTTACAGTCCCTATCCTGAACTTGTGAATGTCCTGGAAGTGTTCCATGTACTGGTTCATGTAGTTCTATTCTTACAATCTCTATCCTGAACTTGTGAATATCCTAGAAGTGTTCCATGTACTGGTTCATGTAGTTCTATCCTTACAGTCCCTATCCTGAACTTGTGAATGTCCTAGAAGTGTTCCATGTACTAGTTCATGTAGTTCTATTCTTACAGTCCCTATCCTGAACTTGTGAATGTCCTGGAAGTGTTCCATGTACTGGTTCATGTAGTTCTATCCTTACAGTCCCTATCCTGAACTTGTGAATGTCCTAGATGTGTTCCATGTACTGGTTCATGTAGTTCTATCCTTACAGTCCCTATCCTGAACTTGTGAATGTCCTAGAAGTGTTCCATGTACTGGTTCATGTAGTTCTATCCTTACAGTCCCTATCCTGAACTTGTGAATGTCCTAGATGTGTTCCATGTACTGGTTCATGTAGTTCTATCCTTACAGTCTCTATCCTGAACTTGTGAATGTCCTAGATGTGTTCCATGTACTGGTTCATGTAGTTCTATCCTTACAATCTCTATCCTGAACTTGTGAATGTCCTAGATGTGTTCCATGTAATGGTTCATGTAGTTCTATTCTTACAGTCCCTATCCTGAACTTGTGAATGTCCTAGATGTGTTCCATGTACTGGTTCATGTAGTTCTATCCTTACAGTCTCTATCCTGAACTTGTGAATGTCCTAGATGTGTTCCATGTACTGGTTCATGTAGTTCTATTCTTACAGTCCCTATCCTGAACTTGTGAATGTCCTGGAAGTGTTCCATGTACTGGTTCATGTAGTTCTATTCTTACAGTCCCTATCCTGAACTTGTGAATGTCCTAGATGTGTTCCATGTACTGGTTCATGTAGTTCTATCCTTACAGTCTCTATCCTGAACTTGTGAATGTCCTAGATGTGTTCCATGTACTGGTTCATGTAGTTCTATTCTTACAGTCCCTATCCTGAACTTGTGAATGTCCTGGAAGTGTTCCATGTACTGGTTCATGTAGTTCTATTCTTACAGTCCCTATCCTGAGCTTGTGAATGTCCTGGAAGTGTTCCATGTATTGGTTCATGTAGTTCTATTCTTACAGTCCCTATCCTGAGCTTGTGAATGCCCTGGAAGTGTTCCATGTACTGGTTCATGTAGTTCTATCCTTACAGTCCCTATCCTGAGCTTGTGAATGTCCTGGAAGTGTTCCATGTACTGGTTCATGTAGTTCTATTCTTACAGTCCCTATCCTGAGCTTGTAAGTACTTAATAGTCCTTGATAAATGACTTTGAATATAGCCTTCTTGTACTTACACCAAAAGAGGTACATGTTAGATTTTTTTTTCATTGGAAAAGGCATATACTTAGTTTCAGATTGATGTTTTGTTGTTGTGTATTTTGTCATAATGGGCATTCCTTTTCTTGTGAAGGTTTTTTTTTTACCTAAATTTGTATTCCGTGCAGAGTGGAAATCATAAAAACTATTCCATTTAAGCAAAAGGTTATGTAGCAGTATTTTTATATACATTGTATCTTGATAAGTAATCTTTGTTGTATTTTGTTGTTTGGTTGTTGTGCACATTCAAAGTGAGAGGTATTTGTTCATTAATGTTGGTATTGGTTGAATTAGTTACCATCACTGTTTTAAACTTAAAAGCAGAAGAGCAGTTGATAACTTGAATCTGCAAAATAATAATAAAAAAAATGTCACCTTCCAAACAAAAAGATCTTGTATTAGCAAACTAATATATAGACAAGAAAAGTCTTATGACATCAATTCAGAATATAACCTTGTAATATTAAGATCATTTAAAGTACAGAGGGATACAGTTTCATTGTTCACCAATCCTTAATGCAGCACTGTAACAACATCAGATGACTGGAGCTATTACTCTGTATTACGTAGTAGTTAATATCAGGTTACAAGAGTTAATTCATTGAGACACGCAAATTTATGTAGCTACTAGTATGTCGTTGCTTCTTTTGTTTTCTCTAGGTAAGTGACTTTGCTGAAATGTTTGTTTTGAAAATTATTATTTTATTATCTTAATTATGTTAATTTGAATGCTTATTTAAAAAAAATTAATGTTTTAATTTATTTTTTCTGTGACGATTAAATAGAAAATATTATTTTTACTTTGAAACAGAAAAAAGCAATTCTTTGGCATTTCTAATTTCCCAGTTAAGATAAATTTCAGTAAAATTTTCAATAATTTTCAATAAAATTAATCTTTTGATTTATAATTCTCTGGTGATTAAATACCAAAATATGATTTTATTTTGAAACATACACAAAAATGGGAATTCATGGTACACATCTAATTTCTTGCTCACAAAATGTTCACCTACTTTTCTGATATCAAAAATCTAATAAAATCTAGATTTTTATAATATTTTGGAGCGAAAAATAGAATTTATGAATAGTTGCTGGTTTTTCAGTCTACACTTGTAATAAATGGTAACTTTAAACATATTGATGTTTCATTTCAGTTATTGTCATTGTTGTTTGTCATTTAACACTACACACATATTTTTTTATCAGAATAACCTATATTTTTTAAACGTATATTCAGTTTGGAGGTAACAGTTGCTGCCTTCAGTATTTGATACAATTGTGTATTGACTTCATCATAACCAGTTACATAACAAAAAGACAAGACTGTTTAGATTACATCATGCTGAATGATCACATATGTCAAAAGAATGGAGAAAATGTTGATAATTGTTGTTATTTATATAGCCTAGGAGTAATATAGTGTGAAGAGGTATTTCTGGTTACCTCGGGAGAATCAGTTGTAATGTTGAGTCCAACAGTGTGACCTTTCATGATCATTGACCTTGGAGTACACAGTCGTAGTGCTAACCCGCTTGCCCGAAGCCCGGGGCAAGTAAAACTGGATTCCGACAAGTGAAAATTATGGAAGAATTTGTTTGAATAAATAGAAATTTTGTCTAGATTTGGCTTTCGGGCAAGTAGGTGAAAAAAAGATAAGGCAAAGACTGAGTATATAGGTTTATGTCAGATTTATAAATAAATATTTTCTGATATTTTATGCAATTTGTAGCGATGGTATGATTTTGAAAAAAAACTCCTCATCGTGAACACCAAGTAACATTTAAACAAGCGTTGTAAATCTGTGATTATCACCATGGCAAATCACACTGGGGAGATATTATTATATAATACTGTATCATTATCATCTATGATTCATTTCTTCTTACAAATTACTTTATGAAAAAAAAAAGTCTACCTCTTTTCTGTTCCTGATCTTAAGCTTTATCAATTATTAGTATAAGTATGAATTGTATCAAATTGTAGAGTAAAATTTTTTACTGTAAGCCAATCAAAATTCTATTTTCCCATCGATTGATTGTTAAAAGGTGGCTGTTGGCCAATCAACATTCTACATTTTGTGGGAATGTCAGATAATATGCTGTGTCTACTTTGTGTCTTTGTTAGAACTTGATACGGCCTGGGTTGATTGTTGGCAATTTTGTAAATGTCAAGTGAGTTGTTTTCCTGGACAGAATTTCTTGAGTTTTGACAAAAAGGTAGGTTATCATTGTAGTGATTCTTTAGGATGACAACAGACAACATTAAATGATACAGTTGTACTTATATCACATTTATTTATATTTTCAGAATAATGGGGACTCACGGTTGACGTCATTGTTGTCAACTTGGTCTGGACCAAGAACTGTTATCATTCCCAAAACTGAGCAAGGCTATGGTTTTACGCTGCGTCATTTTATTGTGTACCCACCAGATATATCAAGATCAAATCTAATCTTACATGTAAGTACAGTCAAACCTCTCCATGTGGTCACCTCTATTAAGCAGTCGCCTGTATAAAAAGGTTTCCTATTTCTTGTCCTATCATAGGAAAGAGTGGGGCGACACGTCTATTCACAGACTGTTGTTTCAGTGAACTAGCACTATAAAAATCCAACTCAGAGTGTTGATCTAGTACAAAGTGGACCTCATCATCATATTGAAAATTAACTTGTTCTCGCCTTGATATAGCTGAAAAATTGTTGGTACTAAACAACAATCACTTACTCACTCAAAATTGACATTATTGTTTTTTTCTGTAACGTCATAATGGGTTTGTCATCTCACTGACCGATAATTGTCAGTACCAGAGTCAGTCCGTTAATACAGAAAATAACCCTCGGTGTATAAATGTATAAATTACTGATAAATATTGGTTTTTAATTTAATTATATTTGCAAATAAAATGCAGTTGAGGATTAAGATTTCTTGTCCATGTACAGAAATGATCATTTTCCTGACATTGAAATACATAATTTTTGTGTGTTTTATTGAGTATGCCATTTCAATAGTACGTCCTAACTTTAATATAGTACCCGTTATTAAACAAATGAGATTAAATTACTTAATCGGTCATTACAAGTACTTCATATTCAAAATCTACTTATTACAACAAAATCCAAATATAGAAGTCAAGGGGATTACTACATTGGTTTTTTCTCTCTCACCAAGTTTTATTACCCACAAACAGACTATATACAATTGTACACTTCTTAATTTTAACAAGGGGAAGTCGTGGTCGTGATCGTATGGTAGTTGGATTTACAACTACCTATGCAATCAGTGCCCATCACCACTGATGTTGTGAGTTCTAATCTTGATCAGGGCGAGGTGTACAACATTATGTTATAAAGTTTGTCAGTGACTTGTGACAGGTCGGTGGTTTTCTCCAGGTACTCCGGTTTCCTTCATCAATAAAACTGACCGCCATGATATAGCTGAAATATTGTTGAAAGTGGCATAAAACACCATCAAGCAAACAAACATACATACACTTCTGATAAATGTATATTAAAAATTTGCAATGATAAATTTTTGGAAATGTTTCTTTTTAACTGCTATTGGAGATCTGTATGTATGTACAGTGAATCCTGTCTAAAACGAACCTCCCTCGGACCAACTTTTGTGTTTGAAATAAACAGGTGTACAGTTTATACTAGGGGTGTAACAATACACTTTTTCCACAAACGATACATATTGCGATATTTAATATGTATTACGATACGTATCACGATACGTTTTTATAGGAAACTAACTATTCCTTGATTTTTTCTTCTTCTTCCGCTTCTTCTCAGTGATGCTTGTCCAGACCATAACTTTTTTGTCATTCCAGATAGGTCAATGATATTTGGTATGTGGGTGCATAACCATAAGGTGTACCGTAATGACCTTCGTGGGACCTTGACCTTTGACCTCAAGGTCAAATAATTGTTTTTTAGGGGAGACATAAGTTTTAGGTATCTAAAACAGTTGTTCCTAGTTTTTAATTGTACCAGTACTTCCCTATTTACAGATAGTACTTTTTCTTAAAATTTGAACATTTTTCATGAATATCTTGTACAACACTCTTTAAAATCAGGAGATACTAAAGACCATTTCAGGCAGGTAAAAGTACCTGGTATCACCCCTTATTGAAAGACCTGCCATGTATGAGTAATCATCCTGGAGGGTTTTCTGACAATATTGATCTTATTTATTCCATGCTTAATTGATTAATTAATTAATTAATTAATTAACATTTATTGGTGATCTTTCTGATATTTTTAGGAGGGGAGTCCATCAGGGATTTGACCTATATCATATGAATGTGTTAATGTAGAATACACCACTGTGTGATATAAGGTTATAGTTAGGGTTATGGTGTTTAGTGCCATTTTCAACAATATTTCAGTTATATTGTTGCGGTAAGTTTTATTGGTGGAGGAAAACAGAGGACCCGGGGAAAACCACCGACCAGCCGCAAGTCACTGACAAACTTTATAAAAAAAAAGCATTCCATTTCAGATATATACAATATATGCTACATTCTACAAAATTTTTATGAATTCAGCAGCTGTTGTAATAAAAGATAGGATCTATGTAATATCTGTAATATGTGTTAATGTTGCTGGGTTTTTTAACCACAAAGCTGTAAAATATATTCATTAGTTATCGAGACTTGTGTTTAAACCCTGCTGGTATCAAATATTTATTTTCACTTATCTGTTTATATTGTATACTATATATAATTATGATTTTTTTTTGTATGTTTGTACTTTTAATGCCCTTATTGGGCCCATGATTTGGAAATAAAATATCTTGTACAGCACCTGTAGTCTTAAATTTAGTAGATACAATTTTGTCTACATTTTGATTTTAGATTATATATTTATTTGATTTCTTATTTGAAGAATTTATGACCAGGAAAAAAAATTGTGCAACTCAGTTTATATTTATTTCAATAAGGGAGATAACTCATATTAAAATAAATGTCATTGTAATTTGAGTAATACAATATTCCCCACTCCAATAAGGCCACTCCCACCAAAGGCAACCCCTCTTATCAGACCAGATTTCAGACATGCTTAGAAAATAAAATACTATTAAATTTCCCCCCCCCCCCCACCCCCCACAAGAGAGGCCACACCTCTTCCAAGGCCACTTTTTCATTGCAGAAAGAGTGGCCTTATAAGAGGCAGACAACTGTATTAAATAAGAAGAGAGCTGGTTATGTGTCACTAAATACCTGTCCATGTGATCACCTCTATTAAGCAGTCACCTGTATTAAAAGGTCATCTTTTTCTTGTCCTGCCATAGAAAATTTCATATGAATTGAACCTCTTTTAAGAGGTCACCTGTCTTATAAGGCCACTTTTTCTTTGTCCTAAAGGTGACCTCTTAATACAGCTTTGACTGTACATGCTTGTGATCAGTCCAAATGTGTATCATTTGGAATGATATTTAAACACTGTTTATATACTTTAGGCAATTGTTAGGTGTCAAACATTAAAAAAAAGGTAGCTAGGCAACATGTTTTATTCCATGCATACATGTAGGACTTATAATATTTTGTTTGGGTATAAATTAGGTAATGGTTAATGAGTGAGTGATTGTTGTTTAATACCAATTCAGCATTTTTTTTCAGCTATATCATGACAAGAACAAGTTAATTTTGAATGAGATGATGATGAGGTCTGCTTTGTACTAGGCCAACACACTTAGTTGGATTTTTATAGTGCTAGCTCACTGAAACAACAGTTTGTAGGTAGACATATCAATCCACTTGGACACATTATTCTGATTCCGAGCCAACCAGTCTTTGCTCTTTTTCCTTAATGCTGCGTGCTTAGTGAAGAAGCAACAAATACCAATTTTATAGTCTTTGGTTTGACCCGACCGTGGCTCGAACCCACGATCTACTGCACTCGAGGCGAGCACGCTAACCATTACACTACCAATGCGATTTAGGTAATGGTGATCTACTTTTAGCCATTACAGAATCATCTTAACAGCTCTTATTTGACTACATCCAAAGGCAATATAATGGGGAGTCTGCCAAAACTTATCTTATTATTACAATCCACAGTGTTAACAATTGTCTACCCTTGTCTAAGAAGACATCTTATCAGATAACCTAAAAACTGACCTTGAATCAAAATGATAAAAATACATTAAAGTGTGACTACTGTTTGTCTTTAAAGCGTTGATAGGAAATTTTTTACCACTGAGGTAACCTTATCAGTAAAGTGTTGGTATCAATAAAATTCAACATTGATGACTCAGAGAAGAAAATAAAATAAAAGGGGGGGGGGGGGGGGGGGGGGGGCACAGTCAGGGCAGGAGAAGCTACTGTTTAATAAAGAATGTTTTTGGATACTGCCAAGCTAGTAAGAAGAAGAGCATGTTAGGTATTTAGGAAATATAACTTTTTATAGCATTTAGTAATTTGACTCTTTCTGTAATTTGAAAAATGGTGATAATCTGGGACTCTCTGAAAACAGTCTTTATACTCTACTATGAAGAGCAATAGTTGGTCCTTAATCCTTTTTATTAGCTCATTCCTGAATATAATATGTAGAAATTTGGCATATACTTAAAGTGAAAGCCTGGTATATATAATACTCTACATCAATTCTGCTTGTACTGGAGACCAATCTTTACCCATTAACTTTTTTAACCCTGCCACATTTATGTGTCTGTCCCAAGGTTAGGACCTGGAATTCTAATGTCATTTGTTGTGGTCCATTTTTTTGTGTTGAGTGAATTCAGATGAGAGGTTATTGTTTGTTTTGCTGATGGTGATGAAATTGTTGACCATCACTGTTTAAAGGGTTAAATTTTTATAATCCCATAATGTTAACCTATTAATTCTATTTTTTGAAAGTTCTACATGTAGGAATTTGACATATTCTTGACTTACACTGAAAACCTCTTGGTATTTGAGACTCCCCATTAAGAAACTTCATGCATTGCTTAAGAACTATGTTTCCCCGATTACAACTGTCTTACATCTTGATGAGCTTCACTTGTATTACATATAGCTCCTTGTGTAGTTATATAAGTTATACAGATATCTAAGGGGGATCCTTACTTTGAAGATATTTTTGTTTTGTGTAAATGTTAATTATATAATAAATTCTTATGCAAATATTTTTGTAACTCTGCTCACCGGCCCCAGTATTTTCTTATGCAAATATTTTTGTATCTCTGCCCAGTATTATTTTGAAGTGGTTGTGATGTGTTCCTTAATTAACAAATGTTCGAAAAAAAATTAATGACATTTCAATGTTGTTGTTTTTATTTTTCAAACAAATTAAAATTCTGAGTGTTAATTTTAGGTATAATTTATGTTGACATGGCTTTAAATATCTCTTTTATGCTTTGTGGCTGCAATTACTTTACCCAGAGTCCTGTGGACATTCTGCATGATTTTAATATACTAGTATCTGATCACTGATTGCCACGTACAGACTGAATCATTTGTTACACAATCTACAGGCCCACGGTGATCATATGATACATACCGGGGTATATATTGTGTGATTTATTTGAAAACTTCATTCCAATCCACTGTGAATTTAAACTTTCTACCAACCTACTACAGATGTAAAGCCAAGCACACCAAAGACTGGATCTCAGATGCACTGAGACAGTAAAATACTACTGAACACCAAAGACTGGATCTCAGATGTACTTAGACAGTAAAATACTACTGAACACCAAAGACTGGATCTCAGATGCACTGAGACAGTAAAATACTACTGAACACCAAAGACTGGATCTCAGATGCACTGAGACAGTAAAATACTACTGAACACCAAAGACTGGATCTCAGATGCACTGAGACAGTAAAATACTACTGAACACCAAAGACTGGATCTCAGATGCACTGAGACAGTAAAATACTACTGAACACCAAAGACTGGATCTCAGATGCACTGAGACAGTAAAATACTACTGAACACCAAAGACTGGATCTCAGATGCACTGAGACAGTAAAATACTACTGAACACCAAAGACTGGATCTCAGATGCACTGAGACAGTAAAATACTACTGAACACCAAAGACTGGATCTCAGATGCACTGAGACAGTAAAATACTACTGAACACCAAAGACTGGATCTCAGATGTACTGAGACAGTAAAATACTACTGAACACCAAAGACTGGATCTCGGATGCACTGAGACAGTAAAATACTACTGAACACCAAAGACTGGATCTCAGATGCACTGAGACAGTAAAATACTACTGAACACCAAAGACTGGATCTCAGATGCACTGAGACAGTAAAATACTACTGAACACCAAAGACTGGATCTCAGATGCACTGAGACAGTAAAATACTACTGAACACCAAAGACTGGATCTCAGATGTACTGAGACAGTAAAATACTACTGAACACCAAAGAACGGATCTCAGATGCACTGAGACAGTAACATACTACTGAACACCAAAGACTGGATCTCAGATGCACTGAGACAGTAAAATACTACTGAACACCAAAGACTGGATCTCAGATGTACTGAGACAGTAAAATACTACTGAACACCAAAGACTGGATCTCAGATGCACTGAGACAGTAAAATACTACTGAACACCAAAGACTGGATCTCAGATGTACTGAGACAGTAAAATACTACTGAACACCAAAGACTGGATCTCAGATGCACTGAGACAGTAAAATACTACTGAACACCAAAGACTGGATCTCAGATGTACTGAGACAGTAACATACTACTGAACACCAAAGACTGGATCTCAGATGTACTGAGACAGTAAAATACTACTGAACACCAAAGACTGGATCTCAGATGTACTGAGACAGTAAAATACTACTGAACACCAAAGACTGGATCTCAGATGCACTGAGACAGTAACATACTACTGAACATCAAAGACTGGATCTCAGATGTACTGAGACAGTAAAATTCCACTGAACACCAAAGACTGGATCTCAGATGCACTGAGACAGTAAAATACTACTGAACACCAAAGACTGGATCTCAGATGCACTGAGACAGTAACATACTACTGAACACCAAAGACTGGATCTCAGATGCACTGAGACAGTAAAATACTACTGAACACCAAAGACTGGATCTCAGATGCACTGAGACAGTAAAATACTACTGAACACCAAAGACTGGATCTCAGATGTACTGAGACAGTAAAATACTACTGAATTGTCCCCATGAAAAGAGGCCATCTTAAAAGGCCACTTTTTCATTGCAGAAGAGGTGGGGTGGCTTTATAATAGGGGACAACTGTATCAATAAATGTCCTATTTCTGAATATGAAGTCATTACCCAGTCCTCACAATGAGCACCAGTCCTCCGGTCCAAGACCAGTAAAACTTTGTTTGGACCAGTAAATTTTTTTCAATTTTTTTTTAGAAATGTATAAAAATATATTCAAGAATTTGATTTGGACCAAGACATTAAAATTTTCATTTCGAGGACTGATTACCCTCTGCATAGGATGAGTAAAATGGTTTGTTTGAAATCCAAGATCCTAAAATACCCACATTGGATCAATTAGAAATGCATAAAACAGCCATTCCTAGTTCACATTCAGGACAGTGATGTCTTATGGTTGTTTTTTTTTCTGTTTGGGGGAAAAAAAGGGGGGTATCAAACTGTAATGTTTGGAATGTTTTTTATTGTGATAATATTTTAGATAAGCAACAGTTCTTGATTGCAAAAAAAAATATTAGCTAAATATTTTGCAGTAGTGGATAGAAATCAGTGTTGACGAGTATTTGTACTAAATATTTTGTGGTGGATATAGATAAGTGTACTGTTTTATATCTGTACCATGAGTGTGTTGTTATTGATTTACTTTGTATATCTGTTAACTGTACCAATTAACTTACATGTAACTAGTTAACTAAAAATGTGAGAAATTTAAATGGTCAAATCATAGTCATAGTAGACATAAGCTTAGTTTTGTATCTAAAAATTTATATCATATTTTTCTTATAAGGTTAGTTTTGTATCTCGAAATTAATATCGTAATTGTCTTTTTAGCACACTCGGATATAGATACGTCGTCGGAAAAGGACTCAATTAAAATAGTTTGAGAATTAAGTATTTTGTTTAAATTACAACTTTACATTCTTTGAATATTTTTAGTGAAGTACTTTTAAAAAAAATGACTACACATGTGACATATAATAGGATTATTGTTATCTGTATTCTGTTCAGGTTTATGCAACATGTTGACAGTTCTGTCAAATATTGATTTTATACAAATACAAATTGTAGTTCTGTGGCCATGAATTGGCAAAAAAAATAATAATAACATTTTGTCAGCAACTAGTTATAACTAAAAACCACAGATGAAATTCAAGATTAATTTGTTGTGTTGCATTTTAAAATCCTTCTTTTATTCTTTTCCCAGGACGAAGATTATATGAATAATGAGAACTATCCTAGAGGTAGGTGAAGTAGAAAACCACACGTGGTTCCTTAAGGATGCAACGTTTGTCAAAAGTTAACAATATGATACATTTTTCAAAACACTGATTTTAACCACAAAATGTTTGTCAAAAGTTAACAATATGATACATTTTTCAAAACACTGATTTTAACCACAAAATGGTCCATTTATTTAGCATTGAGTGCACTCTGAAGAATGACTTTCTATTTCTTTTAAAAGTGAACTTGAGATTTGTGATGAATAGCTTTATTTTGTAAATAAATAAAATTAAGTAATATTCATGATACTGGTTTGCCTTGAATTAAAATTTTGTGGTTGAGATGACGATAAAAAGTCTTCTACAAATGTATTTATTAAAAAAAAACACATACTAGTATAATACAATACTTTACTAGCAGTAGACTATGGTCTACAGAATACTTTTCGTGCTTTTTTTTCTATTCTCAAAGAAATGAAATATAATCTTTAGCTACATTCATTTTGTATTATTTCATAATTTGTGAAATGAATTTTGTGACGGAAGGTGCAGAATCATTTTAAGAATATTGGTAATAAAATAAAAAGTGATTTTTTTTTTTGTATGTTTATTGTTAGTTTTTGTATTTTGTGAAATGTATGCAAAGTCTTGTGTAATAAATGACTGTCACTTGTCTTCTCATCACCATACATTTGGGTGACAGTATCTTCTTTGTGTAGATATTTATTGTTTCATATCATGCAATTCAAGTTTTATATATAAAGTCAAGAGATGAAATTATTTAAGTCATTTCTACTTTTGACTCCACCGTAAGTTTATATTAACAAAATATGTTTGAAAGAAAAATTACATACACCTGCATCTAAACAAATGATGTCGAATTTGAAGTTACTGTATATGTGTGTTAGGTGGCATCAATTTTGTTTCTTTTTATGCCCCAGTGACTAAGAGTCGAGGGGCATATTAATTTACCCCTGTCCGTCCGTTCGTCCGTCCGGATATAGATACATGGTTTGTCCGGCTATCTCCTCCTACAGTTTTGGAGCTACAGCTTCAATATTTTGTATGATGTTTATACACATAATGGAGGTTGACTTGTTTATAATTTCTTATGGTCAGGCGGGGGCATCATTTGTGTCTTACAGACACACTTCATTTTTAAAAAATCACTCCTAACAAAACAACTTTGTCCATAATTATCAATTGCGGGGGCATACTTCTTTTCTAGTTCTGTTCTGTTCCAATTAGACTTTGGGACTGTTCTAACTTTATGATATATTTTGTTATTTAGGATTAATGTTAGGGTTATGGTATTTAACATCACTTTCAACAATATTTTAGTCTTGAGATCTGTCACTATATGATACAGTTTTATCTTTGAAATACTCTTCAAAATTTTATCCATTTTGGATGCAATATTAACTAATTTTATAGTCTTTGCGCTAACTCACTTACTCGAAAGACCAGGACTAGTAAAACTGGATTCAGACCAGTGAAAATTATGAAAGAATTTGTTTGAATAAATAGAAAAATTTTCTAAATTTGGCTATCGGGCAAGTAGGCGAAAATAATTATGGGAAAGACTGATTTTATGTTCATTCGTTAATTTTCTCAAATAGCGTTTTTTTTTTTTTTTTTTTTTTTTTTTTTTTTTTTTTTACATGTGCAGCAAATTAAAGATAATCATCACTTCTTTTTTTCCAGGAAATATTAGACGCAAAAATAAACATGGCAACTTGGATCCTATGGACACAATCTTTGTTAAGAATGTAAAAGAAGATAGTCCTGCATATCTAGCTGGTTTATGTACTGGTGATAGGATTTTATCAGTCAACGATTACCCAGTAACAGGAAAGACGTACCAACAAGTTGTATCTCAAATACAGTTAGGAGAATCTACACTGAAGTTAGAGGTCCTACCACAGGATCAAGATATACTACAAATGGTAAGGTATTAGTAGTGTCTGAGATCTATAGACAGGGTTCACGAATTTGTATATGGGTTTGGTGGTCCTAGTGAAAAAAATGTCAGTCCTCATTAATTTTCAATTGCAAAATACCAATCTTGTGCGAGTCCTTAGCAAACTTTTCCCAAATTTTGTTGGTCATGTGTGTCAAGACTTATGAATTTTGTGAACTCTGTACAGAAAGGAACCAGATTTAGTTGCAGGGCAAAATAAATGGACCATTTGCCCATTACCGACATAAAAAGGGTGCACTCGACTCGCAGCCGCAAGTGATAAAGTTTACCAATTGCTTGCCCATGGTCTGTGGTTCTCTCCGGGTACTCCGGCTAACTCCACCACTAAAACACCAAAAATCATCATCAACCGACATAATTCTTAAAAAAAATAATGTTTTTTGCAATTTTATAGCAGTTATTTCCCTTTAAGGTGGACAAAAGGTCCCATTTCATGCAAATTTCAATGAAAATAATATATATTTTCCCATCATCTATACAAAAGTTTAAAGTTTTAACTACTTCAGTCTGTGACAAAAATATTTTAACAAACTAACCCGAACAGCATTTTAGAAGAATTTTTTTGTCTATGTGATTAAGCAAATTTTATGCAATTTTTACTAGCCTGAGGCATAGGGCTTATAGTTTTGGTGCAAACTGCTACTTGTGAATTTTTTATTTGCTGTGAAATTATCCTTTGGTTTTTTTGACAAGGTTCAAACATCTACAACTTGTATGAAAATTATGCTCATATTCTTTTACTTTCCCATTGCTCTTCATAGAAAGGGAACCACCATGTTTATGGTAAGGGAGATAACTCCTATCAAAATATAAAAGTCACAATTTTCTTTTCTTGTTCGTTCAGAGTCAGCTGTTGTTACTCAGAAAGGAAGTATTTTCATTTAAAATCTTGAATTAGACATGGCTCTACAAACTTCTAGAATCAGTTGGAGTTGTTTTAATTTTAACCTTCATTATGTATTCTTCATACATCTGTCCTAACCTTTGTTATCATAATAACAATGACACACTTGACAGTTTTATTGTCCAGAGTTTTTTTTTATGTAACAGTGAAAAAAACACATCTGCTTGTAGTATTGTCAATAAATGTTAGGTGGAGCTATTTTGAGGGAAATGATTTTTGAAACTGGTTTACTTCTTATCAAGTGATTTCATTAACAGTTAAGCATTATTATGTGGACAACTTTGTAAAGTACAATAATAGAAGAAAATAAAAAAATGATGTAACATGTCAAATATACAGAAACAAGATTTTTCTAAACTGTCACGATATAACTGAAATATTGTTGAAACTGGCGTTAAACACCATAACTCCCCTCTAAAGCACATGTACTACCATAGGGTATAATGCACATTAATGTATAATATGCTGCCCTTCTATGGTGGTTTTTAGGGAGCCATCGCTGCCGTGATCGTATGGTAGTTGGATTTGCAACTTTCTATGCAATCAGTGCCTATTACCACCATTGTGAGTTTGAATCCCGTTCAGGCGGTGTGTACTTGATACAACATTATGTGATTAAGTTTGTCAGTGACTTGCAACAGGTCTGTGGTTTTCTCCTGGCACTCCGGTTTCCTCCAACAATAAAACTGACCGCCACGATATAACTGAAATATTTTTGAAGGTGGTGTTAAACACCATAACCCAAACCCTTCTATTGTGGTTTCAATAAATGATATCTGTAGAGGTTATCATGGATCCAAACTTTTTCCACACAAGAATATTTCTCAATATACGTTGCATGCAAAAACATCTTTATTTTTTATTTTATTGTCTAGTCAGTTCTGATTCAATTTTCATGAAATTTTCAGCATTAAAAGCAGAATGAGATATAAGTTCTTCATGTAATTTTCATATATTTTAATTTCTTTTCCTCAAAATATTATTTAAAAACATTCATGTAGTTTAATTTTTGTTCAGCAAATATCACAACATAATCATAGAAAATGGTGACGTTTAAAAATATACTTTTGTGTTTATTGAATAATTCTTTATGAATAAAGGTTCGCAAAATTATACATATTGTTAGAATAGTCTCTAATTAAATTAAAGAGATTTGACCCGTGAATGTATATCCATTTAACTAAACATGTGTCTTAATACTTACCCAGGCTTATCAAATGATTTTCTTGAGTAAAAAATGTGTGATATATACTATTAATTACGGTAATAAAAGTTTTAAAGCTTTTCAATTCTCTATGTCCTTCAAACAAAATGATTAACATGTCTGTGTATATCTGACAAATTGACATGATACAAATGTCTTAGATATGGTAAAATGTCTCTTGTTAGAATTGTTGTTACCAAAAAATAAATACCCTTCAAGTTTGATATCTCTATACCAATCGCCTGACAGAACAGTAGCAACAAAGTTATATCATTTCAATTTAGACTTTAATGTGAATTTTTGTGAAAAAAAGAAGAAGATATTTTGTTTGATCTTCTCACCTGTCTTTTACAGAGGCTCCATGTGGGTTTTTTTTTAAAAATATATTAGCAAGTGTTTCCTGAAAACATTTTTAATGTTTAAAATTTATTTTTTTAAAGTAGCTATGCAAGTTTTTTTCATGAATGAAAATGCCATATTAAAAATCAATGCTGTAGTCCTACTCTTTTAAGATCCCTCCCACTAAAGGCCACCCCTCTTATGAGGCCAAATATCAGTTGCACTGAGATAGTAAAATTCTACTAAATAGTACCCTTCAAGAGAGGTCTCCTCAATTATAATAAGAGGGAAACTACTGTATTGGGTTTTGAAATGGGAAAACATGAAAAAATAAGCATCTTCTGGAAATTCTGAATAGAGTGAGGGATTCTTATACAGTGAAGCCTGTCTAAACCGAACCCTGAGTAAACCAAACCCTGAGTAAACCGAAAACCTGCCTAAACAGACAGACTTTACAATCACATCTACTGAACCCTGAGTAAACCGAAAAACTTCCTAAACCAGACAGACTTTACAATCACATCTTGTCTATGTAATTTGAACCTGTCTAAACAGAACAAATTCTTCAGTCCCATAGGGGTTTGGTTTAGACAGGTTTTACTGTATATTGTTTTTATTGTAGTCCACCTCTTCTACAGTGAAAATATAACCTTATAAGAGGGATGGCCTCTCTTGTGGGGACAGTTTAGTAGTATTTTATTATCTCAGTGCATCTGAAATCTGTCCTGATAAAGAGGGCTGGCCTTTGGTGAGAGAGGCCTTATAAGAGGGGTGATCTTTGGCGAGAGTGGCATTTTAAGAGAGGTGGCCATTGGTGAGAGTGGTCTTATAAGAGAGGTGACCTTTGGTGAGAGTGGTCTAAAAGAGAGGTGGCCATTGGTGAGAGTGGCCTTTTAAGAGAGGTGGCCATTGGTGAGAGTGGCCTTATAAGAGAGGTGGCCATTGGTGAGAGTGGCCTTATAAGAGAGGTGGCCATTGGTGAGAGTGGTCTTATAAGAGAGGTGGCCATTGGTGAGAGTGGCCTTATAAAAGAGGTGGCCATTGGTGAGAGTGGCCTTATAAGAGAGGTGGCCATTGGTGAGTGGTCTTATAAGAGAGGTGGCCATTGGTGAGAGTGGCCTTATAAGAGAGGTGGCCATTGGTGAGAGTGGTCTTATAAGAGAGGTGGCCATTGGTGAGAGTGGCCTTATAATAGGGGTGGCCTTTGGTGATAGTGGCCTTTAGTGAGAGTGGCCTTTTAAGAGAGGTGGTCATTGGTGAGAGGGGTGGCCTTTGATGATAGTGGCCTTTAGTGAGAGTGGCCTTTTAAGAGAGGTGGCCATTGGTGAGAGTGGCCTTTTAAGAGAGGTGGCCATTGGTGAGAGTGGCCTTATAAGAGAGTGACTACAGTAATGTTATCTTTTTTCTCTAAATGGTAGAAAATTCATTAAAAAAAATCATAAATCACTTGTACGATGTTATCATGTTTATTTTTTTTTTAGTTGACTGCACTGTCAAAATAGTTTGTCACATTGTTAATAAAATAGGACAGTGCTTAAATGACTTGATGTTTTACTGTTGATAGAAATGTAAACAGGTTTATATGTTTAATTCCACTTTTAAACTCAGCTGTAAACATAATTATACTTTGACTGGACTCATACGATGTTTAACTCCACAGTTTGATTCTCACAGATGCCGGGGATGTACTTTCCCAATAAATCTCTTTGACATGATATAATTTAAGTACCCCCCCCCCCCCCCCCCCACACAAAAAAAAATGGTCCTTCCCTAAGTAAATAAATAGCACTGGAATCTCCATTCCACAATGTTTGTTTCAGCGATAGATGGAACTCACAAACTTTATTTAGTGATCAACATTAGTTTTAAAGATACATGTAGATATAAATACAACTACAGTACGATCAGGACCACAGAGGTGGTGTGGTTGATCGTGGGATGATCAGGACCACAGAGGTGGTGTGGTACATCGTGGGAAGATCAGGACCACAGAGGTGGTGTGGTAGATCGTGGGGAGATCAGGACCACAGAGGTGGTGTGGTAGATCATGGGAAGATCAGGACCACAGAGGTGGTGTGGTAGATCGTGGGATCGAGCCCTAGTCAAGTCAAACAAACCAAAGACTAGAAGATTTTTATTTTCTGCTTCTCTGCTAACCACACAGCTTTAAGGAGTTAGAGCCAAGACTGTTTGACTCAGAATAATGATAATGTGTTTGAATGGAGCAACATGTCTCCTGCTAACTGCTGTTGCAGTCTATGAAAATCCAACTAATCGTGTTGGTCTATTACAAAGGGGACGTCATTATCATCTTTGCTCTCACCATGATATACAATGTAGCTGAAAATTGCTTATTTGGCATTAAACAATCACTCACTCTCTCCACAGAGGCCTAGACAAGGCAGGCCTAAACAATCACTCACTCTCTCCATAGAGGCCTAGACAAAGCAGGCCTAAGCAATCACTCACTCTCTCCACAGAGGCCTAGACAAGGTAGGCCTAAACAATCTCTCACTCTCCACAGAGACCTAAACAAGGCAGGTCTAAACAATCTCTCACTCTCTCCACAGAGGCCTAGACAAGGCAGGCCTAAACAATCTCTCATTCTCTCCACAAAGGCCTAGACAAGGTAGGCCTAAACAATCTCACTCTCCACAGAGGCCTAGACAAGGCAGGTCTAAACAATCTCTCACTCTCTCCACAGAGGCCTAGACAAGGCAGGCCTAAACAATCTCTCATTCTCTCCACAAAGGCCTAGACAAGGTAGGCCTAAACAATCTCTCACTCTCTCCACAGAGGCCTAGACAAGGCAGGTCTAAACAATCTCTCATTCTCTCCACAAAGGCCTAGACAAGGCAGGCCTAAACAATCTCTCATTCTCTCCACAAAGGCCTAGACAAGGCAGGTCTAAACAATCTCTCACTCTCTCCACAGAGGCCTAGACAAGGCAGGCCTAAACAATCTCTCATTCTCTCCACAAAGGCCTAGACAAGGCAGACCTAAACAATCACTCACTCTCTCCACAGAGGCCTAGACAAGGTAGGCCTAAACAATCTCTCACTCTCCACAGAGACCTAAACAAGGCAGGTCTAAACAATCTCTCACTCTCTCCACAGAGGCCTAGACAAGGCAGGCCTAAACAATCTCTCATTCTCTCCACAAAGGCCTAGACAAGGCAGGCCTACTTTTGATTACAGATTTTAGGAGTCAAATGTCCAATAGTTTAAATACTTAGCGGTAAAAAGATGACACCACAAATTTTTGTCTAGTATTTAAATATTTTTTTAGAGCTCATTACGAGATTATTTAATTTTTATTTTTTTTATTTTAATGTTTTATCTTTACTTTGATAACATGTTTTATCAATGGAACGAAAAATGTTTTTGAAGTTTTAAGTGCACCCAGAATACATTAACACACAAACAGTGCAGACAAGCTGTATAAAAGTATCAGGTATCTTTAAATTAAGTAGCATTACGATTTTATGATTCATGACAAATTTTTAATTTCAAACAGTTTTATATTTGTTTGTATCATGATAATAAATTATAATGATATAACAGATTGTTTTTGGACATACTATCTCTTCGTAAATCTTTTCTTCAAGGCCTTGAGAGCTTCAGTTTCCAGTATCTTGCACATTTCAGAAGATTTTGTCGGTCTCTATGTAGATCATGTAATGATAAAGGTGTTATTCAGTTTCTACTAGTATAGAACATGATCCAGATTCTTCAGTTCTTCTGTTCAGTGGAAAAGGATTTTCATGTTACTCAGGCAGTCATGGCCATGATCGTATGGTAGTTGGAACAACTACCTATGCAATCAGTGCCTATCATCACTGATATTGTGAATTCGAAACTCGATCAGGGCGAGGTGTATAACTTTATGTGATAAAGTTTGTCAGTGACTTGCGACAGGTGTGTGGTTTTCTCTAGGTACTCCTGATTCCTCCTCCAATAACACTGACTGCCATGATACAACTAAAATATTGTTGAAAGTGGCGTTAAACACCGTAATCTTCCGTTGATTGGTAAAGGATTTTCATGTTGCTCACTTTTATGTCCCCATCGCTAGGTTTTGGGTGCATTAACTTTTACCCATGTCCGTCCATACATCTGTCCCACATTTTATTTCCACATAATAGCTTAAGTTCAGCCTGAAGTTAATCATTTGAAATTTATACACAAGGTCGAGGATCATGAAACGAAGGTCAAGTTCGATTTTTAACCGTTTATTTTGGTTTGAAGTGATCTGTTTCCTATGGATGTATTCTTCCATTATTGATATATTTTTTTGTATGTGTTATTTTGTTATTTGATTACAGGTAATCGGTGGTTATTTCGTTTAAATTTGATTTTGACCACATAGTAGGGGGAGGGGGAGGGGAGAAGAGAGAGAGGAGTCAATTAGTGTTGTACAATAAAAATTCATATACATCTTGGTTTTTTGTATGTGTAGAACATCTAGTGTCATAACTAAATCAGGGCCCGGGTGGCTCAATGAGTTAGGTAGTTGGATTACCTAACAACTCATACAAGCCTATCACCAATACGGCGTGGGTTCGTGCCCGGCTTTGTAAATTACAAAAATGGGTGCACTCGACTCGCAGCCGCAAGTGATCAAGTTTACCAGTTGCTTGCCCATGGTCAGTGGTTCTCTCCGGGTACTCCGGCTTCTTCCACCACTAAAACTGGTCGCCATGATATAGCTGAAATATTGCTGAAAGTGGCATTAAACACCAAAAATCAAATCGAATCGATCAAATCATAACTAAATCCTTGATATTTCAGGGGATCAACAAAAACTGAAAAAGTATTTTTAACTTATATTTTTATTATAAAATGTACCCTTGTTAATACTAGTACATTTGTTGTATATATTCAATTTAAGACCACCTGGTGACACCATATTCAGCAGGTGCTTGGTAAGGAATAACACATGTACCCATTCATTATGTAACTCCAGTTTTAATTATACAATGTAATAGATAATTAAGGAGTTTAAATTGTAATAAATGCCTAATAAAAAGTTGAACTGAACCAGTTCCTTTTCACTATAAATTTCTGTGAAAAGATGTGTGTACAAAATTTATATACAGTCTCAAATTAATTAATTTATTATTCAATGAATAAAATAAAAATAACATTAAAATCTGACCTGAAATTTGAAACTTTTTAATATTGTTACTTTTAAAGTGACAATACTTTTCAATTTTTAATTAAATTATACTTTTAAAGTAGCTTAAGTATTTATTTTCCTTCTTCTATCTGCGGGCTATTGACGAACATAATTGAGATGACGAACGAACGTTATAGAACAAGTAAATTGCGGTGCAGCGTGGAAATAAGATAGTACATGTTTATAGTAGCATAAGTCTCTGAATGAAGGACAACCAGACAACACATTTAATTTATTGTCAGATGTCGTCCACGAATCGAGACGGAGTTAAGATCAAGGATTAAACATTGACTATAAGAAGTGTTATTGTACTGAACATTTGGCAACGCTTGTATGTTGACTTTTAGAGTGATTACTTACACTTTTCATGAAGGATTATTTTTGCACTAGATAATACTGTCTAGGGAAGAATTGTGGGAGTAAGGTGTTTCTTAGTGTACCTGCTTTTAATATTCTCACATAAAAATACCACAAGATATTAATATTTCTGTATTAAAAATGAATTAGGTAAGTAACGATGACATTTTCACATAAGGTTATGTTTTTCAAATATAAGGATAAGGGGAAAATAATTTATCATGTATACACAATTTAAAAAACATAAAAAAATTATTTGCTTATGCATACATGACAGATTACAGATGTATAAAAGTTTTATTGATGAAATAAATGAAAAACAACTTTTTGATTTCTGGTAGGAGGAGTACTTATTACTTATGTACTCATCATTTAACTTGGGGGAAGAGGGGGCTCTATGTTTTGTTTTTTTATTCTTTTATCACCAAATTTCATTTAAAAAAAAGTATCTTGATCTGAAAGATACATAAAACAAAAACTTTGGTAAAATTTGAGAGAAAAAAATTGTAATTTTTCTATATATGAAATTTGTATTCTGGCTCTGGGAAAAAAAACATAGCCCCTGCCCCACTAAAAAATAAATGGTGAGTCTCATATATACTTAGTAGCCCATGTAAATACTGGTATATAAATCGAAGAAGTCCGAAATTAGAGTGTAAATTTATTAAAAAAAATGAAATTCACCTTAGATTTGTTCTAATGTAACAAATGTTTATGGTCAAGTAAATGGTGTTTAATTGAAGGTCAAAGGTGACAGGAGGTAATTAGGACATTTAAGATCAGCAGCAGATCTCATTGACTAGGGTTGTCTATCACAATGGTGACAAAATCTCATCTTTTATTGTCCTGTAAGAATAAACAACACTCATGATTGTCCTAATAAGAGCTATTTACCATTAAATGATGAATCGCTGCACTACATGTGGGCGTTGTTTAACAATATGACAATCCCTGGGAAAATTGACATCTTTGTAAAACTTGAATTGTATTAGGATTTTGAAGTATTTAATATGTATGGGTAAGGAACAAAATTTAGCATTTTATACTTGTGTAAAATAAATAATTATATTGGACATGTAAATCGGACATTGTACTTGTTTTGAAATTTCATGATTATTACGAGGAAACACAATCATTTCACAGGTGGGAACTTAAAACATATACACGTACCTGGATTACTATATCTTCATATCAAATTTATTCTAAATCCATGGATATATTCATGCTCTTGTTTAACCATGTTACGAATTAGGATTTTTTTTTAAAAAGCAGTGAAAATTAGGATTTATTTGATGTTTTATTTTTTGTGGATTGAACGTTGAAATCCTTGAACATTCAGATATTTCAGTGGACTTTGTACTGTGAAGACGTATGAATGTAAGATGAAAAGCAACAATGAAATGATACATATATTTTTTTTTTCATGTTTCATATTCATATCCTTTATAATGAATATTAACCTGATAGTGTAATGGTTAGCTTGCTTGGCTCGAGTGTTGTAGATCATGGTTAGCTTGCTTGGCTCGAGTGTGGTAGATCATGGTTAGCTTGCTTGGCTCAAGTGTGGTAGATCATGGTTAGCTTGCTTGGCTCGAGTGTGGTAGATCATGGTTAGCTTGCTTGGCTCGAGTGTGGTAGATCATGGTTAGCTTGCTTGGCTCGTGTGTGGTAGATCATGGTTAGCTTGCTTGGCTCGAGTGTGGTAGATCATGGTTAGCTTGCTTGGCTCGAGTGTGGTAGATCATGGTTAGCTTGCTTGGCTCGTGTGTGGTAGATCATGGTTAGCTTGCTTGGCTCGAGTGTGGTAGATCATGGTTAGCTTGCTTGGCTCGAGTGTGGTAGATCATGGTTAGCTTGCTTGGCTCGAGTGTGGTAGATCATGGTTAGCTTGCTTGGCTCGAGTGTGGTAGATCATGGTTAGCTTGCTTGGCTCGAGTGTGGTAGATCATGGTTAGCTTGCTTGGCTCGAGTGTGGTAGATCATGGTTAGCTTGCTTGGCTCGAGTGTGGTAGATAATGGTTAGCTTGCTTGGCTCGAGTGTGGTAGATCATGGTTAGCTTGCTTGGCTCGTGTGTGGTAGATCATGGTTAGCTTGCTTGGCTCGAGTGTGGTAGATCATGGTTAGCTTGCTTGGCTCGAGTGTGGTAGATCATGGTTAGCTTGCTTGGCTCGAGTGTGGTAGATCATGGTTAGCTTGCTTGGCTCGAGTGTGGTAGATCATGGTTAGCTTGCTTGGCTCGAGTGTGGTAGATCATGGTTAGCTTGCTTGGCTCGAGTGTGGTAGATCATGGTTAGCTTGCTTGGCTCGAGTGTGGTAGATCATGGTTAGCTTGCTTGGCTCGAGTGTGGTAGATCATGGTTAGCTTGCTTGGCTCGAGTGTGGTAGATCATGGTTAGCTTGCTTGGCTCGAGTGTGGTAGATCATGGTTAGCTTGCTTGGCTCGAGTGTGGTAGATCATGGTTAGCTTGCTTGGCTCGTGTGTGGTAGATCATGGTTAGCTTGCTTGGCTCGAGTGTGGTAGATCATAGTTAGCTTGCTTGGCTCGTGTGTGGTAGATCATGGTTAGCTTGCTTGGCTCGTGTGTGGTAGATCATGGTTAGCTTGCTTGGCTCGAGTGTGGTAGATCATGGGTTTGAGTCAAACCAAAGTCTAGAAAAAACAAATAAAAGATTATCAGTCTTGTATCAAAAACATTTGAAATTCTGACTGACTCTGTAGGACATATGATAAATTATAATTGTTTTGTAGAAAAACATAACAAAAGTTCAGTAACAGCTTGGAAGTCATCAGCTTGTGAAATGTTATTTTAAAACAGCATTAAAAATAAACATTGAAGGTGAACCAGTGTATATCTCTTCATTAAAGTGTCTTGTTTTTATGTGAAGTAATCATTCCTTTCAAGTCTATAAATAACATTAAACTTGTCAACTCATCGGAATTCATCTTTTTTTTTGTCACGTGAATATGATTTTTAGAAAAATGTCGTAACACCTTTGTTTCACTTATTTTCCTTGTTGTTTCGTTACCTTTGTTTCACTTATTTTCCTTGTTGTTTCGTGGAATTGTCATAAAATGAAATGTTTGTTGATATTTAGATGGTTTTTATACGGGCTAATGATATCTTTGGTTACATAATTCGTTGTTGATATTTAGATGGTTTTTATAGGGCTAATGATATCTTTGGTTACATAATTCGTTGTTGATATTTAGATTTGTGGTTTTTATAGGGCTAATGATATCTTTGGTTACATAATGCGTTGTGGTCGTGATCATATGGTAGTTGAATTTACAACTACCTATGCAATCAGTGCCTATCACCACTAACGTTGTGACTTCGAATCCCGCTCTGACATCGTGAGGTGTACACACAACATTATGTAATAAAGTTTGTCAGTGACATGCGGCAGGTCGGTGGTTTTCTCCGGGTACTGTGGTTTCCTCCAAGATTTAACTGAAATATTGTTGAAAGTGGCATTTAGCAATATAACCCCTAACCATAACCGTAAATTTCATGGTTTGATGCTGCTCTTGAAAACAATGAAAATATGTTACACTCAATGAAAAACAATCATTTAAAATCAATTCACAGTTTGTTAATGAGTTCTTATTTTTCAGGCTTACAAAAATACTCACATGCTATCCCAGGATTCCTTGTATCACAATCGCAGCAGCAGCAACACGAGCAGTATTTCCAGTGTAAATTCACGCCTAAAGTCACCGCATGGATATACTTTGTCTTTGGAAAATATTGCCCCTGGTAGTAATCAGATGTCTGCGTCAGGTGATGATCATAATGTAGACATGGACAATGTCCAATCGCCATATAGTGCTGATCAGAATCGTAATGTTAAACCATCAATGTCTTATACAACAGGGCTAAGTGTTTATCATGAACCTTCAGGGCATAGCAATAATGGAAGAGGCGATTCAAGATCATTTGTTGATAAACGAAAAGAATTTGAAGCAAGAGTTAAAGATTATTCTGATCCTCCTCCAAATAAAACATTCTCATTTGGATTATACTACCCTACACCTAAGAAAGAAAGGTCTGACGTCACTTTCAGACGTTCTAGAGATAATATACTACAACCTAATGATTCACAGGAAAATATTGCTAAATCTGTTAAAACTGCAAGAGTTATCCCTCTTGAAAAGAAACATTCGAGAGAAGAACAGTCACAGGAATCATTAGTTAGTTCTGGAAGTTCATCGGGATATTCATTGTCGTCATCACCGTCTCGTCATAGTTACCCCGACTCGCTGAGGAACATGAATAACCCACCGTTACCCCCACCAAGATCATTTACAGGACAGAGTAATATCTCACCAGAACGACAAAGGAGTGAAATTCATACCACCACACGGCATTATGTTCCTGTAGTTTCTCAAGGTCATCATGTCTCAAGGCAATCAAAAATGTCATCTAGTTTGGACAATTTAGATTCGAGGACTGAAAATTATCAGACGGAAAGAAATTTACGAACCAATTATAGTACGACGCGGATTTACGAACATCCTAGTCAGAGTAGTGGAACACGAACATTTATTGTGAAAATTAATGACAATGGTAATGAAAATGAAAATGACGAAAATCAAAATCAAAACCGAAATTCTTACGGCACAGCATTTGCTTTAACTAGATCTCCTCATTCCACTTCTATTGAAATAAAAGCAAAGGAACGGCCGAGGGTATCACAACGTAAAAAACAATTTGAAACTGGACAAATTGAAAACTCAGGTTCTTCCACTCCTAATGTAAATCGATACAAAACCGAGATTCAGAAATTCACATCTTTAGGAAAATTCAATAGTGTGTCTTCTCGACTGCAAAATTTTGAAAAAAATGAAGATGGACAACAAAGTGCTCCAAAATTACGGAGATTGTCTTCTACCGAACGTTATTCTTCCCCAGAAGCATCATCTATTAGTCATTTACCCAATCAAAACCAACCTCAATATCAAGAACAAGCACCAATCAGAATTTATGTTTCACAAGGGTCATCTAATAACCAATCATCGCCCATTGTGGAAATTGTTCCGATGTCCATGTACCAGGGTAATGATGTTATGGAGCAACAATCTGGTAACAGGGCACCAGTAAATAAAACACCAGTTCACGTGCAACATGATGACGTAGGCAGTGGTCGACAGGAAAGGGAAATTAATGATGAAGAAAAACATGGACAGAAACCTGTGCGAAAACCATCGTTCTTAGCTGCTGTGACTGCTTCTCAAGATCCTTGTAAGTATTAAATGAAGGCTATAGGAATATAAGTCTGGTCTACCAAGGGCATTCCATATCAGCCAGGCACAAGGAAAATTGCCCGTTTAATTGCATTTTATCCCCGTCACTTTGTTTTCAAAAATGAAAATGAAAGTTAAATATGGCTTTGTTTTGTATACTGGTTTATCTTTTACACTCTAAATTGCTCAAATTGGGAATCATTATAAGGAGGTAAGTGCATGATTTTAGAATATTTTTCATTGGGAAAGGGTCCTTTTAATTACCGGACTCTTGAAAAGACTAGAAAAATTTATGCCCTTCTTTACTGTAGGATTAACACCTCCTACTTGAAAATGAGTGGAATGCCCTATCTACCCATAGTGATCTATTAAAATGAGTGGAATGCCCTATCTACCCATAGTGATCTATTAAAATGAGTGGAATGCCCTATCTACCCATAGTGATCTATTAAAATGAGTGGAATGTCCTATCTACCCATAGTGATCTATTAAAATGAATGGAATGTCCTATCTACCCATAGTGATCTATTAAAATGAGTGGAATGTCCTATCTACCCATAGTGATCTATTAAAATGAATGGAATGTCCTATCTACCCATAGTGATCTATTAAAATGAGTGGAATGTCCTATCTACCCATAGTGATCTATTAAAATGAGTGGAATGTCCTATCTACCCATAGTGATCTATTAAAATGAATGGAATGTCCTATCTACCCATAGTGATCTATTAAAATGAGTGGAATGCCCTATCTACCCATAGTGATCTATTAAAATGAGTGGAATGTCCTATCTACCCATAGTGATCTATTAAAATGAATGGAATGTCCTATCTACCCATAGTGATCTATTAAAATGAATGGAATGTCCTATCTACCCATAGTGATCTATTAAAATGAGTGGAATGTCCTATCTACCCATAGTGATCTATTAAAATGAGTGGAATGTCCTATCTACCCATAGTGATCTATTAAAATGAGTGGAATGTCCTATCTACCCATAGTGATCTATTAAAATGAGTGGAATGTCCTATCTACCCATAGTGATCTATTAAAATGAGTGGGATGTCCTATCTACCCATAGTGATCTATTAAAATGAGTGGAATGCCCTATCTACCCATAGTGTCAGGGATCGCGCTGTCGGTCGCCAATGTCGCAATTTGCGATTTTTTTTCTTGACTGGCGACTGAAATCGGCTGCTGGCGATTTTTTTGGCGCCTAGATTTCCTTGTGTAAATTTATAGATAATCACTGTGTACCGTAACAAAAATCAATAAATTATTGACAACTGATTTTCGCAAGTGACGAGTATTTCCCGTACCCAATTCGTCACTTGAATTTTAAAAAAATTGTAGAAAAATGTCTGTAACAATCCATTCTTCTTCATTTGCTGATTAAAACTAATTAGTTACTACAATGACAATTTTATTACATGTTACAAGCCAATCAACGGATTGTAGAAATTTTGTTTTTATTGGGTAATTTTTGATCACACCTGGCTTGATTTACCTGGTTAAAGATAATGACACCGACTAAGAATTCAATTAACGATAATGATATTTTTTTTATAGTTATGATTGACATGTACTCAAAATGTCACAGTATGTATTTTAAGTGGACATATTTTTGTAATCATTATTCGTTAATCGTTGCACGATAATGTTCACCATAACGAACTATTTTTGCCACTTTCATTTATGAAAATGTCGATATCATGTTTATACTGGAGTTCGGAGTTAGGAAGTCTTTTGTCTATCGTACACGTGTATTTATTAAGTATTTTGAAAGTGACTTACTCGAAAAGTCATAAACTTTGGTTTATTATAAAAGAAACTTAAAAAATAAAAATGGCGCGATCAAGTTCAACAGGAGTTCGCAATGTAATCCACCGATACTTTTAACCAAACGAACTTTTGCTATATTTATTCTCATTTCTGTGAAATATAATCTCAGTTCTCATATTTAATATGGTCATTTTTTTATATGCGAAGGTTGGCCATTGAAATGCACTGCACGAGGATCGATACGCATAAGTTTGTTATCGATCAGCATCCGGGTAGCAATTGCGTTCTATTTATAGAATTATTTACAAACAGACACGTGAAAAAAAAATAACCAGTCAGTATTTTTATTCCAATTGTTGCAATTTGATTATGAGATCTGAGAAATAATTATTTATTTTACAACTTGCTTCAGTTTTTGACGTTTGTTCTATTCATTACCTACATTTTGAACAAAGTATCTAGAAGTAGAAATTGGACCATTGGCAGAGACATATTTTTTTCTGCTGAAGACTACACAAATGATGTGGTATTAGACCAAAGCACAGTAACATTTCAAAAAGGGTGGGGGTTATAAACTTATTACAATTTGTGTGGTATTAGATCAAAATCATGGCAATGTTATGTTTTATCAGTTGGTTTCTAATTTGCAGAGTATGTTCCCATCCTAGGAGGTTTTCATAGCTTTTCAATCTCCATTACTAACTAATAAGGCAAAGTAACTGATTATAAGATTAAGCTCTGACATTAAAAATCTGTTCTGCAAAAGTGACTAATGGTCTCAAAATCCTGGCTGAATCCCTGATAATCCGTAAAATACAGTATTGTAATAAATTATATAAATCTTTTTGTTTTTGATGATGAAATCGAAATGAAAAACAGAAGTACAATACAGACATTAACATTTGTACAAACAAATCCCGACCATTTATACATGAAACTGGTAGTGGGTTCGAAAAAATTGGCTCCTTGTAAAAATTTTAGCTGGCTCCTAAACTGGTACCTGAAAATGGCACCTGGCGATTTTTCTGGCTCCTACTTTTTGGGAGCCAGAGCAGCCCCTGAGTGATCTATTAAAATGAGTGGAATGTCCTATCTACCCATAGTGATCTATTAAAATGAGTGGAATGTCCTATCTACCCATAGTGATCTATTAAAATGAGTGGAATGTCCTATCTACCCATAGTGATCTATTAAAATGAGTGGAATGTCCTATCTACCCATAGTGATCTATTAAAATGAGTGGAATGTCCTATCTACCCATAGTGATCTATTAAAATGAGTGGAATATCCTATCTACCCATAGTGATCTATTAAAATGAGTGGAAGGCCCTATCTACCCATAGTGATCTATTAAATCTACGATTGGATGTGTTTAGTACACTTTAATGTTTTATGTCTTATATGCACCCCTTCTATTGGCTTTTCAGTCAGGCCAAGTTTTAAAAATATCTGTGTGTCTGCTAACATTCTTGAAAAAATTATGGTAGGTAAGTAGGTAAAAATGTTTTATGTGCACTCCTTCAACTGGCTTTTCAGTCAGGCCAAGTTTTAAAAATATCTGTGTTGTCTGCTAACATTCTTGAAAAAACTGGATAGGTAATTAAGTAAAAACTTTTTATGTGTACCCCCTCAACTGTCTTTTCGGTCACGCCAAGGATTAAACAAATCTGTTTAAAACATTCTATAAAAAATAGGGTAGGAAGAAGATAGGCAAAACTTTTCTTTAAAATTTTTACCCAGGATGTTATTCAGGATAAGGATTTGACATTGACAGTGCTTGACCACAAATTGTAATAAAAACTTTAAAGTGAGCATGAAAAATTAGATTATGTTTGGTTAGCAGAAACACAGCCACATGTATTTTTTTTTTCATGTAGGGTGGGAGGGGGGGGGGGGGGGGGGCAGAGGGGGGAGACTCATTGATCATGTTAGCAGACATTCAAGTATATTGTACTAAATGTATATATCGTACTTGCCCAGACTAGTCAAACATAGTTCTGAGTACTGAAGTTGATTTCGTCCTGAATATGTATGTAATATTTCCGGCTTGGTGTTTTGCAACCAACGATCTATTAATCATATTTCTGTTTTTAAAAAAAGGCATTATTTATAATCATATTATTATTACAAAACACTGCCACAAAATAATTGTTTTTTCATTAAATAAAAAAAGTACCAGTCAATTCTTGTATGTGTGAATGTGCTAAAATGCTAGAAACTAATAATATTATTATGTAAAAATTGTCAACAACAATTTAGCATTCTAATGGTTTCTAAAAAAAAAACAATAAAAAAAAAATGCTTGTTTTTTCTTTCGTTCTTTTTTAATATTTTTTTTATAGAATTACATATTATTACATGCTCCAAACAGATTTTTTATGACAATTGCATGTCATTGTCCCCATCATACACTTGTCCTTGTGTAAACAATATTGAGTGTCTGTAATATTTCCTGGATTATCTGGCTAGGAAGGATGCTTGCTCATTTTCTAACGATTTAGTTTTGTATACATGTACATGTATGATACATGTTGAAGGATGCATCTATCTTATGATCAGAAATCTTAATTAATTCTTATTCTGCGTGTGAACATGAGCAAATCTGCTTACGTATGAAAATTACCTTTTATAAAAATACACGTACAGGATGTTTTGATGATCTGTGTTATTTTTAATAGAGGATCGTTGATGATATTATTGGTTAAATATACATGTTAGTCAATAAATACATGTATGTACAATGAATACTTATTTGATGCAGAACCAGTTCAAGATGGATGTTTACAAAACTTAAAGGAAAAACATAGATGATGATATTACGTCATAATGGTCAGTCTCAGTCGTGTAAATTGGCACACAATTAATTACATTGTTCTTATTTTATTTTTTGTTTTAATTTCAAAAAAAGGAAATAAACAAGTATTAGGATATGACAGATGACAGTATTACATTATAATGGTCAGTCGTATAAATTGGCACAGAATTAATTACATTATTCCTGTTATTCAAATTTTTTTTCAAAGTAAGGAAATAGATTATTGTTATGATAATATGACATCAGAGTGTACGATCGTAACTTTGGTGTACTTTATGATCATATGACATGGAAAGTCACACTGTAATTTTGAATGTGCTTTCTAACACGTTTTGATCAATTCAGCGTTAAGAATTCAATGTTTCAGATTGTGAATATGACTGATTATAAGCTAAGGTAGATTGAAAAAGTGAGAGAGAAAAATAACTGTCTGGTCAGTAAATATCAAGATTACAGAAGATTTTAAACTTTTACAAATTAGAAATGTTTATAAAAGTTTGTTTATTTAGTCCGACTACATTTGATGATGGTAAGTGGAATTTATCTAAAATCTTCTCTCTGATGACTTGTTTTTGCATTCTTAAAATAATTTTCAAATAATCTTGAACTGTGGTTCTGTTCTAACATAGCATCCAATTACATCAATAATCCTTATCAATGGCCAACGATAATTTTTCTTTTTTTTAAATATGTTTTTACTCAGAGATACTTGTAGCTGTTTAATTTGAGGAGTCCAGAAGACATTTTTGAAAATTTGTAAGAATCTAAAATTTGAAAACTTTGATGACAAGTCCTAACTGAAAATGGTGATTTCAGGACTGGTGTAGGCCAATTGCAAGGATATCTGTTTATTGTTATCCTTAGTAACATTCAAACTTTGTTTACATCAGTCAGTGGAACAAACTGTTTTTAGTTTGAAGTGCCAGTAAACAGTGCAAATTTAGCACACACAAAAAGTTAGAAGATACCAAAGTGGTAATTAGAGGTCATAAATCAAAGGACAGACAATACAGTGGCAAAAAGAAAAATTACCAAGATAATCAATGGTCCATAAAACATACACAGAAAACTAGATTGAGCAACTTGAACTTCACTAAAAACCAAGGGTGAAGATCAAATGGTAGTTAGTTATGTACACTATGAACAAACTATATTCTAACTTCGAATTGAACAAGAAATAGGCTTATCTGAGTTCAACAAGAAATAGGCTTATCTGAGTTCAACAAGAAATAGGCTTATCTGAGTTCAACAAAAAATAGACTTATCTGAGTTCAACAAGAAATAGGCTTATCTGAGTTCAACAAGAAATAGGCTTTTCTGAGGTTAACAAGAAATAGGCTTATCTGAGTTCATCAAGAAATGGACCTATCTGAGTACAACAAGAAATAGGCTTATCTGAGTTCAACAAGAAATAGGCTTATCCGAGTAAAACAAGAAATAGGCCCGAGTACAACAAGAAATAGGCTTATCTGAGTTGAAGATAACGAGGTTTCATCTGTACATGTCATAATTGATGAAATTATGTTCAAACCAGAATATTATTAACAAGTTATGAACTATAGTAATTTGGGTATACAGACTGCAGAATTATTTTGGCAATCTAGAATATTTTTTTTTAAGTTTCTTCTTTTTGTAAAGAAAGCTCAGGCCAACATAAATAAAACAGATGGTTTTCAAAATATTAACAAACTTTCTATACGTTTTTCATCAGTTCTCTATACAAAGACATAGATTTTGCATGTACATCATAAATGACATTTCTTTTCAATGTCATCATGTTATATCATCAAAGTCTTTATAATGGATAATTTGACCTTCAAAGGGCATTTATGAAAAAAGTGGAGATTGGTGCAGAACAATGTCATCAACAAAAAGTCCCACAGGGAAATTATTAATACTGATGTATTTCAGATTTAAAATGTGCTTAGAAGACCACACAATTACGACTGTCGTTAAACTAATTCTGTTACACTTAATATACATGTACTTTGTGTATTCTGTACACGTGTATCAGGATTTTTTATGTGTAAAAAAATAATAATTGACAAATTAAATGGTTAGATGTTTTTTTTCTTCAAATTTTCTAAAGATATGTGTATCATCTAGAATATAGTAATAAACTTGTGATGCAAGAGTGGGTCTTGTGGCCAGGGGTAAAAAGTTGTATTTCAACAAAACTCCTGGATTAAATAGTCCTAGTTCATCCAAAATCATGACTTTAAAAGTCGGTGTTGATACAACATTTCTCACTGAATTTTACCTTTAATTTGTCTTGTTTTGCATCCTTTCTGTAATAAAGTTTAGCAATACATTTCTAAAGATCTCCTCTTCTTTGTTTTAGAATGTACAATCTACCGGTACATCAGGATTTTGTATGACAAGAATTAATTTTTCGAGGATGTGGCAACTTTCAGACATCTTTTATTTTCTAAGACAAAAATGATTTTTGAATGGTTATGAACATTTTCAAATTCAGCAGGAATTTAATTTTTTTTATTAATATTTCGTAACTTTTTAAGAGTATTAATGCTGCATCAATCAATTATCGGTACCCCATAGACTGGGCATAGTATATATTTAAGGTATCAATCTTGAAGAAAACCATGTTTTTCTGTGGCTAAATTAAAAACAATATTTTAATACCTAATTTAACTGTTTCTTTATGTTATTTTTAAATATTTTATAGATGGCAGTTCCACGGAAGAAATGTCGAGTCCAGATTCTCCTCCATCAAAGTCCTGGAGACACCATACATCTTCTGACACAACTCATACAACTAGTATATCTTATACCACATCTAGTGAGTACCAATCGATGCATGCTTGGTTGAATCAGAACGATGCATGCTTGGTTGAATCAGTATCTAGCTCAACATATTGGGTTTACAGTCATCAAGTTTTTGAGTATGATTTTTGTAGTCATAACTCCTATATTGTCCAGTCATCAGAACACTGTATTTGTTGAAAGGGTCTTTCCTATGGGCCAAGTATAAGTACAAAAATCTTACTAGAAAGTTTTATAACTGTAAGGCATGATCTAGTACAATGTAAGAATCATCATGTTATTTAAAAGTAGGGACTGTCGTGATTGTATGGTAGTTAGATTTATAACTACCTATGCAACTAGTGCCTATCACCACTAACGTTGTGAGTTCGAATTCCGCTCAAGCGAGGTGTACTCGATACAATATTATGTGGTGATAAAGTTTGTCAATGACTTGTGACAGGTCAGTGGTTTTCTCTGGATACTCCAGTTTTCACCAACAATAAAACTGACCACCATGATATAGCTGAAATATTGTTGAAAGTGGTGTTAAACACCATAACACTTACCCTCTGTGATATTTATTGCCCTTGTCATCAAGTATCCTGTAATAATATTTCTCAATTTAACCACCAAATTTCGGAAATTCTTTTTCAAATGTCATGAATCATCTGCATGTAGTAAAAATAATTGTTTAATTTATGTTTCTTTTTTCCAGGCATTATGACCCCTCCATCATCTAGTGGTCTGACACTAACGAGTACTCCAATCAAAGATATATCACCACAAGTTAAACTCAGGAAAAAGTCAGAAAGTAAGTAGACAGGAGGAATGTTGTACATAATACAATTATACATTTTCTTAATTCTTAAAATCGTCATATGTTGATGTATTCCAACACAATACAACAACCTCGTCACATTCATGTGTTGATGTATTCCAACACAATACAACAACCTCGTCACATTCATGTGTTGATGTATTCCAACACAATACAACAACCTCGTCACATTCATGTGTTGATGTATTCCAACACAATACAACAACCTCGTCACATTCATGTGTTGATGTATTCCAACACAATACAACAACCTCGTCACATTCATGTGTTGATGTATTCCAACACAATACAACAACCTCGTCACATTCATGTGTTGATGTATTCCAACACAATACAACAACCTCGTCACATTCATGTGTTGATGTATTCCAACACAATACAACAACCTCGTCACATTCATGTGTTGATGTATTCCAACACAATACAACAACCTCGTCACATTCATGTGTTGATGTATTCCAACACAATACAACAACCTCGTCACATTCATGTGTTGATGTATTCCAACACAATACAACAACCTCGTCACATTCATGTGTTGATGTATTCCAACACAATACAACAACCTCGTCACATTCATGTGTTGATGTATTCCAACACAATACAACAACCTCGTCACATTCATGTGTTGATGTATTCCAACACAATACAACAACCTCGTCACATTCATGTGTTGATGTATTCCAACACAATACAACAACCCCGTCACATTCATGTGTTGATGTATTCCAACACAATACAACAACCCCGTCACATTCATGTGTTGATGTATTCCAACACAATACAACAACCCCGTCACATTCATGTGTTGATGTATTCCAACACAATACAACAACCCCGTCACATTCATGTGTTGATGTATTCCAACACAATACAACAACCCCGTCACATTCATGTGTTGATGTATTCCAACACAATACAACAACCCCGTCACATTCATGTGTTGATGTATTCCAACACAATACAACAACCTCGTCACATTCATGTGTTGATGTATTCCAACACAATACAACAACCTCGTCACATTCATGTGTTGATGTATTCCAACACAATACAACAACCTCGTCACATTCATGTGTTGATGTATTCCAACACAATACAACAACCCCGTCACATTCATGTGTTGATGTATTCCAACACAATACAACAACCCCGTCACATTCATGTGTTGATGTATTCCAACACAATACAACAACCCCGTCACATTCATGTGTTGATGTATTCCAACACAATACAACAACCCCGTCACATTCATGTGTTGATGTATTCCAACACAATACAACAACCCCGTCACATTCATGTGTTGATGTATTCCAACACAATACAACAACCCCGTCACATTCATGTGTTGATGTATTCCAACACAATACAACAACCCCGTCACATTCATGTGTTGATGTATTCCAACACAATACAACAACCTCGTCACATTCATGTGTTGATGTATTCCAACACAATACAACAACCTCGTCACATTCATGTGTTGATGTATTCCAACACAATACAACAACCTCGTCACATTCATGTGTTGATGTATTCCAACACAATACAACAACCTCGTCACATTCATGTGTTGATGTATTCCAACACAATACAACAACCTCGTCACATTGATGTGTTGATGTATTCCAACACAATACAACAACCTCGTCACATTGATGTGTTGATGTATTCCAACACAATACAACAACCTCGTCACATTCATGTGTTGATGTATTCCAACACAATACAACAACCTCGTCACATTCATGTGTTGATGTATTCCAACACAATACAACAACCTCGTCACATTCATGTGTTGATGTATTCCAACACAATACAACAACCTCGTCACATTCATGTGTTGATGTATTCCAACACAATACAACAACCTCGTCACATTCATGTGTTGATGTATTCCAACACAATACAACAACCTCGTCACATTGATGTGTTGATGTATTCCAACACAATACAACAACCTCGTCACATTCATGTGTTGATGTATTCCAACACAATACAACAACCTCGTCACATTCATGTGTTGATGTATTCCAACACAATACAACAACCTCGTCACATTGATGTGTTGATGTATTCCAACACAATACAACAACCTCGTCACATTGATGTGTTGATGTATTCCAACACAATACAACAACCTCGTCACATTGATGTGTTGATGTATTCCAACACAATACAACAACCTCGTCACATTCATGTGTTGATGTATTCCAACACAATACAACAACCTCGTCACATTCATGTGTTGATGTATTCCAACACAATACAACAACCTCGTCACATTCATGTGTTGATGTATTCCAACACAATACAACAACCTCGTCACATTCATGTGTTGATGTATTCCAACACAATACAACAACCTCGTCACATTCATGTGTTGATGTATTCCAACACAATACAACAACCTCGTCACATTCATGTGTTGATGTATTCCAACACAATACAACAACCTCGTCACATTCATGTGTTGATGTATTCCAACACAATACAACAACCTCGTCACATTCATGTGTTGATGTATTCCAACACAATACAACAACCTCGTCACATTCATGTGTTGATGTATTCCAACACAATACAACAACCTCGTCACATTCATGTGTTGATGTATTCCAACACAATACAACAACCTCGTCACATTCATGTGTTGATGTATTCCAACACAATACAACAACCTCGTCACATTGATGTGTTGATGTATTCCAACACAATACAACAACCTCGTCACATTCATGTGTTGATGTATTCCAACACAATACAACAACCTCGTCACATTGATGTGTTGATGTATTCCAACACAATACAACAACCTCGTCACATTCATGTGTTGATGTATTCCAACACAATACAACAACCTCGTCACATTCATGTGTTGATGTATTCCAACACAATACAACAACCTCGTCACATTCATGTGTTGATGTATTCCAACACAATACAACAACCTCGTCACATTCATGTGTTGATGTATTCCAACACAATACAACAACCTCGTCACATTCATGTGTTGATGTATTCCAACACAATACAACAACCTCGTCACATTCATGTGTTGATGTATTCCAACACAATACAACAACCTCGTCACATTCATGTGTTGATGTATTCCAACACAATACAACAACCTCGTCACATTCATGTGTTGATGTATTCCAACACAATACAACAACCTCGTCACATTCATGTGTTGATGTATTCCAACACAATACAACAACCTCGTCACATTCATGTGTTGATGTATTCCAACACAATACAACAACCTCGTCACATTGATGTGTTGATGTATTCCAACACAATACAACAACCTCGTCACATTGATGTGTTGATGTATTCCAACACAATACAACAACCTCGTCACATTCATGTGTTGATGTATTCCAACACAATACAACAACCTCGTCACATTCATGTGTTGATGTATTCCAACACAATACAACAACCTCGTCACATTCATGTGTTGATGTATTCCAACACAATACAACAACCTCGTCACATTCATGTGTTGATGTATTCCAACACAATACAACAACCCCGTCACATTCATGTGTTGATGTATTCCAACACAATACAACAACCCCGTCACATTCATGTGTTGATGTATTCCAACACAATACAACAACCCCGTCACATTCATGTGTTGATGTATTCCAACACAATACAACAACCCCGTCACATTCATGTGTTGATGTATTCCAACACAATACAACAACCCCGTCACATTCATGTGTTGATGTATTCCAACACAATACAACAACCCCGTCACATTCATGTGTTGATGTATTCCAACACAATACAACAACCTCGTCACATTCATGTGTTGATGTATTCCAACACAATACAACAACCTCGTCACATTCATGTGTTGATGTATTCCAACACAATACAACAACCTCGTCACATTCATGTGTTGATGTATTCCAACACAATACAACAACCTCGTCACATTCATGTGTTGATGTATTCCAACACAATACAACAACCTCGTCACATTCATGTGTTGATGTATTCCAACACAATACAACAACCTCGTCACATTCATGTGTTGATGTATTCCAACACAATACAACAACCTCGTCACATTCATGTGTTGATGTATTCCAACACAATACAACAACCCCGTCACATTCATGTGTTGATGTATTCCAACACAATACAACAACCCCGTCACATTCATGTGTTGATGTATTCCAACACAATACAACAACCTCGTCACATTCATGTGTTGATGTATTCCAACACAATACAACAACCTCGTCACATTCATGTGTTGATGTATTCCAACACAATACAACAACCTCGTCACATTGATGTGTTGATGTATTCCAACACAATACAACAACCTCGTCACATTGATGTGTTGATGTATTCCAACACAATACAACAACCTCGTCACATTGATGTGTTGATGTATTCCAACACAATACAACAACCTCGTCACATTGATGTGTTGATGTATTCCAACACAATACAACAACCTCGTCACATTGATGTGTTGATGTATTCCAACACAATACAACAACCTCGTCACATTGATGTGTTGATGTATTCCAACACAATACAACAACCTCGTCACATTGATGTGTTGATGTATTCCAACACAATACAACAACCTCGTCACATTGATGTGTTGATGTATTCCAACACAATACAACAACCTCGTCACATTGATGTGTTGATGTATTCCAACACAATACAACAACCTCGTCACATTGATGTGTTGATGTATTCCAACACAATACAACAACCTCGTCACATTGATGTGTTGATGTATTCCAACACAATACAACAACCTCGTCACATTGATGTGTTGATGTATTCCAACACAATACAACAACCTCGTCACATTGATGTGTTGATGTATTCCAACACAATACAACAACCTCGTCACATTCATGTGTTGATGTATTCCAACACAATACAACAACCTCGTCACATTCATGTGTTGATGTATTCCAACACAATACAACAACCTCGTCACATTCATGTGTTGATGTATTCCAACACAATACAACAACCTCGTCACATTCATGTGTTGATGTATTCCAACACAATACAACAACCTCGTCACATTCATGTGTTGATGTATTCCAACACAATACAACAACCTCGTCACATTGATGTGTTGATGTATTCCAACACAATACAACAACCTCGTCACATTCATGTGTTGATGTATTCCAACACAATACAACAACCTCGTCACATTGATGTGTTGATGTATTCCAACACAATACAACAACCTCGTCACATTCATGTGTTGATGTATTCCAACACAATACAACAACCTCGTCACATTCATGTGTTGATGTATTCCAACACAATACAACAACCTCGTCACATTCATGTGTTGATGTATTCCAACACAATACAACAACCTCGTCACATTCATGTGTTGATGTATTCCAACACAATACAACAACCTCGTCACATTCATGTGTTGATGTATTCCAACACAATACAACAACCTCGTCACATTGATGTGTTGATGTATTCCAACACAATACAACAACCTCGTCACATTGATGTGTTGATGTATTCCAACACAATACAACAACCTCGTCACATTGATGTGTTGATGTATTCCAACACAATACAACAACCTCGTCACATTCATGTGTTCACCTCAAGTAAGATAGATAGTGGATTCTGTCCCCTGTAAGATCAAACCAAAAACTAAAAAATTGCTATTTGCAGTTTCTCCATTAAACATCCAGGTTTACGCAGTAGCAACAGAGGCTGATTTGGTTGGAATCAGGATTGTGAGTGGGGAACAACTTGTCTACCTGTCTGTGGATCGTTGTTTCAGTTTGTTATATCTGTCTGAGGTTTTCCTCCTTCAATAAGTCTGGTAGTCATGGTACAGCTGAAAAATTGCTGAAGGTGACAATAAACTGGTATAACACTAACCTTATTACAATTATACAACTGTACCAGTATGTATCAGGGTATAAAGTTGACTTTGGAAAATGGAACATTTTTAAAATACTTCCTTAAGATTTAGATCACACTAGATACAATAGTCTGGAAATAAAAAATAAAAAATAAAGCCAAAGAAAACCAACTGATCACGAGATTTTCATAATAAAAATCTGTTTCCACAGAGAACTCTAGCCTTATCACACCTTAATGGCCAATATGAAAACTTAAATTACAATTATTTTTATATCTTACAGCCTCACCTGATGATGAAGCAATTAAACTCCAAAGAAGAACCTCCTACCTCATGGCTACAGCCAAGGACAGAGACACAAACAAATTATCATTGGACAAATCATTGGCACATAGCCATTCAGAATCTGATGTTCAGTAAGTTACAGAAATTGTCATAAGTCTGTTCAAATACAGAGTCATTACATTTCTTCATTTCCGCAATATATTTTATTACTTTTCAACAAAAAGATCTGTGGGGGCTAGTTTCCTGAAAGCATCATAAGACAAGTCCTATTAAGGGGTAAATAATAAATTTATGAAAATTGTGGACAAGTGATTTTTTTATTCTGAAAAATCATATTAAAATGTGGAAATGCAAATCACTGTTCAAATGCCTTTGATGCGATATTACTCTGAGAAATCCATTCCCTCTAAGTAAATCAACGATAGTATATTTATATAACGTTTTGTCCATCTAAAATATCTGTATTAGATAAAATTTTACAATATACTGTTGTTGTAATTTCAGAATGATAACTCCCAAGAAGCAGCCAAGCATGACAAAACTTAAAGCTTTCTTTGGTGAAAGGGTAAGATAACTTACGATTAATTGATAGATTGATTTTTGGTGTTTAATACCACTTTCAGCTATATCGTGGCGACCAGTTGTATTGGTGGAAGAAGCCGGAGAGAACCACCGACCATGGGCAAGCAACTGGCAAACTTTATCACTTACGAAGGAATGTCCATTACAATTCACGGTGAAAAGGAATGTTTATTACAATTCAAAGTGAAAGGGAATATCGATTACAATTCACAGTGAAATAAGTTTTGCTGGTCACAGAAAAATATTTGGTTCAATTTTCATAGCTATTATATAACACTGTGTGTAACTGATGCTATGTCACTAGTAATGAGAAAGCTATGTTTATTGTTTCAGCATTGTGTTACTTGAAAATGTGAAAATTGTTGCCATCCTGACAATAGCTTCCATTTCATTTTAAGCATATCATTCTTTTCTTGTGTGATAGTTCACCTTGTAGTGTGTAGATATATACATAATATTTTTTTTTTTTTATCTTTTGGGACATTCTAAAATTGTGGAGAAAAAAATATACTAAAATTGATTTGAATTTTCTTTTACCTTGCAAAGAAATTCTCAAAAAATATCAAAATTTATCAGAAGTACAATTTTTCACACAGTCATTGTTTAGACACATAAGAATTCAGGGGGGTGAATGTACGTCATAATTGGAAGCCATTTTGTGCCGCTTGAAGGTGAATTATACTTATAGCATTAGTTATTGTAAGGATAACATTAAATGTGTCAAATGCCCCTAAATGTCTGCTAAACAATGGTGTGTCCATCGTTCAAAAACGATGTTGTCAAACACTTCGACAATGTTATTTCAACCTGTTGCGAAAACGTGGTCGAAGTGTTTGCGAGTTTGACAACATGTTTTTGAACGATGAACACACCGTTGTTTAACGGACATTTAGGGGTATTTGACGCACTATCACATTTAATGTTATTCTTACAATAACTAATGTTATAAGTAAAAACTTGCCTTCAAGCGGCACAAAATGGCTTCCAATTATGACTTGCATTCACCCCCCTGGAATTGTAATTTTTTTTTTCAACAAAATGATCAATGATAAATCTTTGTACTAGCTTAATGGATGTGGGGAAAAAAATAGTTGTAATTGTTTCTCAATAATTAATTATGAAAATTACGATATATACAAAATTATGATATATCCAAATTATCCGAAATGCACACAATGAACTTCTGTGGTTTTTTTCCAGACTCCTAGAATATTAGAAGCAACTGAACGTAGACAGGATCCAGCTAGCCCAATACAAGAAATAACAAAGATGGGATATTTACAATGTAAAACTGATATATCAGATGGGAAGGTAAATTTTAAATCTTTCTGATAATTCTCCACTCATCACCCACCCGTGGTCAACTGAGAGAGAAATCCTGTCAGAGTCATTAATTATTCACGAGTCATTTTAAAACATTTTGATATGTACTTGTGATGTTTATGCTTATATCTGATCTTCATAATATATTGAGACAGTCATGATCGTATGGTAGTTTGATGTACAACTACCTGTGCAATCAGTATCTACCACCACTAACGTTGTGAGTTCAAATCCAGCTCAGGCAAAATGTACTCGATACAACATTATGTGATAAAGTTTGTTAGTGACTTGCATTTGGTTTTCTCTAGGTACTCCGGTTTCTTCCACCAATTAAACTGACCACCATGATATAACTGAAATATTGTTGAAAGTGGTGTTAAACACCATAACTCTACCCCCCCTTATTGAGAATCCATTATTTTATGTGGAATGAGGGGTAAATTTTAAATAGCTAACAAAAAACACCAAGAAACCAACAAAAAACATGTCTTCCTTTTAATGCAAAAACTGGTACCCATGAAGTGTGCTTTTTTGAGATACAGTCCATTTATTTATAGCCACAATGATGATGAAATGTTGCTAAAGTGTGTATAAATCTATTTTTTGGTCAGATTGTTAATATGATTATTTAGCCTATTTTTTATTATTATTATTTGCTTTCCAGCCTTTTATCGGGTTTTGATTATGGGCATACATGATGAATGTTATCACAGAAATGCATCATTCATGCACACTAAATTCGATATCTACATTTGTTGTACTATCATTTGGTCGATACCTCTGCTGGTGAACTGTTAGTCCCCACACATGTCATCAGTCTAAATACAGAAGGTTCACAAAGATAAGTACACACAAAAAGTCCCCACACATGTCATCAGCCTAAATACAGATGGTTCACAAAGATAAGTACACACAAAAACAAGTACCGGCACAATATCAATGTAAGTTTCTGCTGAAGAAAATGTATACAATTATGATATAAGTTTCTGTTAAAGATCAATTGAATGTAATATACATATTGTTTGTTTACAGAGAAACAGTGATAGATCGTGGAGACCAGTATGGGTGGAGTTACGAGGCCATGCTCTCTTCCTTAATAAGGAGAAGAAGGAAGGGGTAAATATATTTATAGACCTATGCAATGTCTTTGGTTGACTATTTTTCGAAAAAAAAAAATTCTAGCTGAAGAATTAATTGATTTGATTTTGAAGGCACTTTCACTGATACGAACCATGTCTTTGAAACCAGTAGAGTTTTTAAACATAGTAGTTAACCTGCACACAGAATGTATAATGGACATCTGTCAAACCTGCATTAAAGGGCACCTGTATATAACAAATCACTGTCTATAGAGGTCAATTTCATTTAATACACAGTGCATATAATTTGAACCTGTCAATAAAGGTAACTGCTGATAAAAGACACACTTTCATGTGACCTTCAGTGTCCTCTATATTCAAGAACATGTGTAAGCAACTATTAGTGATGGAATATTTCAAGTCAATGTTACATTTAGGGACTGTAATGGTCATGATCATATGGTAGTTGGATTTATAACTACTTATGCAATCAGTGCCTATCATCACTGATTTTGTAGGTACAAATCTCGATCAGGACGAGGTGTACAACATTATGTGATAAAGCTTGTCAGTGACTTGCGACGGGTCAGTGGTTTTCTCCTCCGCCACGATATAACTGAAATATTGGTGAAAGTGGCATTAAACACCATAAAATCAACCAACCAACCAATGTTACATTTAACTAGAGTATTTCAACAGATTGTATTTAGTGCAATGGGAAATGCAAGCAAAGAAATGAGATAAAAATCTTTTTGACCACATCAAGTGGAAAAAACCCTGCTAATAATTGTATTTGTTTTCAGTCACATCCGTTCTCCTTTGATGAACAACCGATCTCAGTCAAAGCAGCGATTGTGGACATAGCATATGACTATACTAAGAAAAGGAATGTGTTCCGCTTGAAGACTTACAATGGTTCAGAGTATCTCTTCCAAGCAGACGATCCAGAGACCATGTTATCGTGGATTGAAGCTGTTCAGAAAAATAACAATCCAGATCTTGATGTATGTTTATTTTTAAAGACTTTTTTAATTCCTAGGAAATCACAGGCTATTTAATCAAATAGATTAAAAGTGCAGAGGAGTTGGTCTTGATAGGATGACACAATATAATTATTAATGATCAAATTTTTACTGACGAATATCAGAGACCAGGTAGAACCAACTATACATTCTATTAAATTTCATTGACTTCCTTCTTTTATTAAGAAATAAATGTCAATTGGATTTTCATATTGAATAAATGTTTTAAGACCCCCCCCCCCCCCCCCCCCCCCCCCCAATTAAATATTTAAAAAATGGTTATTGGAATAGATCTCCGAGTTACCATACAATTACAGTATTAATAAAATGAAGAAATGAAAGATACACCTAATTGCAAAATCGTAGAAACGGAGACAAAATCGATACCCCTAACACACATATACATGACCGCTCACATTCCTGGCTTGGTACAGGTACTTCAATTAAAATTGAAGGAGTTAAGTTTGTTTTTTGGGCCCAAAGCTCTCCCATTTGTAAGGGGAAAAAATTAAGCTGATGAATCGTATATCTTTGTATGTAGTCATTTGATAATACTGTTCAGGCCTTTCAATAAGGGGCTGTACCAGGTACTATTACTCACCTAAGAGGATCTTTGGTACCTCCTGATTTTAAAGAGTGCTGTATAAGATATTCATGAAAATTGTTCCAATTTTAATCAAAAGTACCACCTAAAAATAGTGAAGTACTGGTACACTTGAAAATATTGAAAGCCCTGCTGTTTAAAAGGTTTTATGTCTTTTTTTAAATTTTGTTAAAAACACAAAATGGCATCATCGACGAGTTGAATTTTAGTAAAATTTGATTTTACAATAGTTGTTTTTATTTAACACAGGAGAATGGTTTAGTTAGTGCTAACCTTATAATCAGAAAATCTAATGAGATCATTACACAGCCATCAACAATAAAAAGTTCCCCACAGGTGGTGCCTAAATCAAAAAGTAAACTCTCCACCAAGTCAATAATCAAGATACCACATTCACCCAGTATGAAGAGGAAAAAAGCAGGTGAGTTTGGGAACGAATCATAGTTTCCTTTAGTTGCTCTGCAAATTGTGACACATTAAGATCTTAAACTACATGCAAAAAGAAAAAAAAACATTTAAAAAAAAAAAATCAAAAGGTTTGATATAGCTTTTGCGAAATAACAAATACGATGAATTGTCAAAAATATTAGATTGTTCTCTCCTTAGGGTGAGTATTAGCTGAATGAAATTATAATAAAATCCTTATCTTCATTCAAAAGTTTCGGTCACAATGCCTTCATCAGTATTTTACTCTATTAAGTCTGTTACATGATGCTACATCTAAGATATAATGTAAATGCTCACTTTTCTAACTGTTTCTAAAGCTTGTACAAATATTTTTTTTATTTTCCAACAATGTACATATATTGTGTTTCTCCTGCAGCATCAATAAGTGCAGAGCAATTGTCAAATTTTATTAAAAAGAGAGAAACAGGCATTGTAATTGTTTTCAAGGGTGTCTTCTGTCACCTCTACGATAATACTGTAGCCATTTCTTACCTTTCATTCTTCATGAATCAGGTACTAGAAAAGCTTTATTAGGTCCATGACTAATAGCACTGAAGTTTATTTGACCCCCTTTATTACTCAAAATCACATGATTGGAGGATAAATGACAATATAATACTAATTTCACTGTTGTAAACACTCACTTTACTGATCACATTTTTCTCATTTTAGATGAAATGTAAAATCTATAGTGCATTTCACTGCAAAAATATGTGAGAAATGTAACAAATTATGTTAATTTTTTACTAGATGACAGTTCTAAACCAAAGACAACATTAAAAGACAGATTAAAGAGCTTTCGTAAGACATCTAATGCCTCAGGACCTGGAGGTGGTGATGATGCTGAGGGGACAGGAATGTTTGGAGTCCTCATCAAATGTTGTATAGCTTCACCTAATAATGATGTGAGTTTATGATATCTAAATTAGTGTAGGATTTCAGTCATTAACTAGTCTACAATAATACAGTCTGAAGATCGGTCAGACATTAGGTAAAGTCACCTAATAATGATGTGAGTTAATGATATCTAAATTAGTGTAGGATTACAGTCATTAACTAGTCTACAATAATACAGTCAGAAGGTCAGACATTAGGTAAAGTCACCTAATAATGATGTGAGTTAATGATATCTAAATTAGTGTAGGATTTCAGTCATTAACTAGTCTACAATAATACAGTCTGAAGGTCAGTCAGACATTAGGTAAAGTCACCTAATAATGATGTGAGTTAATGATATCTAAATTAGTGTAGGATTTCAGTCATTAACTAGTCAGTCAGACATTAGGTAAAGTCACTTAATAATGATGTGAGTTAATGATATCTAAATTAGTGTAGGATTTCAGTCATTAACTAGTCTACAATAATACAGTCAGAAGGTCGTTCAGACATTAGGTAAAGTCACCTAATAATGATGTGAGTTAATGATATCTAAATTAGTGTAGTATTTCAGTCATTAACTAGTCTACAATAATACAGTCTGAAGATCGGTCAGACATTAGGTAAAGTCACCTTATAATGATGTGAGTTAATGATATCTAAATTAGTGTAGGATTACAGTCATTAACTAGTCTACAATAATACAGTCCGAAGGTCAGTCAGACATTAGGTAAAGTCACTTAATAATGATGTGAGTTAATGATATCTAAATTAGTGTAGGATTTCAGTCATTAACTAGTCTACAATAATACAGTCAGAAGGTCAGACATTAGGTAAAGTCACTTAATAATGATGTGAGTTAATGATATCTAAATTAGTGTAGGATTTCAGTCATTAACTAGTCTACAATAATACAGTCTGAAGATCGGTCAGACATTAGGTAAAGTCACTTAATAATGATGTGAGTTAATGATATCTAAATTAGTGTAGGATTTCAGTCATTAACTAGTCTACAATAATACAGTCTGAAGGTCAGTCAGACATTAGGTAAAGTCACCTAATAATGATGTGAGTTAATGATATCTAAATTAGTGTAGGATTACAGTCATTAACTAGTCTACAATAATACAGTCTGAAGGTCGTTCAGACATTAGGTAGTCACCTAATAATGATGTGAGTTAATGATATCTAAATTAGTGTAGGATTTCAGTCATTAACTAGTCTACAATAATACAGTCATTCTGAAGGTCGGTCAGACATTAGGTAAAGTCACTTAATAATGATGTGAGTTAATGATATCTAAATTAGTGTAGGATTTCAGTCATTAACTAGTCTACAATAATACAGTCTGAAGATCGGTCAGACATTAGGTAAAGTCACTTAATAATGATGTCAGTTAATGATATCTAAATTAGTGTAGGATTTCAGTCATTAACTAGTCTACAATAATACAGTCTGAAGGTCAGTCAGACATTAGGTAAAGTCACCTAATAATGATGTGAGTTAATGATATCTAAATTAGTGTAGTATTTCAGTCATTAACTAGTCTACAATAATACAGTCTGAAGATCGGTCAGACATTAGGTAAAGTCACTTAATAATGATGTAAGTTAATGATATCTAAATTAGTGTAGGATTTCAGTCATTAACTAGTCTACAATAATACAGTCAGAAGGTCGGTCAGACATTAGGTAAAGTCACCTAATAATGATGTGAGTTAATGATATCTAAATTAGTGTAGGATTTCAGTCATTAACTAGTCTACAATAAGACAGTCTGAAGATCGGTCAGACATTAGGTAAAGTCACTTAATAATGATGTAAGTTAATGATATCTAAATTAGTGTAGGATTTCAGTCATTAACTAGTCTACAATAATACAGTCAGAAGGTCGGTCAGACATTAGGTAAAGTCACCTAATAATGATGTGAGTTAATGATATCTAAATTAGTGTAGGATTTCAGTCATTAACTAGTCTACAATAATACAGTCTGAAGATCGGTCAGACATTAGGTAAAGTCACCTAATAATGATGTAAGTTAATGATATCTAAATTAGTGTAGGATTTCAGTCATTAACTAGTCTACAATAATACAGTCAGAAGGTCGGTCAGACATTAGGTAAAGTCACCTAATAATGATGTGAGTTAATGATATCTAAATTAGTGTAGGATTTCAGTCATTAACTAGTCTACAATAATACAGTCAGAAGGTCAGACATTAGGTAAAGTCACCTAATAATGATGTGAGTTTATGATATCTAAATTAGTGTAGGATTTCAGTCATTAACTAGTCTACAATAATACAGTCTGAAGATCGGTCAGACATTAGGTAAAGTCACTTAATAATGATGTCAGTTAATGATATCTAAATTAGTGTAGGATTTCAGTCATTAACTAGTCTACAATAATACAGTCTGAAGATCGGTCAGACATTAGGTAAAGTCACCTAATAATGATGTGAGTTAATGATATCTAAATTAGTGTAGGATTTCAGTCATTAACTAGTCTACAATAATACAGTCAGAAGGTCAGACATTAGATAAAGTCACTTAATAATGATGTGAGTTAATGATATCTAAATTAGTGTAGGATTTCAGTCATTAACTAGTCTACAATAATACAGTCTGAAGGTCAGTCAGACATTAGGTAAAGTCACTTAATAATGATGTGAGTTAATGATATCTAAATTAGTGTAGGATTTCAGTCATTAACTAGTCAGTCAGACATTAGGTAAAGTCACTTAATAATGATGTGAGTTAATGATATCTAAATTAGTGTAGGATTTCAGTCATTAACTAGTCTACAATAATACAGTCTGAAGATCGGTCAGACATTAGGTAAAGTCACCTAATAATGATGTGAGTTAATGATATCTAAATTAGTGTAGGATTTCAGTCATTAACTAGTCTACAATAATACAGTCTGAAGGTCGGTCAGACATTAGGTAAAGTCACCTAATAATGATGTGAGTTAATGATATCTAAATTAGTGTAGGATTTCAGTCATTAACTAGTCTACAATAATACAGTCAGAAGGTCAGTCAGACATTAGGTAAAGTCACCTAATAATGATGTGAGTTAATGATATCTAAATTAGTGTAGGATTTCAGTCATTAACTAGTCTACAATAATACAGTCTGAAGGTCGGTCAGACATTAGGTAAAGTCACCTAATAATGATGTGAGTTAATGATATCTAAATTAGTGTAGGATTTCAGTCATTAACTAGTCTACAATAATACAGTCATTCTGAAGGTCGGTCAGACATTAGGTAAAGTCACCTAATAATGATGTGAGTTAATGGTATCTAAATTAGTGTAAGATTTCAGTCATTAACTAGTCTACAATAATACAGTCAGAAGGTCAGACATTAGGTAAAGTCACCTAATAATGATGTGAGTTAATGATATCTAAGTTAGTGTAGGATTTCAGTCATTAACTAATCTACAATAAAACAGTCAGAAGGTCGGTCAGACATTAGGTAAAGTCACCTAATAATGATGTGAGTTAATGATATCTAAGTTAGTGTAGGATTTCAGTCATTAACTAGTCTACAATAATACAGTCAGAAGGTCAGACATTAGGTAAAGTCACCTAATAATGATGTGAGTTAATGATATCTAAATTAGTGTAGGATTTCAGTCATTAACTAGTCTACAATAATACAGTCATTCTGAAGGTCGGTCAGACATTAGGTAAAGTCACCTAATAATGATGTGAGTTAATGATATCTAAATTAGTGTAGGATTTCAGTCATTAACTAGTCTACAATAATACAGTCATTCTGAAGGTCGGTCAGACATTAGGTAAAGTCACCTAATAATGATGTGAGTTAATGATATCTAAATTAGTGTAGGATTTCAGTCATTAACTAGTCTACAATAATACAGTCAGAAGGTCAGACATTAGGTAAAGTCACCTAATAATGATGTGAGTTAATGATATCTAAATTAGTGTAGGATTTCAGTCATTAACTAGTCTACAATAATACAGTGAAGGTCGGTCAGACATTAGGTAAAGTCACCTAATAATGATGTGAGTTAATGATATCTAAATTAGTGTAGGATTTCAGTCATTAACTAGTCTACAATAATACAGTCATTCTGAAGGTCGGTCAGACATTAGGTAAAGTCACCTAATAATGATGTGAGTTAATGATATCTAAATTAGTGTAAGATTTCAGTCATTAACTAGTCTACAATAATACAGTCATTCTGAAGGTCGGTCAGACATTAGGTAAAGTCACCTAATAATGATGTGAGTTAATGATATCTAAATTAGTGTAGGATTTCAGTCATTAACTAGTCTACAATAATACAGTCAGAAGGTCAGACATTAGGTAAAGTCACCTAATAATGATGTGAGTTAATGATATCTAAATTAGTGTAGGATTTCAGTCATTAACTAGTCTACAATAATACAGTCTGAAGGTCGGTCAGACATTAGGTAAAGTCACCTAATAATGATGTGAGTTAATGATATCTAAATTAGTGTAGGATTTCAGTCATTAACTAGTCTACAATAATACAGTCATTCTGAAGGTCGGTCAGACATTAGGTAAAGTCACCTAATAATGATGTGAGTTAATGATATCTAAATTAGTGTAGGATTTCAGTCATTAACTAGTCTACAATAATACAGTCTGAAGGTCGGTCAGACATTAGGTAAAGTCACCTAATAATGATGTGAGTTAATGATATCTAAATTAGTGTAGGATTTCAGTCATTAACTAGTCTACAATAATACAGTCTGAAGGTCGGTCAGACATTAGGTAAAGTCACCTAATAATGATGTGAGTTAATGATATCTAAATTAGTGTAGGATTTCAGTGATTTACTAGTCTACAATAATACAGTCAGAAGGTCGGTCAGACATTAGGTAAAGTCACCTAATAATGATGTGAGTTAATGATATCTAAATTAGTGTAAGATTTCAGTCATTAACTAGTCTACAATAATACAGTCAGAAGATCGGTCAGACATTAGGTAAAGTCACCTAATAATGATGTGAGTTAATGATATCTAAATTAGTGTAGGATTTCAGTGATTTACTAGTCTACAATAATACAGTCAGAAGGTCAGTCAGACATTAGGTAAAGTCACCTAATAATGATGTGAGTTAATGATATCTAAATTAGTGTAGGATTTCAGTGATTTACTAGTCTACAATAAAACAGTCAGAAGGTCAGTCAGACATTAGGTAAAGTCACCTAATAATGATGTGAGTTAATGATATCTAAATTAGTGTAAGATTTCAGTCATTAACTAGTCTACAATAATACAGTCAGAAGGTCGGTCAGACATTAGGTCAAGTCACCTAATAATGATGTGAGTTAATGATATCTAAATTAGTGTAGGATTTCAGTCATTAACTAGTCTACAATAATACAGTCTGAAGATCGGTCAGACATTAGGTAAAGTCACCTAATAATGATGTGAGTTAATGATATCTAAATTAGTGTAGGATTTCAGTCATTAACTAGTCTACAATAATACAGTCTGAAGGTCAGTCAGACATTAGGTAAAGTCACCTAATAATGATGTGAGTTAATGATATCTAAATTAGTGTAGGATTTCAGTCATTAACTAGTCTACAATAATACAGTCAGAAGGTCAGTCAGACATTAGGTAAAGTCACCTAATAATGATGTGAGTTAATGATATCTAAATTAGTGTAGGATTTCAGTCATTAACTAGTCTACAATAATACAGTCTGAAGATCGGTCAGACATTAGGTAAAGTCACCTAATAATGATGTGAGTTAATGATATCTAAATTAGTGTAGGATTTCAGTCATTAACTAGTCTACAATAATACAGTCCGAAGGTCAGTCAGACATTAGGTAAAGTCACCTAATAATGATGTGAGTTAATGATATCTAAATTAGTGTAGGATTTCAGTCATTAACTAGTCTACAATAATACAGTCAGAAGGTCAGACATTAGGTAAAGTCACCTAATAATGATGCGAGTTAATAATATCTAAATTAGTGTAGGATTTCAGTCATTAACTAGTCTACAATAATACAGTCCGAAGGTCAGACATTAGGTAAAGTCACCTAATAATGATGTGAGTTAATGATATCTAAATTAGTGTAAGATTTCAGTCATTAACTAGTCTACAATAATACAGTCATTCTGAAGGTCGGTCAGACATTAGGTAAAGTCACCTAATAATGATGTGAGTTAATGATATCTAAATTAGTGTAGGATTTCAGTCATTAACTAGTCAACAATAATACAGTCAGAAGGTCAGACATTAGGTAAAGTCACCTAATAATGATGTGAGTTAATAATATCTAAATTAGTGTAGAATTTCAGTCATTAACTAGTCTACAATAATACAGTCAGAAGGTCGGTCAGACATTAGGTAAAGTCACCTAATAATGATGTGAGTTAATGATATCTAAATTAGTGTAGGATTTCAGTCATTAACTAGTCTACAATAATACAGTCATTCTGAAGGTCGGTCAGACATTAGGTCAAGTCCAGTAAGTCTACAATGATACAGTCATTCTGAAGGTCAGACATTAGGTCAAGTCCAGTAAGAATTTGTTTTGTCTGATTACATGTATTTATTTACTGGACCAATAGTCCAGTCACATTGGTCCAGTCACATCTGCAATTTTACAGATTCATAGTGACAATTTAAGACCTGTAAAATATGGTCCAGTCCAGTAGAGTGTACTTTTATGATGAACAAAATTTCCAACTAATATTAGAATACCTCTGAAATCACTGAATAATAATAGTGTTTTCTATAAATATTTTGTGAAATTACAATTTTTTTTTTTTTGTATAGTTCGTTCCAATGATAGTAGACCTCTGTACTAAGATTGTAGAAGCCAAAGGATTAGAAGTAACAGGTGTATATAGGGTACCAGGAAACACTGCTGCCGTGAACATGATGATGGAGGAATTAAATAAGGTAGAGTTATCTCCCATTTAGTATAACACTGTGGGTCTAGGACAAAACCCCCATCTGACATTAGCCCCTGGACAAAAACCCCCCAATAATGAAAAGTATAAGTTAATGTTTTTTGTGTCAAATATTTCTGTGTCTTTGTTTAACTGTTCAGATATGTAAAAATTTCTTTGTATTTTCTAACATGATTAGACATTTTTTACCTTGTATTTTAATTCATTATACCTTTGTTGTTTTTTTGTTAACTTGAACCATGTTTATATATTTGTATCTCTGCATACATTTTGGACTTATTGTACTGCTATATATGAGTTTAACATTATTTTTGAATATCATTTTTCATAAGTTATTTTTGAAGATATCATAAACCATTGAAACTTTTGTTTAAGAAGTAAAAACAAAAATAAAGTTATTTTATCTTAAAAAAAAATCATTATAGGATATCAAACAGGATGAGAAAATAATTATACTATAACTAATTGACAAGTTTCATTATCAAAAATATGTCACGAATGACTAAATAATATTATTTGGTAATGAGTGACATATTTTTGATAAGGAAACTCGTCAATTAGTTATAGTATTTATTATATAGATAAAAAAATGTTTCGAATCGAATTTAATATAAAATTAGTTTAATTGCACTATATTACGTGTGTAGCGTAGAATTACATAATTTTCCGAGTTAAATAACAACGTTTGTCCTGTTCCCTAACACTGTAAATATTAGTTGCACTTTTTTCAAAATATTCAATGGTTACATGAAAATATATCTTGAATGTTGTTCTAATTAAGAAAAATTCACACTTTTATTGTCATCTAAAAAATACTAGCTAAAGGTCAGAAGGAAATTGAGTTGTCTCCCATTCAATGATACATTGCAACTTTCACATGGAGCAGCAACAGGTTCCTCCTGCCTCCATATCAAAAGTATCCATATTGTATTCCATTGATACTTTATTACTTGTATCTCTGGAGAAATCCAAAACAGGTTTGCAAGAATATAATTATAGAATAGTAAAGAAATTTGTAGCTAACTTTTACTAAAGTGCACACCCATAGGTATGGTAAAGGGAGGGGGTCATATGAGTTCCACCGCCACCCTACTTTCTTGCCCCCTTGAAAACTGAGAATTATTATTGAAGTCAATATTTTCGTTGATCTAGAACTGTTAAAGTCCAGATTTATACCCTCCGAAAGCAAGATCATCTGGCATAACCGATCTACGAGTCTATGGTAAAGTCAGGACAAGGGGCCTGAAGTGTAAATATAGAATTTAATGAAGGTTGGTAAAGAAGTATTTACTTTGTTATAGATATATTGAAGATATATGTTTTGATTTTTAGGGTATAGATAATATGAATGTAGACCATGAGAAGTGGTGTGATGTTAATGTTATCAGTAGTTTGTTAAAGGCATTCTTCAGAAAATTACCCGAGTCTCTTGTTACTTCAGGTAAGACATTTTACCTGTAATTGCTTCTTAGAAAAAGGTTTATTAACAATTAGCATGTTTTAAGGGTTAAAAATATATCTAGAATTTAAGTCTTATGAATAGCTTGGCATGTACAATTTCATGTGATGGGAAAGTCAATATACAGTTAAGTAATTAAAACTAATTATTTGCAGTGTGAAGTATGACCCACTAAATGTTTGAAATTCAGTTGATAGTACATTTATCGGTGGTTTTCTCCAGGTACTCTGGTTTCCTCCACCAATTAAACTGACAGCCACGATAAAACTGAAATATTGTTGAAAGTGGTGTTAAATGCCATAAACTATAGTACATTTAAAATAAAAATCCATTTTGCATGAGAAAAGTAAAATTGTTTTATGGCAGATTGCCAGCTTAAATTTTTGAAAATTAACTAATTTTGTGGTCTGATTTTACACATGTAAAACTTTAATGCACATTATACACATGTGATCCACATAATGAATAAGGATAAAAAGTGTCAAAGTGGAGCGACATGTCTACCAACAGATACAGATTGTTGTTCCAGTAAGCTAACACTACAAAAATTCAACTTAGCATGTTGGTCTTGTACAAAGCGTACATCAACATCTCATCAATATGTAGCTTGTTCTTGCCATGATATGGCTGAAAAATTGCTCACTTGACCTTAAACAACAATCACTCACTCACTCATAAAGACCTGACATTTTTTGCATTTGCTCAGTTCTACATTTAAGCTAAAAAAAACATGTATCAACATATAATATATTTCATTATAACCCAGGTGGGGTGTAGTTGATACAACATTATGTGATGGTTGATACAACATTATATGATCATTGACTTGCGGCAGGTTGTTGGTTTTCTCTGGATACTCCGTTTTCCTCCACCAATAAAACTGCCTGCCATGATATAACTGAAATATTGTTGAAAGTGGCGTTAAACACCATAATCCTAACTATCACTTTATATTTCATTAAATAAGATAATAATCACTTATATTTTCAGAACTATATCAAGATTTTATAAATGCCAGCCGTCTAGAAGATCCAGAGAGAAGAATGTTAAAGATCAAACGTCTGCTACATGAACTCCCAGAACATCATTTTGAAACCTTCAAACATCTGGCAGAACATTTGAACAAAGTGTCGACCTTTGGTCATATAAATAAGGTATACTGTTATATAAGTATAAATAGATAAACATCGTTGTCATGGCAATGATGTAATCATATCGTATTGTTGTTATAAATATAGTCAAACATGTCTTATGTGACCTTCCAAGGGAACAATGAAATAGGGTCACATAAGACAGGTGGTCACTTAATACAGGTTTAATTAATATAAAATGCACTGTGAATGGAAATCAAAATTAAGGCCACATAATACAAGTTATTACTTTATAAGAGGTGGTCACTAAAGCAGGTTTGACTATGTTTAAAAAATATACAAAATTGAGTAATGTGTTTTAACTATAAAAAAAAATCATAAGAATTTGAAAAGAAAGTAAATATGAGAATAGATGCATAAATACATTTATGTAGTATGAGAAAAAAAATAATTTAAGATTTGATTGATCTTTGACTGAAAGTTCTCTAGTTGTAAAAGTAGTCGGTGTGAAAATGTTTTGTGTGGATTTAGTGCCAGTGTTCTGGGTGTGTACCTACCCTTTTAGAGTATTAATGCATTTTATCATTTTTTTAATTTGAATAAGTGAAGAAGATAAGACATGTTCGAACGGTCATTCAAAGTTCAGGAATATTGTGTCGACCCTCGAGTAAATTAGTTGAAAGAATTAGAACAACATTTGGAATATAGCTGAAATAGTCAATTAGTCAATAGAATTAGAACAACATCCGGAATATAGCTGAAATAGTCAATAGAATTAGAACCAAGCAGACGAGTGAGTGAGTGATTGTTGTTTAATCCCAACTCAGCAATTTTTCAGCTATATCATGGCGAGAACAAGTTAATTTTCAATGAGGTGATGATGATGAGGTTTGTACTAGACCAACACGCTTAGTTGGATTTTTATAGTGCTATCTCACTGAAACAAAAGTCTGCAGATAGACATGTCGCTCCACTCGGACACATTATCCTGATTCCGAGCCAACCAGTCTACTCTTTTTCCTTAATGCTGCATACTTAGTGGAGAAGCAACAAATACCAATTTTATAGTCTTTGGTTTGACCTGATCGGGGCTTGAACCCACAATCTACCACACTCGAGGCGAACACGCTAACCATTACTCCACCGATGCGGTTACCAAGCAGACAATCTTACCTATCATATTATTTAAATTACATTGATATTTAGTAGATAATAATTCCTGTACCTTATATAAATGTAATCTGCTAAATGTTGTACATGCAAGTTTATTTAATTTTGTTCTGCAGATGGATGCCAGAAATTTAGCCATTGTTTTTGGACCAACGCTAGTAAAGAAGAAAGATGATGATATGGCATCCATTGTCAAGGATATGTCTGACCAATGTCGAATAGTTGAAAGTATTATATTACATGTAAGCATGATTTTCATTAGATACAAGATTTTCAACCCAGATCCTTGGAAACGTACAGACTATTACTTATGAAATTACACTTAGACAAAGGTTAAAGTAAAGGAACAACTTGTAGTAAGACAGGATATGGATGTAAATGAACATGAGAGACTATCTAACATTACACTTAGACACAGGTTAAAGTAAAGGAACAACTTGTAGTAAGACAGGATATGGATGTAAATGAACATGAGAGACTATCTAACATTACACTTAGACACAGGTTAAAGTAAAGGAACAACTTGTAGTAAGACAGGATATGGATGTAAATGAACATGAGAGACTATCTGACATTACACTTAGACACAGGTTAAAGTAAAGGAACAACTTGTAGTAAGACAGGATATGGATGTAAATGAACATGAGAGACTATCTGACATTACACTTAGACACAGGTTAAAGTAAAGGAACAACTTGTAGTAAGACAGGATATGGATGTAAATGAACATGAGAGACTATCTAACATTACACGTAGACACAGGTTAAAGTAAAGGAACAACTTGTAGTAAGACAGGATATGGATGTAAATGAACATGAGAGACTATCTAACATTACACTTAGACACAGGTTAAAGTAAAGGAACAACTTGTAGTAAGACAGGATATGGATGTAAATGAACATGAGAGACTATCTGACATTACACGTAGACACAGGTTAAAGTAAAGGAACAACTTGTAGTAAGACAGGATATGGATGAAAATGAACATGAGAGACTATCTAACATTACACTTAGACACAGGTTAAAGTAAAGGAACAACTTGTAGTAAGACAGGATATGGATGTAAATGAACATGAGAGACTATCTAACATTACACTTAGACACAGGTTAAAGTAAAGGAACAACTTGTAGTAAGACAGGATATGGATGTAAATGAACATGAGAGACTATCTAACATTACACTTAGACACAGGTTAAAGTAAAGGAACAACTTGTAGTAAGACAGGATATGGATGTAAATGAACATGAGAGACTATCTGACATTACACTTAGACACAGGTTAAAGTAAAGGAACAACTTGTAGTAAGACAGGATATGGATGTAAATGAACATGAGAGACTATCTGACATTACACTTAGACACAGGTTAAAGTAAAGGAACAACTTGTAGTAAGACAGGATATGGATGTAAATGAACATGAGAGACTATCTAACATTACACGTAGACACAGGTTAAAGTAAAGGAACAACTTGTAGTAAGACAGGATATGGATGTAAATGAACATGAGAGACTATCTAACATTACACTTAGACACAGGTTAAAGTAAAGGAACAACTTGTAGTAAGACAGGATATGGATGTAAATGAACATGAGAGACTATCTGACATTACACGTAGACACAGGTTAAAGTAAAGGAACAACTTGTAGTAAGACAGGATATGGATGTAAATGAACATGAGAGACTATCTAACATTACACGTAGACACAGGTTAAAGTAAAGGAACAACTTGTAGTAAGACAGGATATGGATGTAAATGAACATGAGAGACTATCTAACATTACACTTAGACACAGGTTAAAGTAAAGGAACAACTTGTAGTAAGACAGGATATGGATGTAAATGAACATGAGAGACTATCTGACATTACACTTAGACACAGGTTAAAGTAAAGGAACAACTTGTAGTAAGACAGGATATGGATGTAAATGAACATGAGAGACTATCTAACATTACACTTAGACACAGGTTAAAGTAAAGGAACAACTTGTAGTAAGACAGGATATGGATGTAAATGAACATTAGAGACTATCTAACATTACACTTAGACACAGGTTAAAGTAAAGGAACAACTTGTAGTAAGACAGGATATGGATGTAAATGAACATGAGAGACTATCTAACATTACACTTAGACACAGGTTAAAGTAAAGGAACAACTTGTAGTAAGACAGGATATGGATGTAAATGAACATGAGAGACTATCTGACATTACACGTAGACACAGGTTAAAGTAAAGGAACAACTTGTAGTAAGACAGGATATGGATGTAAATGAACATGAGAGACTATCTAACATTACACTTAGACACAGGTTAAAGTAAAGGAACAACTTGTAGTAAGACAGGATATGGATGTAAATGAACATGAGAGACTATCTAACATTACACTTAGACACAGGTTAAAGTAAAGGAACAACTTGTAGTAAGACAGGATATGGATGTAAATGAACATGAGAGACTATCTAACATTACACTTAGACACAGGTTAAAGTAAAGGAACAACTTGTAGTAAGACAGGATATGGATGTAAATGAACATGAGAGACTATCTGACATTACACGTAGACACAGGTTAAAGTAAAGGAACAACTTGTAGTAAGACAGGATATGGATGTAAATGAACATGAGAGACTATCTAACATTACACTTAGACATAGGTTAAAGTAAAGGAACAACTTGTAGTAAGACAGGATATGGATGTAAATGAACATGAGAGACTATCTGACATTACACTTAGACACAGGTTAAAGTAAAGGAACAACTTGTAGAAAGAAAGGATATGGATGTAGATGAACATTAGAGACTATCTGACATTACACTTAGACACAGGTTAAAGTAAAGGAACAACTTGTAGTAAGACAGGATATGGATGTAAATGAACATGAGAGACTATCTGACATTACACTTAGACACAGGTTAAAGTAAAGGAACAACTTGTAGTAAGACAGGATATGGATGTAAATGAACATGAGAGACTATCTGACATTACACTTAGACACAGGTTAAAGTAAAGGAACAACTTGTAGTAAGACAGGATATGGATGTAAATGAACATTAGAGACTATCTAACATTACACTTAGACACAGGTTAAAGTAAAGGAACAACTTGTAGTAAGACAGGATATGGATGTAAATGAACATTAGAGACTATCTAACATTACACTTAGACACAGGTTAAAGTAAAGGAACAACTTGTAGTAAGACAGGATATGGATGTAAATGAACATTAGAGACTATCTGACATTACACTTAGACACAGGTTAAAGTAAAGGAACAACTTGTAGTAAGACAGGATATGGATGTAAATGAACATGAGAGACTATCTGACATTACACTTAGACACAGGTTAAAGTAAAGGAACAACTTGTAGTAAGACAGGATATGGATGTAAATGAACATGAGAGACTATCTGACATTACACTTAGACACAGGTTAAAGTAAAGGAACAACTTGTAGTAAGACAGGATATGGATGTAAATGAACATGAGAGACTATCTAACATTACACGTAGACACAGGTTAAAGTAAAGGAACAACTTGTAGTAAGACAGGATATGGATGTAAATGAACATGAGAGACTATCTAACATTACACTTAGACACAGGTTAAAGTAAAGGAACAACTTGTAGTAAGACAGGATATGGATGTAAATGAACATTAGAGACTATCTAACATTACACTTAGACACAGGTTAAAGTAAAGGAACAACTTGTAGTAAGACAGGATATGGATGTAAATGAACATTAGAGACTATCTAACATTACACTTAGACACAGGTTAAAGTAAAGGAACAACTTGTAGTAAGACAGGATATGGATGTAAATGAACATTAGAGACTATCTGACATTACACTTAGACACAGGTTAAAGTAAAGGAACAACTTGTAGTAAGACAGGATATGGATGTAAATGAACATGAGAGACTATCTGACATTACACTTAGACACAGGTTAAAGTAAAGGAACAACTTGTAGTAAGACAGGATATGGATGTAAATGAACATGAGAGACTATCTGACATTACACTTAGACACAGGTTAAAGTAAAGGAACAACTTGTAGTAAGACAGGATATGGATGTAAATGAACATGAGAGACTATCTAACATTACACTTAGACACAGGTTAAAGTAAAGGAACAACTTGTAGTAAGACAGGATATGGATGTAAATGAACATGAGAGACTATCTAACATTACACTTAGACACAGGTTAAAGTAAAGGAACAACTTGTAGTAAGACAGGATATGGATGTAAATGAACATGAGAGACTATCTAACATTACACTTAGACACAGGTTAAAGTAAAGGAACAACTTGTAGTAAGACAGGATATGGATGTAAATGAACATGAGAGACTATCTGACATTACACTTAGACACAGGTTAAAGTAAAGGAACAACTTGTAGTAAGACAGGATATGGATGTAAATGAACATGAGAGACTATCTAACATTACACTTAGACACAGGTTAAAGTAAAGGAACAACTTGTAGTAAGACAGGATATGGATGTAAATGAACATGAGAGACTATCTAACATTACACTTAGACACAGGTTAAAGTAAAGGAACAACTTGTAGTAAGACAGGATATGGATGTAAATGAACATGAGAGACTATCTGACATTACACTTAGACACAGGTTAAAGTAAAGGAACAACTTGTAGTAAGACAGGATATGGATGTAAATGAACATGAGAGACTATCTGACATTACACGTAGACACAGGTTAAAGTAAAGGAACAACTTGTAGTAAGACAGGATATGGATGTAAATGAACATGAGAGACTATCTAACATTACACTTAGACACAGGTTAAAGTAAAGGAACAACTTGTAGTAAGACAGGATATGGATGTAAATGAACATGAGAGACTATCTAACATTACACTTAGACACAGGTTAAAGTAAAGGAACAACTTGTAGTAAGACAGGATATGGATGTAAATGAACATGAGAGACTATCTAACATTACACTTAGACACAGGTTAAAGTAAAGGAACAACTTGTAGTAAGACAGGATATGGATGTAAATGAACATGAGAGACTATCTAACATTACACTTAGACACAGGTTAAAGTAAAGGAACAACTTGTAGTAAGACAGGATATGGATGTAAATGAACATGAGAGACTATCTAACATTACACTTAGACACAGGTTAAAGTAAAGGAACAACTTGTAGTAAGACAGGATATGGATGTAAATGAACATGAGAGACTATCTAACATTACACTTAGACACAGGTTAAAGTAAAGGAACAACTTGTAGTAAGACAGGATATGGATGTAAATGAACATGAGAGACTATCTAACATTACACTTAGACACAGGTTAAAGTAAAGGAACAACTTGTAGTAAGACAGGATATGGATGTAAATGAACATGAGAGACTATCTAACATTACACTTAGACACAGATTAAAGTAAAGGAACAACTTGTAGTAAGACAGGATATGGATGTAAATGAACATGAGAGACTATCTGACATTACACGTAGACACAGGTTAAAGTAAAGGAACAACTTGTAGTAAGACAGGATATGGATGTAAATGAACATGAGAGACTATCTGACATTACACTTAGACACAGGTTAAAGTAAAGGAACAACTTGTAGTAAGACAGGATATGGATGTAAATGAACATGAGAGACTATCTAACATTACACTTAGACACAGGTTAAAGTAAAGGAACAACTTGTAGTAAGACAGGATATGGATGTAAATGAACATGAGAGACTATCTGACATTACACTTAGACACAGATTAAAGTAAAGGAACAACTTGTAGTAAGACAGGATATGGATGTAAATGAACATGAGAGACTATCTAACATTACACTTAGACACAGATTAAAGTAAAGGAACAACTTGTAGTAAGACAGGATATGGATGTAAATGAACATGAGAGACTATCTAACATTACACTTAGACACAGGTTAAAGTAAAGGAACAACTTGTAGTAAGACAGGATATGGATGTAAATGAACATGAGAGACTATCTAACATTACACTTAGACACAGGTTAAAGTAAAGGAACAACTTGTAGTAAGACAGGATATGGATGTAAATGAACATGAGAGACTATCTAACATTACACTTAGACACAGGTTAAAGTAAAGGAACAACTTGTAGTAAGACAGGATATGGATGTAAATGAACATGAGAGACTATCTAACATTACACTTAGACACAGGTTAAAGTAAAGGAACAACTTGTAGTAAGACAGGATATGGATGTAAATGAACATGAGAGACTATCTAACATTACACTTAGACACAGATTAAAGTAAAGGAACAACTTGTAGTAAGACAGGATATGGATGTAAATGAACATGAGAGACTATCTAACATTACACTTAGACACAGATTAAAGTAAAGGAACAACTTGTAGTAAGACAGGATATGGATGTAAATGAACATGAGAGACTATCTGACATTACACGTAGACACAGGTTAAAGTAAAGGAACAACTTGTAGTAAGACAGGATATGGATGTAAATGAACATGAGAGACTATCTAACATTACACTTAGACACAGGTTAAAGTAAAGGAACAACTTGTAGTAAGACAGGATATGGATGTAAATGAACATGAGAGACTATCTAACATTACACTTAGACACAGATTAAAGTAAAGGAACAACTTGTAGTAAGACAGGATATGGATGTAAATGAACATGAGAGACTATCTGACATTACACGTAGACACAGGTTAAAGTAAAGGAACAACTTGTAGTAAGACAGGATATGGATGTAAATGAACATGAGAGACTATCTGACATTACACTTAGACACAGGTTAAAGTAAAGGAACAACTTGTAGTAAGACAGGATATGGATGTAAATGAACATGAGAGACTATCTAACATTACACTTAGACACAGGTTAAAGTAAAGGAACAACTTGTAGTAAGACAGGATATGGATGTAAATGAACATGAGAGACTATCTAACATTACACTTAGACACAGGTTAAAGTAAAGGAACAACTTGTAGTAAGACAGGATATGGATGTAAATGAACATGAGAGACTATCTGACATTACACTTAGACACAGGTTAAAGTAAAGGAACAACTTGTAGAAAGAAAGGATATGGATGTAGATGAACATTAGAGACTATCTAACATTACACTTAGACACAGATTAAAGTAAAGGAACAACTTGTAGTAAGACAGGATATGGATGAAATGAACATTAGAGACTATCTAACATTACACTTAGACACAGGTTAAAGTAAAGGAACAACTTGTAGTAAGACAGGATATGGATGAAATGAACATTAGAGACTATCTAACATTACACGTAGACACAAATTAAAGTAAAGTAAAAATATAAATAATATGACCTGGCTGTTTTCAATGATAGATTTTGGTAAAATTTAAAGACAATACACCAATTTTTCATGATTTTTGTTTTGGATTGGGGGGAAAAACATATCCCCTAACTATTTTTTTGTTTTCGAAAAACATTTCTTCAGACAACTTTTAGGTTAGATATGTGATTGGTTATAGGTGTTATTGAACTTGTCATATAAAGAAGACTCACTTTCTAATTATTTAATTATGTTAGTACATTTATTGATGTAAAAGAACTTTACCAATTATTATTTTCTAGATTTGTTGATTGGCTTTCAAATGAATTTGAGCAATATTACATGTATTATATTCAGTTTATAATTATTTCAATGTTGAAAAATTAATTATGTGTTAGTATCAGTAATATTTTATTATAGAAACCAATTTATTTATAAACTATTTTTTATGTTGATATTAACTATGCATTTTTTTTGGCATAAATAGAAGTTAGAAATATTTTAATTTTTATTTTTAGCATGAATGGTTCTTCGGTTCCTGGGATCAGGATGATCATGTTCCGGTAGATGAACAATCTGAGACTCCGACAAATCCTTCTGTTACCAGACTGAGTTGTGATGATGATGGTAAGCTTTTAAGAGTAACAAATCTAGTGTATGAAAACAAAATCAAAACAAAGTATGAAGATTTATGTAATAGATACTAAGTTTTGTAATTAAATGGTAACTACTTGATGATCATGGGGGTCGTTATTATATGGTAGATGTATGTACAACTACCTATGCAATCAGTGGCTATCACCACTAATGTTGCGAGTTCGAATTGCGCTCAGGCGAGGTGTACTTGCGACAGGTTGGTGGTTTTTTCCGGGTAAACCAAACAAGCCAACTCGATGATCGGTTGTTACATTTTAGAATTATCAGATATTAAATAATTGGTCTTGTAAAGATTTCATGTACATTATTTTCCACCAATACAGTATGATCCACCTTCTGATCCACCAATATAGTATGATCCACCTTCTGATAGAGGTAGAGAAAACATCCAGTGACAATTAAGGGTTTTGGTATTTAACGACCTTTCAACAATATTTCAGTTATATCGCGGCGGTCAGTTTTATTGATGGAGAAAACCACCAGCTTGCTGCAAGTCACTGACAAACTTAATCACATAATGTTGTATCGAGTACATCTCGCCTGAGCTGGATTTGAACTCACAACGTTAGCGGTGATAGGCACTGATTGCATAGGTAGTTATAAATCCAAATACCATACAATTACAACCACGACACCCCCATGACAATTAGAATTTAGATCGTAGATTTATTTTCCTCAAAATGTCAATCTGATGACTATTTTTATAATCCATTATTTCATTTCTTTTTCAGATAACACAGTTAACCCTAAAGACATTGTGTTCTCCATTGTTCAAGCTGCCAACAAAAAACTACGTGGGGAGAAAGACAAGAGGTCTGACGACTTAGATTCCAGTGTACTAGAAGGAGGATTTTCAGAACGAAACATTGATCAGGAAATTTACCGTCGAGGAATGAAAGGACAAATAGAATCTACATCAAAAAGTAGTCCAGATTTGATTGGTCTGCAATCAAGAGGATCACATGACAAACTTATGTCATTACCAGTGCGACAATCCGATAGTGCTATTGTTAATGATCGTAGAATGGCTAAGTCTCAAGAAATAATTGATTCTGACTGGGATTTTGTTGGATCTGAACGACATTCACAGAGCATGTATGGTAAATCGTTACATTATTCCGACGAATCATTAGATAGCAAAAATGATGAACTGGAAATTTCTCATAGTGGATTAAGTGGTAGTTTTAGTGTTAGTCAGAATACTATAGATAGATTACGAATCATCGAGGAAGAGGCTAGATCATTACGAGAAAAGGAAGAAAAAAGGAAACGTGACTTTGAACGCAGAAAATTAGAAAAACAAAAAATTGAGCAAAATATTTTAAAAACTAAAAAAGAATTAGAAATAGAGGATCGACACAGTGTTGAAGACTTACTAAGTGCAGTATGGTTAAAAAGTAATATAGGTCATCACCGTGGTGACTCAATCTCATCCGAACATTCTAATTCATCTTCAGAAGGTCGGTTTTCTTGTGGATATAAAAAAGAACATTCAGGGAACGGTGGGAAATATTTTGTCATTCAGAGTGTTAGTGGAAAAAATGGACGAGATAAAATGCAACGGTCATCAAAAAGTGGATCAAACATTGAGGTGAAGGCACAAAGAACAAGTTCACTAGAGAGGTTATTAGAGATGTCTGAACATGAGATGTCTAAAAAATCGGGGAAAGGAAGATATATTCAGAATGAAGATCATCAACATCTGTACGTCAGTAAAGATAAAGGAGAGCAACACAGACACTCAAGATCAAATCTCAGTCGTAGTAATTCATTACGACGGGGATCTCTTGATTCATTAATTGACCTTATTCAAGATGGCAAGCGTAGGTCGTACGAGGATACTGATTCAGAGGATGGTTCAGATCTATTATCAGATTTGACATCCACTTTCGATCAAAAACTAAAAGTGCTTGTGAACCCAAAATATAAATTAAATGGCAGTTCTTCTAGATTAAATAGAAGTGATAGTTCAAACAGTTCAAATGAACGTGACTCTAATACTCTATGGCGATTACCACCCCAATTACCGCTGTCACATGTCAATAAATATGGACTTTGCAGTAGTAATGACATGCTAGAAAAACAATATCAGGATCCAAGTTTACACCGGTCGCCACGGTCACAAGAAACAAAGGTTGGAATAGCATATCGGTTTGAACGCAATCCTTCTAATAGTATGTTAACTCAGTCAAATAGTTCTACTAATGAAGCAGACGTTTATAATAATGTAAATAGTGCTCCCGTCGAAACCGCAAATTCAGTGACATTTTCTGTTCCGTCTTTAAATATTCCAAGTACACGTCCACAATTAACAGTGCTATCTCCGACACGAGATCCAAAAACAAAAAATGAAAAAACAGAAATAAATTTAACTTTATCAAATCATAACAGTAATAAATCATCCCCAGTTCATGTTCAATGTTCACAGCAAAAAATTGTGGATAACAAAGACGATGTTTCTAAGGCTCTGTCTTCATCTGTGCTACCTGTTACAAATAAACGAAAATCAGAAAAGCCGAGGAAACGAAGACACACTGTTGGAGGTACAGATGACCTTGAAAATTTTAAAGCATTAGTAAATGTAACACAGAGCAAAGGGGAAAGCAAAAAATCAGCATGGGAACAGTTGCAACCAGCTGTTAAATCTCCAGGTTTGAACTTAAGCCTACAACAATGGATTCAAAATGAACGATTGCGTGGAAGTACACCAGATCTGTCGCAAAATCATACTCAAAAAATTTTCTAAAAGAATTTGTTTTTGGTTATTGACGGACAGAACAACAGAAATTTTATTTTATTTTATTTTTTTTTTTTTTGAAGGGTTAACCAATATTCTACAAGCAAAAAATGTTGTTTTATTTTATATAGATATTTATTTTGATGCCTATTTTCTTTTTTAATTTTCAAGCACATTTAACTTTTATTTTACTGTTATGAAAACTTTTAAAGTTGTTTTAGTATCTCGATACATTTCAATCAGTTTAATCAAAAGTTTGTTTATATTTTTTGGGGATAATCTTTAGAAAAACCAAAGTATATATACCATGATTAATTTGAAAGAAAAAAGAAAAATTTTGAAGACACGAAAGGGGTCTATAATTTCTAAAGATATAAATGTTTACGAATTTCTTAGTCGGGTGGTTTTTTTTTACATTAAATCTGTGACAATATGTATTAACGAGTTAAGCTTACTCTACAAATTTCACGTCTCATTTTTTAATGCTGTAATCCTCATATTTCGTTGTTTTTTTGTTTTTCGTTTGCAAATTTTTGTTGCTTTTAGTTGCTGACAATTTTGCTTTTTTCCTGAATTTATCTATATACATTTTGTATACATATAAGTGCTTTTATTATATTTAAATGCTTGCAATTTAATTTTTGTTGAAAATTTCTTTTTTTTTTCTTTAATAAATATGTTCAGTAAAAAAATCTAGAAAGAAAACAGTAAGATTTTATGAAAATTTTGATTTGATGAAACAAGAAAACAGCTTTTTCTTTGAATTGATTTTTGTCTTCATACTTTCATTTAATAAATTGTTGTAAAAGAAAAAAAATGAAAATCATTTTAGTTGTCAACAATAAATATTAAATTTTAGCTTCTCTCTCTATACTTTATGTATGACAAATAGAGAATAGAATATTTGTATATGTAATTGAGGAAAAAAGAATAATATCTATAGGTTCTTACATGAATTCTGATCTTCATTATTGAACTAAATGTATGAACCTATTTCTTTCATATAATAAGTTGGTAAAACTCCACAGGCCTATGTAGTGAAGGCAAAACTTGCCATTTGGGGGGGGGGGATGTTTCAATTGTGACGTTAAATCCTTCAAACATTCATTATGATTAAAACTGTGACGTCAAACAAATCGGTGTTTGATTGGAAAGATACCTGTGCAAGATGGCTTTACTTGACGCTGTCTCCTATATTGATTGTCTCTCAAGGAAAAACTCCATTTATGAAATAATAAGTTGAGCTGGCATACTTGTATATAGCATACTAAGAAGTAAATTAAAATTTGTAATCATATGAGGTTTACAGATGCATTATATCATTAAAAATCAGTTCAAACATTGCCATCATAGATCATATGTTGTGATTTTCAAATTATTATTTTTTATTTTATTTTAATTTGCTTCTCAGAGAGATATGTAAGATGGTTATCATATGACAATGGTGTGTAATATACTGTGAAATCATTATTAATCGTGGGGTTCTAATTTTCGTGGATTCCGTGGTTCACTTAAACCATGAAAACTTTAATCCAACGAAATGCAATTTTTCCATTGATTGTTGCATGTAGTATTTGAAACCATGAATTCAAGAACCCATGCACTTTGTAGAAACCACGAAAATTGGTGTCAACGAATAATAATACTTTCACAGTATTATTTTGGGTATGTACATGGACACTCTTTATCTACAATATTTAACAGTGCAATAAATAATATAAATTTGATGTGAATTTGTAACTTTTTAAATGATAAATATTAACCTTTAATTTAATTGGATATTGTTTATAATTTATTAAAAACCAAAATTTATTAATATTTTCATTGTACATAGGTAAAACATTAAATCTGTATATATTTATCACCTTTTTATGTTTGATTTTTTTTTATATCTGTTAGACATGCATTCACATAATAATAATTGTGATTTGTCAGAAATCTAATCACTGTATTTGTAATGAATGCATGTTTAACAAATGTCGAAAGTTCAAAGTAGAAATGGAATCAGTGTGAAAGGAGAGCTAATTTCTTGGTGCTGTTTACATGTAAATAAATCTCCAAGGAATGAGAATTTTGTCTTATTAGACACAATCTAGATTTACTTGTAGGAAACATCTCCTGTTTCAAATATCATTCGTTTTAAGAATGAAACTTGTTCATAGTTTAATTTATTATTCACAATTATTTTTCGAAAGTTTAGTAATCAACTTTTTTTTTAATAAAAAACTTAATCTTTCTTACTCTTTGTATTGTTCAATAGTAAAACAATGAACAAGGTGTGTTAATTAGGAACTGTTCTATTTACTTTGTAGAAGCAATATTTTAATTAAAACCTAAAGTTTGTAAGTAATTTCTGTTATTTTATTAATATTTTATTTTAGAAAATGTTTTATGCAAGTTTTATTTTTTTCTCAGAAAATGACTTATTTTCAAACATATTTTGTGATTTTCATTGAACCTTATTCTTATTTAGGCCGTCATGAACCTCGTTTGATATACAAGATTTATGTCCTTGTTTGAAAAAAAAAGTAATGGTTCATTGTTGCTTAGTATTCTAAAACAGACCATCGTTACCCTTTTATAGGCGGTTGTTGCTTATTAATTTTTAATACCACAAGTCTTCCCTTTGTTTTCATTTATTTAGTTTATCATATTTTTGTTAAATCATAGAAAACTTGTTGTATATGGAATTTTAACATAGAAATAAAGAAGAGAAGAGGAAAGTTAATAAAATGTTTAAAATAAAATGGATTCATGTTCATGTTCATGGCCTGTTTTAATGATTAATACTGTTTTAACAGTGAAACCTGTCTAAACAGAACCCTGTATAAACCAAACACCTGTTTATTCACAAAATTGCATATGAGTTTCTTGGTCCTAGTGAAAAAAATGTCAATCCTCAATAATTTTTATTGCAAAATACCAACCTTGTGTCAGCCCTCAGCAAAATCTTCCCAAATTTTGCTGGTCATGTCCGACAGTACTGACGAACTTCCCAAACACAAACGTTTGTCCTCCCAACAGTACTGACGAACTTCCCAAACACAAACGTTTGTCCTCCCAACAGTACTGACGAACTTCCCAAACACAAACGTTTGTCCTCCCAACAGTACTGACGAACTTCCCAAACACAAACGTTTGTCCCAATGAGGTTTGGCTTAGACATTTTCACTGCATTACTTTCCTAATCAATTCTTCTGTTGTCATCATAAGTATGATATACTAGAATACTTTTACATTGACATCTAGACCACCTCGGCCGTGTAATGGTTAGAATGCTTACATGGAGTGTGGTAGATCGTGGGTTCGAATCATGTTCAGATCAAACCAAGGTTAAACCAAAGACCATGAATTTAGTATTTGCTGTTTGTTCACTAAGTACACAGCATTAAGGAGTAAGAACAATGATTGGTTGACTAGGAATCAGGATATTGTGTCAGAGTGGAGCAACATGTCTACCTGCAGACTGTTGTTTCAGTGAGCTAGTATTATAAAAAAAATCAAACAAAGTGAGTTGGTCTAATACAAAGCAGACCTCATCATCATCTCATTAAATGTAACTTGTTCTTGCCATGATATAGCTTAAAGTTATTCATTTGATATTAACTGAAATCACTTGCAAAGTGAACTTTTAAGAATTTCATTAGAACATGGATAATAATTTCCAAACACCTTAGATTTTTGTAAAAATAAAATTCTCCACTTTTGGTTGGCCTAGACTCAGGATAATGTGTCAAAGTTGAGAGACTTATCTATATACAGACTGTTGTTTCAGTGAGCTAACATTATACAAATCCAGCTCAATGTGTTTCTCTAGTACTAGTGTATAGCCAAAGAATTAAACAGAAATACAACAAACATCTAATTGTAATCATAATGGTAAGAAGTAAAAGGTTTCAGTGTTTCCATGACAATTTCATTTCAAGGCATCTAGTACAAAGCGAACCTCGTCATCATTTCATTGAAAATAACTTGTTCTCGCCATGATATAGCTGAAAATTGCTGAGTTGGCGTTAAGCAACAATCACTCAGCCCCCATGCCAAATTTTCCAATCCTAAAATAAAATCCTATATTCTATCCCCGTAACAGCTATAGGTGCTTCCCGACCTTCATGTTCGGACGATTTTTGCTTTTGTATCAAGACCGTCTCAATACTAGATGATCGCGGTCGTATGATATTTAAAGTTGGATTTACAGCTACATATGCAGTCAGTGCCTGTAACTGATAAAGTTCCGAGTTTGATTCCCACCCATGGCGAGGTGTGCTCGATACAATCTTATGTGATAAAATTTGCCAGTGACTTGCGGCAGCCCGGTGGTTTTCTCCACCAATTCACAATGGAAAAAGCATCCTGATGTTTTCAATAGAGACTTAGGAGTGGATCTGAAAGTGGGGGCAATTTTTAGGAGCGAACCGGAAAGTGAGGGATGCTTTAGGGGTAGCTCGGAAAATGAGGGAGAGGCGAGGTTTGGAAGTGGACCGCAAAGCTTGCAATATTAAAAAGAATAAAAAAGTAGAAAGGGTCATTTGACTTTGAAGTATATCCTACATCCATTTCGTTGCTACCATGATATATAATACAGCTTTTTCTATTTATTGCACATGGTGTGTGGCAGTTTCCAAAATACGATGCACAAGTGTCTAAACACAGGTTCCTCGAAGGAGAGAACCAATTTACGTAATGATGACATTTACGTGGGGTTATTGGGTAGGGTTATGGTGTTTAACGCCACTTTCAACAATATTCATGGCGACATTTACGTAAAACCACGACAGTGCGATAGAAGATTATACAAGGAATCTATTAAGATATGTACATTACATACCTCCGACATTTAAGTTGATAATAGAAGGTGTGATAAATAAGAGACACATACGTCTTTGTTTGTTTGTTTGATGGTGTTTAACGCCACTTTCAGCAATATTTCAGTTATATCATCAGTTTTATTGGTGGAGGAAACTGGATAACCCGGAGAAAACCACCGACCTGTCGCAAGTCACAAACTTTATCACATAATGTTGTACACCTTGCCCTCATCGAGATTCGAACTCACAACATCAGTAGTGATAGACACTGATTGCATAGGTAGTTGTAAATCCAACTACCATACGATCACGGCCACGACGGCTCATCATACGTCTTTGTAGAAAGATACCAACACTTTAAACCGAAAACTAACCTAACACCTCGCATGTAATACTGACGTCTATCAAAGAAGGGGGTCCAAGGATCATAGGGATCCCATGCCAATCTATGTATGCTGTGTACAACATGTTTTTTAATGTTTAAACACTGGTTTTGTTGGAAGTACCAATACAATAAATATATGTTTAATTTTATCAACCATTTACATTTTTATCCCTGTGAGTGGTTGTGTAGGTATGAACTGCTTTACCCGGGGCCTATAATGCTGTTAAGACGACCCTGCCAGACCTTATATATATATATATATACCCGTATGCGTATTCAAGGGGTTGACTGGAATACAATATAAATGATCTGTACAATATACTGGTAACCGATTTCAGTATAAGTGGACTGTACTATACTTCGACCCTATATAAGTCATATTTTGTGAGAGAATCTCTGATCCTAACAAAAAGTACTATGAAATTGACACTTGCAAAATGTTCGACTTTTTGATAAACAACATATTTGTTGTGTTTGGCAGAGTGAATTGGAATTGCGGGTTGGAAAATGCATCATCTAAAGTGCGGGGCTGTTGAGACACTCAAGGTTGTTTTTTTTTAAACGAAACCAATGCGAGGTTAGGTTATTTTATGTATCGTATCCATCCAAATGAGATTGTAATTAAGACACCACATGTACACTTTGAAGTACGTTTCATACCTTTGATGTGTATCGAGAATCAACATGAACCTATCGAGATGGTATGTATGACGTCACTTTTCTAAGTGTAAACTTCCCATTCATTTATAGCAACATTCCAGCAGAACATGAATACGGAGTTAATATATACCGATTGATGCGATGTTTCAAGGCTTGTGCATCATATCTGGGTAGAGAACGATTGTTATTGATGAGCGAACTATTTACACAGGAGTTTATGACAGCTACTTCACTTCGGATGTCTTAAAGGATGCAATCATGAATTGGTTGATGCGTGGCTTCGCAGTGTGCATCTCATAGACACGAGTCGCTTCCATCGTCTTTCACTATGTTCACTGCACTTGTGATAGCTACCTTGAATAACACGACGAGTGCCATGTGTGTAGATCAACAACTTGCCCTTCCAGATCACTTCAGTTCACCCCTAGTTTTCAGTGTTTTTATTTCACGCTGATTTTTGTCTCTTTTTATTTTGTTGCCACGCTTTTGTCTTTCTATCGATATACGATTTTTTATCACCTCTTTGATATATTCTGCTTATCGGGTGCGATCAATCGTGGGTTCGAGTTACTGTCTGGTCAAACCAAAGACAATAAACTTGGCATGTGCACGCAGTATTCATGATGAGGAAAGGCCAAATGGTTTTAGAGATTTGTTTAATTGGCCAATCGCAAACATGAACTGCCTATTGCGGTCATATTAGTTGCATGATCGGAACGAAATATGGTAATTTTGTACAAGATCTTCCATACAAGTAACAATTCACCATGCCTCGTAGTTTCTCATAAGGTTGTCCAAATTCCAACCAATCAGAAACAATAATTGCCCATGGCAACCTAAGATTTTTAACATTTCAGCCAATCAGAAACAAGAATTGCTCATGGCGACCATGTTTTTTTGTCCAATCGGGATGAAATGAGGTAATCTTATAGGGGACATTCCATAAAATATCTTATAAGAGGACCTTCCTACCAAGTTTCGGCTCATTTGGCTAAGCGGTATAAGAGGAGAATTTTTTTTAGAAATTGACCAACCAGAAAAAAGAATTGTCTATGGCGGTCATGTTTGTTAACAGATCGAGACGAACTTAGCAATCTTTTTATAGAAGACATTACATAGATGCTTCCTACGAACTTCATTTCGGTTCATTTGGCAAAGCGGTTTCAGAGGAGAATATTTTTGGAAAATTACCAACCAGAAACAAGAATTGTCTATGGCGGTCATGCTTGTTAGCGGACCGGGACGAAATGAGCATCTTTATCGAGGACCTTCCGTAGGTGCTTCCTACCATGTTTCGTTCATTTTGGCAAACCGGTTTCAGAGAATATTCAAATGTGAAAAGCTAACAGACGACGGACGCCAAGTGATTGCAAACTACCATATCGGGCAGGTGAGCTAAAAAGCGAATAACAAGTTCTTGTGGTAAAATCTCTTTCATGTTTCTGTTAATTATTATGACCAACCTATTGGACATTTCATCTTAAGTCGGGCATGTCCACATCCCATATTCACTCCTCCAACAATATCCATTATAAACGGACACAATTGTGTTCAAGAAGTGTGGTGTAGCTCAACTTTCGGTGTAGCGTTTAGTAGACCATTAATTCTGTGTCTAAGTTTGGCGAGGGATCGTCGTGTTGATGATTGTATGGTAGTTGGATTTATAACTATAATGTACATATGCAATCAGTACCTATTACCACTAACGTTGCGAGCTCGAATTCTGTTCAGGCGAGGTGTACTTATAACATTATGTGATAAAGTTTGTCAGTGACTTGCAGCATGTCGGTGGTTTTCATTATGTGATAGTTTGTCAGTGACTTGCAGCATGTCGGTGGTTTTCATTATGTGATAAAGTTTGTCAGTGACTTGCGGCATGTCGGTGGTTTTCATTATGTGATAAAGTTTGTCAGTGACTTGCAGCATGTCGGTGGTTTTCATTATGTGATAGTTTGTCAGTGACTTGCAGCATGTCGGTGGTTTTCATTATGTGATAAAGTTTGTCAGTGACTTGCGGCATGTCGGTGGTTTTCATTATGTGATAAAGTTTGTCAGTGACTTGCGGCATGTCGGTGGTTTTCATTATGTGATAAAGTTTGTCAGTGACTTGCGGCATGTCGGTGGTTTTCATTATGTGATAAAGTTTGTCAGTGACTTGCGGCATGTCGGTGGTTTTCATTATGTGATCAAGTTTGTCAGTGACTTGCAGCATGTCGGTGGTTTTCATTATGTGATAGTTTGTCAGTGACGAAAACTGCAGGATCAGATTATTTATTTTTGCAACTTTATTTTTTTTCCTCTAAAATTTGACGACAGATTTTTAAAAATGCCTCGACATCACCATAAAGGTTATATGATCGTTACTAATGTCTTTTGAGTTGTAAAACAAACTTCCGGGTCGATTTTCAAGTGTGCAATACACATGTGATGTGTAACGACCGTGCAAAGAGGTCATGGTCCGCATATCAGGTTCTCAAAACAAACACACAAGTCAGATGATTATACAACTATTTTATAGTATTAATGGCAAAAATATGCAGCAAACAAGTAAATAACAGTATGTTCTCTTTTATAAACAGAACTAAATAAACAATGAAAAGTCTTCTTTTTTAAAGGAAAATAACAATAATAAAAAAAATTATGTAGAGTTGTAAAACAAAGATTATGAAACATTATATTGGTCCGTTTGATTGGGCGATTGTCAAAACTGAGAATTATATTGTCAGATTTTCTCAAAATTTCCATATTTTAAGCATATTATGAAATTGTCAAGAAGTTCAAACAATAGTTCAAATCAGAAATGTCACTTTATGAACAAAATTCAAGGAATTAAAAAGCCGTGAATTTCTTTCAAATCTCATATCGTCTTACTTTTTTGGCTGTTCCATATCGACATCCTCGAGCATGGGTGCGCGAATGGTCAAGTTTCCATCTCCATCCCGGAAACATTGAATGTCGTTGGCATCAACGGTCGTTGGAACAGTCATCTGACGGAAAAACGATTCCCTTACCTCGTGTCCGTCCTCTGATTTTTGACGTTCACCTTGGGCTGTCAACACTCCATCCTTGCAAGAAATCTTGACTTCGTCCGGGTTAAAATTCCCAACGGAGAACTTCATCAAGTTGTTGTGATTGTCGCTTGGAACCAGAGCTCCGCTTTCCTGTGGGATAACGGCCAGTTGTCGCTCGGGTGTCATACGATATGGTGCTTCTAGCATTAGAGTTCCGTCAGACCTCATAAAACTGTGGATGTTTTCGGTGTCCACATTTTCAGGAACTTGGACGGTCCTTCTCCTTTCCACAGTGTCTCCCCATTCATCGTTTCCTTCCGTGTATTTTGCATGAATCACAACTTTTCCATTTTCAACTTTCACTTTGACATGTTCTGGATCAAAATCTCCAATCTTCACACCAAATGTCCATTTTCGATCTGCTAGTGATGTCTCGTGTTGTCTTCTCCTTCTACCAGGACGCATGGCCATGGGTCCGCCAAACGCCCAAGGGTCCATCATATGGAACATATCATCAAAATCATGCTGCATGTGATTGTAGCGATTCCACAGGACTGGAACATAAGACATTTTGTATAAGCTATGTCTAACGTCTTCCACTTACAAACAAAAACAATCCACCACCTGCAACACTGAGCGCTTTTATACAATCGATCGAGTCAGTCGAATATACGAGACTATTCCGTATTGCATAACTAATCGTCCTTGAACTTTTCACTCATTTGCGTAGTAGTTTTATCTTTATCAATAATGACGTTCCAAATAAACAACAAATATACATTTTTATTGCATTGGACATTTTTCTATTATGTTCTTTTTTATTAAAATATTTGGTTTCCAAAAATATTAATAAAGATGATTAAAGATCAATAAAAAAAATTAAAACTCGTACAGGTTTGAGACTATTAAGTGATTTTTTTATGCATTGTCATAAATTTGGTCTGTGACAATGATGTCTCAATAAAAATATTTTTTTAAATCTTTATGTTAAAGACGGAAGATAAGAAAACGCAAGTAACACCGCGAGAGAAGATAATGTGCTGAATAAAAGGGAAGAGGGTGAAATGACATAGTACCGTACAAAGAGAGACAACTCTAATTAAATAAATTATTTGTGTGGCGTATTGAATGCCCTTTTTAGCTCATTTTTAACACTAGCATAATCCAAAGGGTAAAATTGTGCCTTACAAAATATGTGTGGATCGGAAATCCAAGGCCGGGACCACAGGACAAGATTAACGTGGGACCGTACGGAAAAACTATTTTAAAATCATTATTTTCTGTAACCACTGAAGCATTTGAAAGCGAATTTAGCCGTAGTATTCCTTTGATTGTCATCTAAATGTATGTTTCTGTGTCGATCCATGAGGGCCGCAATCATAGGATATAGAATCCTATGATAATGAATATTACGGAGCAGAAACTTGATTGAACTCTAATATGGGACGAAGTCCCAACTATGGTAGAAATAGCATTCTCCCATTATTACGGCGTTTTAACCCCGCTGAACCAGTGGTGGACAAATCTGTAATCCTCTAGAGAATTAAAATGTCTCGTACCTTTCCCCGCATGTTGTCAAATCGGTAATTGAATCGGATTTTGAAATAAAGTTCGTGTTAAATAATGGGAGAAACAAATTCTCCTTCAATTGCCCATGTGGGCGTTAAGTCAGGAGAATGAGATCTTTGGCAATTGAAGTTTATAAAGTTATTAATAAAGAATGTCCTGTATATTTACAAGATTTAATTCACATAAAGAACAACCCTTACTCTTTTAGATACCAAAATATTGCAGAACTGCCACAGGTCAGAACAACATAACGGTTTACAGTCATTCAGGTATGCGAACACTAAGCTTTGGAATGAGCTGCCAGATGAATTTCGTAAACAGTCTTCTCTAAATCAGTTTAAAACCTTGATAAGCTCTTGGTCTGGCAGCTCATGCCGATGTTTCGCCTGTGGATGTAAATAAACAGCGGAAACTATCCAATTTTATACTTAGTTAAAGGTATAATATCGTTGAATTTGGTGAATTCAGTTTGTGTCCAGATTTTTTTTACAAGGAGTACATTAAAAACATAAATTAACACTAATTATAGGGTTTAAGGTAAAAAGTCCATTCAATCTCTTTTATTTTCACGAAAACACATCTCTAACATAAATTCCTGTCTGTACGACGATATACGCCTATTCATATGACCTTATGTGACCTTTACCAACGCATGCGCGAAGTTTGTTGTTGGGGAAGAAATGTTTTTTGATGGAAAACCTGCACGCGTCGTACAAGAATTTTAATTGATTCTGCTAGAAAAAGAAACGGGAAAGAAGTTTTGGCGAATTATAATAGAACAAGAATTAACATAGGCCACCAACACGACCGTTGGATGGAATAGAAGGAAGTGTTGAGAGTTCAATCTCATGCTGAAGTGTAATTGAACATCAGTGCCATTGCGCATGTAGTTCGGAAATTGGGACATGCATGATAAATGATGTTTGGGAGACACGCTGCACACAAAAAAAAACTCATGTTTTGATGGTATATATTAACTTTCAACGCAAAAAAAACTTTAAGAAAAATTGCCAAACTTACAGGCACTAACTATCCCTTGACAAACTTTATCACATAATGTTGTATCGAGTACACCTCGTCATGACCATGAACGGGGATTTCCCATGCGGGATGTCACTAGCATATCGATAAAAAAAACATTTTCATTCCCAATTAAGCAAATACAACATTTGCACTTGTATTAGTGATTGATTGATTATTCTTTTAGTCCAATATTAAGCAGCATTTCAGCTATTCAAGACGAGAACAAGTCCAATTATATAAACGAGAGAAGGGATGAGTCAGCTAGGTCAACGACTTTAAATTGTCGCTGAAAAGTATGTATGGAGAGTTTGATAGGGACGGAAAAAAATGCGCCTACTTTTGTTTTGAAATCTACAGAAGATATCTTTAGCGTGCAGTGGAGCGTGGTACTCTCCAAGCACGGTACCCATAATGGTCCATGGTCAGGCTTTCACTATAATAACCGACCGACCCCCCCCCCCCCCCCCCCCCCCAATCTAGAGGGCTATGTGGGTTTGAGCTCTACGGTAACATTCACCAGTGCGCAGTTTTAATGATTGGATAATTCCTTACCATGTTTAAATTTCTTGTATGAATCTGAAATCCAACATGATTCCCATCTCGGAACTTAACATAGAAAAAAAATTTATATGGGTAAATATTTTAAAATTATTTACTTTTCCGTATCTACAAAACAGTACATGGACATAAGTATTCAACACCTTCGATTTTTTACTATATATTTCATATTAAACACATTTTTTCAAAAAAATATTTTAAAGCTATCTCTGGGCAGATTTTTATGAAATTTATTTCAAGACAAGCAGAATTCTTTGAATTTTATTTGCTTATCTGATAGTAATTGTCTGCATGGCTTTTGTTTTCTGGTGATTTAAACACAAATGTTGATTTTTCCGATTTTATTTTTGTTAAAATATATAGCAAATTTGAGCGTCAGAAAACAAAAATTGTCTTTAAATCATAAGAAAATAAAGGCAATCTAACGGAAAATCGTGCTAAAATAAACAAATAATCTTTAAATATTTCTGCTTCTTCTGTTGCAAAAATGATCAAAATCCGTTTAGAAATGACTTCACAATAAAAATTTTGAAAAATGCGGTTTTATATGAAATATAGAGCGTAAAATCGAGGGTGACGAATGTCAATCTGAAAAAAAAACAGTTGCCATCACAATACATTGTTTCGCATGGGAATATGGATAACATATTTTTTCTCAAAAACTACAAACTTGATTGAACCTAGAATGTTCATGACAACCAGGTAAGCTTTTTAAAATTGATGTATATTCGGTCTGAAATACAGTGAAGAATTACATTCTTTATGAAACATGAAAGCTAGATTCTGAATGGGCACACCATAGAACCATTTACACCATAGAACATACAATGTTAAAATAGAACATTTAATATTAATTTTCAGTTTGTAAACAAACATTTTGATCATTATAGGGACAGACCATTTTTCCTTTAGTAGTAGGGTATATGGAGTCACATTTTTCCTTTAGTAGTAGGGTATATGGAGTCACATTTTTCCTTTAGTAGTAGGGTATATGGAGTCACATTTTTCCTTTAGTAGTAGGGTATATGGAGTCACATTTTTCCTTTAGTAGTAGGGTATATGGAGTCACATTTTTCCTTTAGTAGTAGGGTATATGGAGTCACATTTTTCCTTTAGTAGTAGGGTATATGGAGTCACATATTTCCTTTAGTAGTAGGGTATATGGAGTCACATTTTTCCTTTAGTAGTAGGGTATATGGAGTCACATTTTTCCTTTAGTAGTAGGGTATATGGAGTCACATTTTTCCTTTAGTAGTAGGGTATATCGAGTCACATTTTTCCTTTAGTAGTAGGGTATATGGAGTCACATTTTTCCTTTAGTAGTAGGGTATATGGAGTCACATTTTTCCTTTAGTAGTAGGGTATATGGAGTCACATTTTCCCTTTAGTAGTAGGGTATATGGAGTCACATTTTTTCCTTTAGTAGTAGGGTATATGGAGTCACATTTTTCCTTTAGTAGTAGGGTATATGGAGTCACATTTTTCCTTTAGTAGTAGGGTATATCGAGTCACATTTTTCCTTTAATAGTAGGGTATATGGAGTCACATTTTTCCTTTAGTAGTAGGGTATATCGAGTCCCATTTATCCTTTAGTAATAGGGTATATATTTTCTGTATATATTGTATCTCTATACCAATGTATTACGATGGTTTATGAGAATAAAGATTGTGTGCACAAGTGTGTAATAATTCATATTTATTTTTTGCTGTTAATATGAATTTTAAATCGAAATTTTAAGAACAATTCGGAATGATCTGTAACAATAAATAAAAAGGAAAGAAAAAAAACGGAACAACCTATTTTTCGCTTTCAAAAATCTACCATTTTGAATTTTATTTTTGCAAAACGCCACAAAAAAGAAACTGTTTGATTTTTATGTAGTTTCGAAAATAACTATGAAGAAATCCTATACTAATTATGGATTACATGCTATAACATTATATTTAACTGACATGAAACATAGTTTAAAATATTAAATGCAAACTTCACTGAATAACGAAAATAAAAATAAAATAGACAAGAATTTCAGTTATAAAATCGAGCATGATTGCCACCATACTTCACGTCAAACACGTTGTGTCTTTTCGTCAACGAACGGTGGTCTTCAGTATTAAACATAAAATTCTTGAGAAGTAATTTTTACTAATTGCTTGTTCAAATAAAGATGACTTTCTTCAAATACAAATATTTTCTCTTCTTCCACGTAACGGTTATTGTATTTGTGTCTTCAGGGGAGATAATCGATTAAATTGTCCTGACTAAGCCTCTGGCACTATAACAGTAAATAGTTTTCGCTGCAGCTCTCTGCTGGACTCCGTTGTTCAAGTGTCTCTTGATTTTAATGATTTTGCTAAGGTTTCTGTATGACAATATTGTTATGCTTATATTCAATGTGGATCCCTGGACTCTCGGAGTGCGACATCGGACGTGGACAAAATGACTGTCATCAAATATTTAATTAGTTACCATTTGATTTTGACATCTAGATTGGCATGTAATTAAAATGGTATATAAATATGAAATATAAAATCTTAGAATTAATAATTGCTTTAACCATGGTTATATAAAGTGTCACAATAAGCATTCGACCCTTCGAGTTCCGTGAGTTATCTTTGCTGTAACCAACGAAATTTTCGCGAATTGTAATATTTGTTTTTCTTAATTTGAGAAATATCCTGATAGTTAAGAAAATATGGAAGTTTCTAGGGACATTCCGTTACAGTTTTACAATTACTGCCGAACGTTCGAGGAAGACATTGTCGATGACTGCGGTGATAGTGGACATCTTGTTGACAGTTCACCAGAAATGGGACTTTACAAACATCCGGTAACAGACGGACAGACCCAATGTCATATTATACCGCACCAATCACTCTCTGTCGGCGATGATGATGTTTTTGTTGATAATTTCGACACCAGAAGAGATTATTTCGACTACAGGTTCGCCATGAAACCTCAGAGACAAGCTGCGAACGTCAGAGAACGTAAAAGAATGATGAGCATAAACTCAGCATTTGAGGAGCTGCGTACTTATGTGCCAACATTTCCTTATGAAAAACGCTTATCTAAGATCGACACGTTACGACTAGCTATAGCTTACATTGCTTTACTGAGGGATATACTGAAATCAAAGGAAACAGACCCCTTGACATTTGTAGAACAATCCCTGAAATCTGGCATTACGGGAAGAAGGGCGATCTGGAACACCAGCGGTAAGTTATGGTGATTTTTTTAAATAAAATTATTTTGAAAATTTTGAAATATTTGAAATGAAGGAAACAAGTATCACAGTCTTCAGAGTAGCGTGGTTGATAACAAATTTAAACGTATTATTGTTTACACACGCTTATCAGAATATGCTGTAATAGTTATGAAATAAAATACTAGTGCATTAAAATAATAAAAAAATAAAAGTAAAGAAAAGAAAAGAAAAAAAGAAAGGAATAAATAAATAAATAAATAAATAAATAAATAAATAAATAAATAAATAAATTAATTAATTAATTAATTAATTAATTAAAATAAATAAAATTTGGTCATCTACAAAACATGTTTATTTATTTATTTATTTACTTATTTATTTATTTATTTATATGTTTGTTTGTTTATTTACCATAAAATGTTTGGAATTACACTCTTTAGTCTGTTAAATTATTTGCTTAGTACTCTGGACTAAAGTAAAGGTAGCACCTGTTTAGAAAGATAAGCAAAAATATATGTATATAGTCAATTATATTAGATATTAATTCATGGATTATCTTTGTCTTTTTCAATTTAAATATTGTGTGGGAAAAAAGTTACATTTCAAAAAGTATTAAAGATAAACTCACATTTGCTAATATTTTAATCATAAGTATTTTGTCAATTTATAAATGCAATATCTTAATATGCTTAGAAATAAAGAAAAATAAAATAATAATAATAATAATAAAATTAAAAATGTTTGAGTTTTAACATTTCGAAAATAGTTTTAAATTTGTGCTTCACATGCATATTATGTAGCACACTATATGATCTCCATTGCATAAATTACAGACAATTTACACTTACTTGAATTAATTAAGAAAAAAAAAAAAACTTCTTATGTGGGACACAAAATTTGCAGAAAAGTGTCTGTATTCAGATGTCACAATATTATTGATGATGAATGCCATTTCTTTCTTCCTTGTCAAATAAATGATAATCTACGTGCACAATTATTGAATAATTTTGATAAAGTAGATCATAATTTTAAAAACTTTTCACATATTGATAAACTAAAAAGGCTTTTAAATCCATCAATACCATGCATTTGATATTAAAACGGTAACATCTTTTATAATAGTCATTAGAACTGAGGAGAGAGGGGACAAATACAAATTAACTGTTTTTATTATATATCTTTTGTATTGTGTATATGTTTATGTCCCTCTATTTTGGATTGTTTTGCAATATTAAAGTAATATGTTGTACTTTGTGTGCAGTGCCGATTTATTAGTATAAACTGTTAACTAATACCACACAAAGTGTCGGATTTACCTATAGGCTCGACAGGCTGAAGCCTAGGGTCTCAAAATTTAGGCGGCCTCCAGCCAAGGTGTATAATATGTTAACACTGTTATTGGACTTTCACGCTTATACTTTCATAACGTACTGGTACTTTCTAAACAACCCTTCAGTAATTTTCCTTACACAGTTGTACTCCATTTCAGAATATTGCAGAATTTTAAACACCCAGCCCTCATCATCTTCACCTTTATTTAAATTGATTAAACACACTTCCATCTTCCTCCAGTAGTGAAGGTGGGGAATTGGGAGGAGCCTCACAAGTGGAATATCCTAGGGCCCCTCTTTATCTAAATCGGCACTGCATACAAAGTACAAAATATTACTTTAATATTACAAAATGATTTCACACCTGTCTTTTGAATGTCAGTGATTTACGCTTTTAAAGGCATAGTTAAGAAGTCTTCATTTAAAATGTTTTAAAGCTGAGTACATGTGCAGAGAAATTAAAAGTTCACCCATGATGAAGAAGCACATTATGCATTTAAAATGCTTTAAAAAAAAATGGTCGGAAATAATCAAACTGAGAGTTCGTAAAATGTCACCTTTACATGTAGGCTATGATAAAGGGGGTTTAAGCAAATTCTCATGCTAGGGTTATATAGAAGATTAAATTTCTTATTTGAAAATATTAAATTATATGCAGCATTAATAAAATATAAGTATAAAAAAGATATAAAACAACTCTGGTCTTTAACAAATATTTTGATATAAAAAAAAATGATATAAATTTATCCTAATTTTCATAATTTACAATGTAAAATAACTGTTAAACTGAAAATGCAATATGAAAAAATAACAAATATTAAAATCCGCCCAAAACACTGCGTCCAAAAATACTCACGTTAATTTATGTCATAAATTTCAAAAAAAATTAATATACACACTTTACATGTTTATTTGACTTTATTTGTATATTTAGGCTTAATATTCACAGACAGCAACATTGCCATTATTCTTTTCATTTGAAAACCTATTTATATCACATTGGTTTTTTTAAGGAAATATTTAAGTACTCTTGTGAGGATTAATTTCATGATTTGTTTGTTTTTTATTTTTTTTGATGTACCACTAAATGATGTACAATTATATGTTTGTTCATCGTTTGTAACTAAAAATTACAATCATGGACACACAATTTAATTCCAACTAAGCTTTTGGCTTCGATATAATAGTATGATCAAACTGTTGATCCCAAACAATTGGGGCGGTATAGATGATACTATCCTGAGATACAAAATGTATATCCCAAGATATCTTAGAAGAAACGGGACATATCTTAAGAACATCGCCTTAGTGGTGTAATGGTTCGCAGCCCCGTCATGTCAAACCAAAGACTATACAATTCGGTGTTTGCTGCTTCTGGACTAAGCACACAGCATTTTAAGGTTTAACGACCAAAACTAGTTGGCTCGGAATCGGGATAATATGTCCGAGTGGACTGTTTAAGTGAGCTCGCATAATTATAGTTGAAAGATTGTTCACTTGACGTTAAGCACCAATCATTCATATTTTAGAACATGTCGGACACTGTAATAATACAGAGCTGTCTTGGGATGATCTCATATGATTGTCATAAACAAAACATACCCATATCATAGCACTCGATACAACATTATGTGATAAAGTTTGTCAGTGACTTACGATAGGTCCGTGATTTTCTCCGTGTACTTCGGTTTCCCCCATCAATAAAACTGCGCACCACAATGTACTGAAATATTGCTAAAAGTGACGTTAAGCACCATAAAAGCAACCAACCAACCATATTATAGCTGTGGAACTGTAGCTCTTAACGTTTTTTTCTTTTTATTTATTTGTTGTTTATTTATTTTTTTTTACCGTAGAGAACTACTGTTCCGCAGCTAATACGTATTAATGAAGGGACGAAATTTACAATCGAATATATTTAATGTTAAACGATATATCGTATAGGGAAAAAAGACAACAACTGATTTATATGAATAAATTTTGAAAAAACCCATTGAAAATAAAATGTGAATACTTTTGGAAAATATGTTTTATTGATGTTTATCTCAAACACGTGTATATGTGTTTACATTTAGTCATATGGTCACGCGTCTATATTTTTTTTAATGATTTTATTATTATTGTTGTAACATGAATGCATTCTTTTCTTTTAATAATTTGATGGTTTATATACCAGAATGTAAGTAACTGAGCTAAGGACTATGATATGTACCCTTCCTCAGCGGAAAAACAAGGGCCTATTTGTATACCTCGTGGCTTCCTTGTTAACACGATAGCACCATCAAATCAGTGTGAACATAATATAATGCGATAAAATTTGTCAGTGACTTGCGGCACTCCGGTTTCTCCGGGTACTCCGGTTTCCTCCACCAATAAAACTGACCGTCACGATATAACTGAAATATTGTTGAAAGCGACGTTAACAAAGGACTACGAAGTGTTATAATAACGCCTGTGACTTTGAATTTGTTTAAATTGCCATTATATTCTACTTCTCAAAATTATGTTTGCAAAAATATTTTATTTCGGAGTCTAAAATATTGAGATTTATCATGGTGTGTAGAAACGAATTGATAACCGTTTTTGATAAGCAAAAGTGTTGCCTTATCATACTACATTAGACAAGCACCAGATTTTCTGTGCACTTATTTTTGAGATGTCACAGTGACTGTGTGATGTAGAAAAGTAAAATATACGATATAAATGTATTGCTACATGTATTTGTTTCTACTCATATCCATTCTTGTGAATTTCTTACTCATATCAATACATTCTTTTGACTATAACAGATTTGTATTGGAAATACATTTATTATATTTTATTAAAATTTTACTTTTGTGAAAATGTATCAGATCATTCAATCGAGTATGCCCGTTTATCATTTTTCTTCTTCTAATGGTATGCATAAAACTGATCGATGTTACATGCATTATTAACTTGTTTCAAAGAGTTTTTTTCTTTTTATAAGTAAATTGTAATATATATATTTATTTATATTTCAGATTTAAAGGCTAGGTTATCATGGATAAAGTGGGAAAGTCTAGGGGTACATCGAAGACCCAAACTGGAAAACCTCTCGGGATAAAACATGGCTGTCATCGGGATATCTCTGACGAATTTGTATATATTAGGAATTGTGAGGACAGAAATGATACCGAGGCTACTATTTACGAGTTGTGTATCTGTTATTGTTTATTGTTATATTATTTATTGTTACATTGTATTTGTAACTTATTTTTTTTTTAATTAAAACATTACGTATCAATATTTTTCATTATAATAAACAGTCCTCTCCCACATTTTGTTAATAACGGTCCATGCAAATATATAGTTCAACACTTAGTTAAATGTTATTGTGTATGGATAATCAGTCTTCTTTCAAAATTTCTATGCATCCAGTATAAAGGATAATCACAAGACCGCCACGATATGGCTGAAATATTGCTAAAGTTGGCGTTAACCACCAATCAATCAACCATAGATTGAAAGGGGGTCTCCGAGTGAAGGGAGACATAAGGACCCCTGTGAGAACAAAACCTCTAGTTATCTCTGATATAAATACAATGATGTTGATCTGGATTGTATTGGTCCATTATAGACTCCAGTTGTTCTAAATAGCTATGTTTCCTGTAGTGATGCTTTCATACATGAAAGAGGAACGGTGGAACCTCTGCGGAAAGGACAAAGGTGTATCAGATTTTGCTTGAGCCCCAATTCAACTGAGAAGTCTGCAGCTAATGCACCTTAGTACGGGTATATCCATACACCAACGAAGCCATTTTTTTAAAATGACTTACTAGTTTCGCTTCCTGATTAAGTGAAAACAAAGTTTGGGGACAAATTATCATTTCTGATTCAACACTGTCCTTAATGTTGTTTAGAGAATGCCATTTATAAACTAAAGATGCCTTGTATGCCTTAGCAATATTTCAGCTATATCGTTGCCTCTTTACTACTTAGAACACGATGACGTAACAAGTTTGAATACAAACTGTAAGCTCGAGTGTAGCGTATGAGTTGTGAAATATAAACTCCATACAAGGGAGCTGCTATTATTAGTATATTTTTATCAAGGCGCGGAAATTTATAACGGCAAAATTGAAGTATTCTCTTTTGACCTAGCCTAACAGAAAGTTGGCAATTGTTTTTAAGTCATCTACGATGTTTAGGAGATAACTGTATTGTACATTTCACGGCATCAATTGGAGATTTGATGGTCGCTAATTGAGTTGACTGGCGAAGCGATGCGGAACCAGTAAACGGATATTTGCAATCATTAAATCGACAATTGACGCCGCGAAATTTTCAAATACAATACAGGTGTCTCCATTCTTATGTAATCATGTGCATTGCCATATTATTGACAAGATGACGTAAGCGGTAATCGGCAAAAATTCTCATGATATTTCAATCGTGGAATTGATACCTTGAAAATTATAGCATTGTCCAATCACAAACCAGGAATATTAAACAACTACATTAGAATTAAGGGTTACGATCCTCCTCGATACTTATCAAAGGCGGTGGCTTTAGCCCTTATCTAGATAAAACGTGGTCAAATTGCACACCCTACAAGAAATTTTCTGTCTGTTCTTCATCCTAATCTCGTTTCAAGCCCTATTAAGAGTATTCTGGAAATTTTAAATTTGACCCCCCGGTGCATTCCGATGGATATTTTGGCATGGAGGGATTGTGTCAGATCAAGTGCAGGTAAGATGTCATAAATAGGCATATTTTCCAGTTCAAATCTGCAAAAATATTGATATTTCCTTACCTTTTACAGCGTATATCCGACAACATAATCCAAAATCCAACTTAAGCTGACCGCCATTTTACTGAACTCATGAACTGCACCACGTGATCAAAATCGTGACGAATTTTGCTACAGCATGTTTCTAAATGAAAGGTCGATGTCAATTATTTATTGTGTATATGCAAGCATATCCTTTATGGGCTGTTGATTGGTTTTAATAAAATATTTATAACAAAATTTAATTTGCTTAAGCCGTGTAAATGGGATTTTTAAATTATAATATAATATTTGACATCGACATCTCGAACTACGAAACAGACTATACCAAAATACGTGACGATTTTTGATCACGTGGTGTAGTTCTAGAGTTAAGTAAAATGGCGGTCAGCTTAAAGTATATTTTGGAATAATTACATTACTTCAGTTTTTCATTGAAATGTTACAATATGATTGGTTATGAAGTGGTCACATGATTATAAAAGTGATGTTTCATATCCAAATGAAACTCAAATCCGAACTTGCACGTGCCTCCATGACGACGTCAGATGTAAACAATCAATGGCGTAGTAATTTCCAACAGCAAATAATCTAACACAAATAAAATTCACAACGAAAAATTCAACTATATTAAATTTTGGTGTGATTTAAATATAATTATAAGAATTGAATGCATTCTTTTGAAGTTTCATTGGGGCATGAAAACGTTGATCGAACTACATTTTCAACATGCGTGCTTCATTGAAAATGTACTTCGGTCAACGCTTTCATACCCCAATGAAACTTCAAAAGAATGCATTCAATTCTTAATTATTTTGTCGGATATACGCTGTAAAAGGTAAGGAAATATCAATATTTTTGCAGATTTGAACTAGAAAATATGTCTATTTATGAAATCTTGCCTGCACTTGATCTGACACAATCCGTCCATGCCAAAATATCCATCGGAATGCACCGGGGGGTCAAATTTAAAATTTCCAGAATACCCTTAATAGGGCTTGAAACGAGATTAGGATGAAGAACAGATAGAAAATTTCTTCGGAATCCTAATCTCAACGAGATTACTTGCAACCGGCTATCTGGACAACAGATTCTATCGGGAACTCAGATCATATCTACGTCACACGGAATGACAGGTAGGAATTTCTTTGATGTTTTTCTTCCATTTTATCTACTTTTTGGATTTTAAATTTATTTCTGATTTGTTGCACTACAAATAAGAAATTTGCATGCCAAATATGACAGCATAGGTTTTAATATTTACTAAGTTTTCAATCAATGAAGATAGAATTTGACATTTTCAACAGAGAATTCTTCAGAACATTAACGTTTTCTCTAAAATTTCAAAAGAAAGCACAAGTTTCTATCATATACATGAAAAATATAGTGTTTCTTCTACCTTCCTATACAACGGGAACTCGAAGTGTTATGTAGTAAGAATATTATACGCAATTTCATTCCAGTGGTCAAAATGCTTTGGCTATCGGGGATAGCAGATTTATTTTGAAACTGACTATCACTGACAGCAGATGTTGGCAATCGGGAACAACAGTGACATGAATTCTTATTTCTGGTTTATCCTGTAATAAGTTGAGCCATTAGTGTTTAGAATAATTCAAATATTGAAATTCGTCTCCACGATATATGCCAACTTTTTCGTCTTCTGTCACAAAGATTTCTCCATCTTGAGGAATAACGTTTTCATAAAATTTTGTTCTATAGCCAATGCGCCCTGTTTCTTCGTGTAGTTCTGATTCTTTGTGCTTAAGACAAAGTGTATCATGTTCCTTAATAGCAAGGTGTGATATAATGGAAGAAAATTCATTTTCTGTGTGGTCTTGACAATAATAGCATCGAAACCGTTCGATTTACATCTAAAACAAATACGACAAATATTAGGGAAAAAAAAACACAAAAAAAAACGAACAGCCTTTACATTTAATATATTGAACATGTAACACATATAGTAAAATATAAATATAGATTCTAATTTTGTTTGGATGGACTCGAGGTGGTAAATTAATTTAAACCTGTCACAGTTTAACAGTAAATAACGACCTTATATGCACGAAAAAGTAAGTTTTAATGAAGGGTTAAAATATCGCGAGACTTTTCAGTGTCAAATCGGGAAACAAATGATTTTTCTACAAGTGTCAGGAGCAGCCAGGGAGGAGCGGTATGAATAATGCACAATAATGAGAGAAACAAAGTTAATTAACAATGGATTTTTTTAAATTAATTTTCATGTTCCCGATTGCCATTTAACTCCACTGATCTGATGTACGTGATAGCCCGATCTGCTGTCCCCGATAGCCAAAACATTTTGACCACTGGAATGAAATTGTGTATAATATTCTTACTACATAACACTTCGAGTTCCCGTTGTACAGGAAGGTAGATGAAACACTATATTTTTCATGTATATGATAGAAACTTGTGCTTTCTTTTGAAATTTTAGAGAAAACGTTAATGTTCTGAAGAATTCTCTGTTGAAAATGTCAAATTCTATCTTCATTGATTGAAAACTTACTAAATATTAAAACCTATGCTGTCATATTTAGTATGCAAATTTCTCATTTGGAGTGCAAGAAATCAGACATAAATTTAAAATCCAAAAAGTAGATAAAATGGAAGAAAAACATAAAAGAAATTCCTACCTGTCATTCCGTGTGACGTAGATATGATCTGAGTTCCCTATAGCCGGTTGTAGGGTGTGAATTGTATAACTATTCAATTATTTTCTGGCTTCTGCCAATACAAATATTTCTTTAAATAGGTGAGCGATACAGACTCTAAGTCTAAATATGCGCATCACTTTGCATCCGTCGTCAATGTTAAATAGTTATATCGTGGGTAGTAATTAGATGCCATTATGGACGTCAGTGGTATTTATTGTTTATATTTTCAACAAAAAGTTGGTAAAAAGTTTTTCTCATTACATCGTACACATACATAATGTCTAAAATTTACTGTTTTAATACGCTTTATAATTTAAATTTACACACTTCATTAATTCTAATGCATGTCAAGACTGTTGCTGTGAAATGAAGCTATAGTTAAGGGAGGTAATTCTGAATTTGTTGCCGCTTAAAATCGGCAATGCATGTCGTTTTTAATCAGTGTGACATTATCACGGTGTATATCCGTTACGGATTTTTTTCCGATCAAATTCGTGTTCCGTCGTTTCTTTTTGCACAGACAACGGATACTTGCGGCATTTCACGAGGTAAGTGACGCCAGCATCTCCAAAAAACGCTAAAACGTTTAAAATGTTGTTTGAATAATCAGAAAGAAAGTATTCCACGGAACTTTTGAATGCTTTGAGGGTAACATGGTATCAACTTGTTTATGATTTGTTTCCATGTTTCATTGTTTCTAGCAGATTTAAACTCTCGTTAGGTCTTGAACTTCTGTCAATAAATATTTTCAAGACGAAAACTCTACGTCTAGATGAAACAGGGTGAACTAAATGTACTTTTGATTGCTAAATATCCTGTTAAGGTGCATTTTAATGCCAAAGTAATGATGTACGAGTTCGTGTTGGTGACAAAACAGACGATTTATGTCTATTTGTCATGGCCGCGGATTTTAATGATTCAGGATGCGGAATCTTTTGGATTTGTTGAAAATGTAACGGACACGATGAAGTTCTTTCTTTTTTCTTTTATCATTCATGTGCCATATTTAAGCGGGTTGACGTTACGCGCGATGTTGATGACACTTGACGTTACATATTAATTATTAGTATTTTTTTTTCGCAAGAAAAGGATTATCACTATCAGGTCCATATCAGATGAGCTCGAAGAGCGAATCTGATATGGACCTGATAATCCTTGTCGAGCGAAAAAAAAATACTAATAATTTTTTTATCGGTAATTTCAAAAGTAGATAAAATGGAAGAAAAACGTCAAAGAAATTCCTAACTGTCATTCCGTGTGACGTAGATATGATCTGAGTTCCCGATAGAATCTGTTGTCCAGATGGCCGGTGGTAGGGTGAGAATTGTATAACTGTTCAATTATTTTCTGGCTTCTGCCAGTACAAATATTTCTTTAAATAGGTGAGCGATACAGACTCTAAGTCTAAATATGCGCATCACTTTGCATCCGTCGTCAATGTTAAATAGTTATATCGTGGGTAGTAATTAGATGCCATTATGGACGTCAGAGGTATTTATTGTTTATATTTTCAACAAAAAGTTGGTAAAAAGTTTTTCTCATTATATCGTACACATACATAATGTATGGAATTTACTGTTTTAATACGCTTTATAATTTAAATTTACACACTTCATTAATTCTAATGCATGTCAAGACTGTTGCTGTGAAATGAAGCTATAGCTAAGGGAGGTAATTCTGAATTTGTTGCCGCTTAAAATCGGCAATGCATGTCGTTTTTAATCAGTGTGACATTATCACGGTGTATATCCGTCACGGATTTTTTTCCGATCAAATTCGTGTTCCGTCGTTTCTTTTTGCACAGACAACGGATACTTGCGGCATTTCACGAGGTAAGTGACGCCAGCATCTCCAAAAAACGCTAAAACGTTTAAAATGTTGTTTGAATAATCAGAAAGAAAGTATTCCACGGAACTTTTGAATGCTTTGAGGGTAACATGGTATCAACTTGTTTATGATTTGTTTCCATGTTTCATTGTTTCTAGCAGATTTAAACTCTCGTTAGGTCTTGAACTTCTGTCAATAAATATTTTCAAGACGAAAACTCTACGTCTAGATGAAACAGGGTGAACTAAATGTACTTTTGATTGCTAAATATCCTGTTAAGGTGCATTTTAATGCTAAAGTAATGATGTACGAGTTCGTGTTGGTGACAAAACAGACGATTTATGTCTATTTGTCATGGCCGCGGATTTTAATGATTCAGGATGCGGAATCTTTTGGATTTGTTGAAAATGTAACGGACACGATGAAGTTCTTTCTTTTTTCTTTTATCATTCATGTGCCATATTTAAGCGGGTTGACGTTACGCGCGATGTTGGTGACACTTGACGTTACATATTAATTATTAGTATTTTTTTTCGCAAGAAAAGGATTATCACTATCAGGTCCATATCAGATGAGCTCGAAGAGCGAATCTGATATGGACCTGATAATCCTTGTCGAGCGAAAAAAAAATACTAATAATTTTTTTATCGGTAATTTCAAAAGTAGATAAAATGGAAGAAAAACGTCAAAGAAATTCCCAACTGTCATTCCGTGTGACGTAGATATGATCTGAGTTCCCGATAGAATCTGTTGTCCAGATAGCCGGTGGTAGGGTGAGAATTGTATAACTGTTCAATTATTTTCTGGCTTCTGCCAGTACAAATATTTCTTTAAATAGGTGAGCGATACAGACTCTAAGTCTAAATATGCGCATCACTTTGCATCCGTCGTCAATGTTAAATAGTTATATCGTGGGTAGTAATTAGATGCCATTATGGACGTCAGAGGTATTTATTGTTTATATTTTCAACAAAAAGTTGGTAAAAAGTTTTTCTCATTATATCGTACACATACATAATGTATGGAATTTACTGTTTTAATACGCTTTATAATTTAAATTTACACACTTCATTAATTCTAATGCATGTCAAGACTGTTACTGTGAAATGAAGCTATAGTTAAGGGAGGTAATTCTGAATTTGTTGCCGCTTAAAATCGGCAATGCATGTCGTTTTTAATCAGTGTGACATTATCACGGTGGATATCCGTTACGGATTTTTTCCGATCAATTTCGTGTTCCGTCGTTTCTTTTTGCACAGACAACGAATACTTGCGGCATTTCACGAGGTAAGTGACGCCAGCATCTCTAAAAAAACGCTAAAACGTTTAAAATGTTGTTTGAATAATCAGAAAGAAAGTATTCCACGGAACTTTTGAATGCTTTGAGGGTAACATGGTATCAACTTGTTTATGATTTGTTTCCATGTTTCATTGTTTCTAGCAGATTTAAACTCTCGTTAGGTCTTGAACTTCTGTCAATAAATATTTTCAAGACGAAAACTCTACGTCTAGATGAAACAGGGTGAACTAAATGTACTTTTGATTGCTAAATATCCTGTTAAGGTGCATTTTAATGCCAAAGTAATGATGTACGAGTTCGTGTTGGTGACAAAACAGACGATTTATGTCTATTTGTCATGGCCGCGGATTTTAATGATTCAGGATGCGGAATCTTTTGGATTTGTTGAAAATGTAACGGACACGATGAAGTTCTTTCTTTTTTCTTTTATCATTCATGTGCCATATTTAAGCGGGTTGACGTTACGCGCGATGTTGATGACACTTGACGTTACATATTAATTATTAGTATTTTTTTTTCGCAAGAAAAGGATTATCACTATCAGGTCCATATCAGATGAGCTCGAAGAGCGAATCTGATATGGACCTGATAATCCTTGTCGAGCGAAAAAAAAATACTAATAATTTTTTTATCGGTAATTTCAAAAGTAGATAAAATGGAAGAAAAACGTCAAAGAAATTCCTAACTGTCATTCCGTGTGACGTAGATATGATCTGAGTTCCCGATAGAATCTGTTGTCCAGATGGCCGGTGGTAGGGTGAGAATTGTATAACTGTTCAATTATTTTCTGGCTTCTGCCAGTACAAATATTTCTTTAAATAGGTGAGCGATACAGACTCTAAGTCTAAATATGCGCATCACTTTGCATCCGTCGTCAATGTTAAATAGTTATATCGTGGGTAGTAATTAGATGCCATTATGGACGTCAGAGGTATTTATTGTTTATATTTTCAACAAAAAGTTGGTAAAAAGTTTTTCTCATTATATCGTACACATACATAATGTATGGAATTTACTGTTTTAATACGCTTTATAATTTAAATTTACACACTTCATTAATTCTAATGCATGTCAAGACTGTTGCTGTGAAATGAAGCTATAGCTAAGGGAGGTAATTCTGAATTTGTTGCCGCTTAAAATCGGCAATGCATGTCGTTTTTAATCAGTGTGACATTATCACGGTGTATATCCGTCACGGATTTTTTTCCGATCAAATTCGTGTTCCGTCGTTTCTTTTTGCACAGACAACGGATACTTGCGGCATTTCACGAGGTAAGTGACGCCAGCATCTCCAAAAAACGCTAAAACGTTTAAAATGTTGTTTGAATAATCAGAAAGAAAGTATTCCACGGAACTTTTGAATGCTTTGAGGGTAACATGGTATCAACTTGTTTATGATTTGTTTCCATGTTTCATTGTTTCTAGCAGATTTAAACTCTCGTTAGGTCTTGAACTTCTGTCAATAAATATTTTCAAGACGAAAACTCTACGTCTAGATGAAACAGGGTGAACTAAATGTACTTTTGATTGCTAAATATCCTGTTAAGGTGCATTTTAATGCTAAAGTAATGATGTACGAGTTCGTGTTGGTGACAAAACAGACGATTTATGTCTATTTGTCATGGCCGCGGATTTTAATGATTCAGGATGCGGAATCTTTTGGATTTGTTGAAAATGTAACGGACACGATGAAGTTCTTTCTTTTTTCTTTTATCATTCATGTGCCATATTTAAGCGGGTTGACGTTACGCGCGATGTTGGTGACACTTGACGTTACATATTAATTATTAGTATTTTTTTTCGCAAGAAAAGGATTATCACTATCAGGTCCATATCAGATGAGCTCGAAGAGCGAATCTGATATGGACCTGATAATCCTTGTCGAGCGAAAAAAAAATACTAATAATTTTTTTATCGGTAATTTCAAAAGTAGATAAAATGGAAGAAAAACGTCAAAGAAATTCCCAACTGTCATTCCGTGTGACGTAGATATGATCTGAGTTCCCGATAGAATCTGTTGTCCAGATAGCCGGTGGTAGGGTGAGAATTGTATAACTGTTCAATTATTTTCTGGCCAGTACAAATATTTCTTTAAATAGGTGAGCGATACAGACTCTAAGTCTAAATATGCGCATCACTTTGCATCCGTCGTCAATGTTAAATAGTTATATCGTGGGTAGTAATTAGATGCCATTATGGACGTCAGAGGTATTTATTGTTTATATTTTCAACAAAAAGTTGGTAAAAAGTTTTTCTCATTATATCGTACACATACATAATGTATGGAATTTACTGTTTTAATACGCTTTATAATTTAAATTTACACACTTCATTAATTCTAATGCATGTCAAGACTGTTACTGTGAAATGAAGCTATAGTTAAGGGAGGTAATTCTGAATTTGTTGCCGCTTAAAATCGGCAATGCATGTCGTTTTTAATCAGTGTGACATTATCACGGTGGATATCCGTTACGGATTTTTTCCGATCAATTTCGTGTTCCGTCGTTTCTTTTTGCACAGACAACGAATACTTGCGGCATTTCACGAGGTAAGTGACGCCAGCATCTCTAAAAAAACGCTAAAACGTTTAAAATGTTGTTTGAATAATCAGAAAGAAAGTATTCCACGGAACTTTTGAATGCTTTGAGGGTAACATGGTATCAACTTGTTTATGATTTGTTTCCATGTTTCATTGTTTCTAGCAGATTTAAACTCTCGTTAGGTCTTGAACTTCTGTCAATAAATATTTTCAAGACGAAAACTCTACGTCTAGATGAAACAGGGTGAACTAAATGTACTTTTGATTGCTAAATATCCTGTTAAGGTGCATTTTAATGCCAAAGTAATGATGTACGAGTTCGTGTTGGTGACAAAACAGACGATTTATGTCTATTTGTCATGGCCGCGGATTTTAATGATTCAGGATGCGGAATCTTTTGGATTTGTTGAAAATGTAACGGACACGATGAAGTTCTTTCTTTTTTCTTTTATCATTCATGTGCCATATTTAAGCGGGTTGACGTTACGCGCGATGTTGATGACACTTGACGTTACATATTAATTATTAGTATTTTTTTTTCGCAAGAAAAGGATTATCACTATCAGGTCCATATCAGATGAGCTCGAAGAGCGAATCTGATATGGACCTGATAATCCTTGTCGAGCGAAAAAAAAATACTAATAATTTTTTTATCGGTAATTTCAAAAGTAGATAAAATGGAAGAAAAACGTCAAAGAAATTCCTAACTGTCATTCCGTGTGACGTAGATATGATCTGAGTTCCCGATAGAATCTGTTGTCCAGATGGCCGGTGGTAGGGTGAGAATTGTATAACTGTTCAATTATTTTCTGGCTTCTGCCAGTACAAATATTTCTTTAAATAGGTGAGCGATACAGACTCTAAGTCTAAATATGCGCATCACTTTGCATCCGTCGTCAATGTTAAATAGTTATATCGTGGGTAGTAATTAGATGCCATTATGGACGTCAGAGGTATTTATTGTTTATATTTTCAACAAAAAGTTGGTAAAAAGTTTTTCTCATTATATCGTACACATACATAATGTATGGAATTTACTGTTTTAATACGCTTTATAATTTAAATTTACACACTTCATTAATTCTAATGCATGTCAAGACTGTTGCTGTGAAATGAAGCTATAGCTAAGGGAGGTAATTCTGAATTTGTTGCCGCTTAAAATCGGCAATGCATGTCGTTTTTAATCAGTGTGACATTATCACGGTGTATATCCGTCACGGATTTTTTTCCGATCAAATTCGTGTTCCGTCGTTTCTTTTTGCACAGACAACGGATACTTGCGGCATTTCACGAGGTAAGTGACGCCAGCATCTCCAAAAAACGCTAAAACGTTTAAAATGTTGTTTGAATAATCAGAAAGAAAGTATTCCACGGAACTTTTGAATGCTTTGAGGGTAACATGGTATCAACTTGTTTATGATTTGTTTCCATGTTTCATTGTTTCTAGCAGATTTAAACTCTCGTTAGGTCTTGAACTTCTGTCAATAAATATTTTCAAGACGAAAACTCTACGTCTAGATGAAACAGGGTGAACTAAATGTACTTTTGATTGCTAAATATCCTGTTAAGGTGCATTTTAATGCTAAAGTAATGATGTACGAGTTCGTGTTGGTGACAAAACAGACGATTTATGTCTATTTGTCATGGCCGCGGATTTTAATGATTCAGGATGCGGAATCTTTTGGATTTGTTGAAAATGTAACGGACACGATGAAGTTCTTTCTTTTTTCTTTTATCATTCATGTGCCATATTTAAGCGGGTTGACGTTACGCGCGATGTTGGTGACACTTGACGTTACATATTAATTATTAGTATTTTTTTTCGCAAGAAAAGGATTATCACTATCAGGTCCATATCAGATGAGCTCGAAGAGCGAATCTGATATGGACCTGATAATCCTTGTCGAGCGAAAAAAAAATACTAATAATTTTTTTATCGGTAATTTCAAAAGTAGATAAAATGGAAGAAAAACGTCAAAGAAATTCCCAACTGTCATTCCGTGTGACGTAGATATGATCTGAGTTCCCGATAGAATCTGTTGTCCAGATAGCCGGTGGTAGGGTGAGAATTGTATAACTGTTCAATTATTTTCTGGCTTCTGCCAGTACAAATATTTCTTTAAATAGGTGAGCGATACAGACTCTAAGTCTAAATATGCGCATCACTTTGCATCCGTCGTCAATGTTAAATAGTTATATCGTGGGTAGTAATTAGATGCCATTATGGACGTCAGAGGTATTTATTGTTTATATTTTCAACAAAAAGTTGGTAAAAAGTTTTTCTCATTATATCGTACACATACATAATGTATGGAATTTACTGTTTTAATACGCTTTATAATTTAAATTTACACACTTCATTAATTCTAATGCATGTCAAGACTGTTACTGTGAAATGAAGCTATAGTTAAGGGAGGTAATTCTGAATTTGTTGCCGCTTAAAATCGGCAATGCATGTCGTTTTTAATCAGTGTGACATTATCACGGTGGATATCCGTTACGGATTTTTTCCGATCAATTTCGTGTTCCGTCGTTTCTTTTTGCACAGACAACGAATACTTGCGGCATTTCACGAGGTAAGTGACGCCAGCATCTCTAAAAAAACGTAAACACGTTTAAAATGTTGTTTGAATAATCAGAAAGAAAGTATTCCACGTAACTTTTGAATGCTTTGAGGGTAACATGGTATCAACTTGTTTATGATTTGTTTCCATGTTTCATTGTTTCAAGCAGATTTAAACTCTCGTTAGGTCTTGAACTTCTGTCAATAAATATTTTCAAGACGAAAACTCTACGTCTAGATGAAACAGGGTGAAATAAATGTAATTTTGATTGCTAAATATCCTGTTATGGAGTATTTTAATGCCAAAGTAATGATGTACGAGTTCGTGTTGGTGACAAAACAGACGATTTATGTCTATTTGTCATGGCAGCGGATTTTAATGATTCAGAATGCGGAATCTTTTGGATTTGTTGAATATGTAACGGACACGATGAAGTTCTTCTTTTTTCTTTTATCATTCATGTGCCATATTTAAGCGGGTTGACGTTACGCGCGATGTTGGTGACACTTGACGTTACATATTATTTATTAGTATGCTTTTTCGCTCGACAAGGTCCATATCAGATGAGCTCGAATTTTTTATCGGTAATTTCACAATTTTAACACAGCTTTGTGATTTTTGTTGTTGTGTTTTGACCTTTTGTTTTAATGAAAGGTTTAGTGACGTCATGTTAGACCATGCATGACAAATGACCAACACTGAGCTGATAATTTCTAGTATCACAAGTCGGTGGTCAACTGAACGTTGTTACTAAATATATTGGGTAGTAAAGATCAAAGGAAACTGTAACAAATTACCGATAAACACAATTAACGTTGAAAAGAACGTTTCGCGTTTGCTTTTTCATTATTTGTGTTTGCATAACTTGTGTTTGGTTGGGGTGGGCTGGGTGTGATTTCGTTTGTTTGTTTGTTTTTTGTTTTTGCTTCGCTTTTTGTTGTTGTTGTTGTTTATTTATCTATTTGTTTTCAATTTAATAGAAAACTTCCCTTTGAAAAATATAGTGCGGCATTATTTTGTCGTCGATAAGAAAAAACGTTTACTGGACAAATGGTTGACCTTCTACAATTTTACATAGAAATCGTAATTTTTATCCGAAATCAAGTTTGTTAAGTTCATTCTCTTCCACTGAAAATGCACATTTTTGCTATTTGGATTTAGCACGAAAATTAAGAGCGAAAAATATAGTTCCAAATGTGTAAAGTTTTATACTTCGTGATTTTGTGACGTCAAGTTGCAACTGGACAATTTTGTTGATCTTAGTCCTTTAGAAACATTTTTTAACTTTCTTTATAAAAATCATTTTTTAAAAGATTTCTTCGTTTTTTAAGATAATCACATTTGATATCTATAATTTTTTGTTGAAAATTTAGTAAAGCATAGTTGAAATAAAGCTTGGTTTTTGGCATGCAGAAGTTTTTCTTTTAGCGTTACATTCTTTTCTTTCCATAAACTTACCGATTTTTTCCTTCAAGATTTCCTTTAATCAGAAATAGTTAATGACGTCATAAAGTACACTGACTCTGCTTCCGGTACCACAAAAAATTGGTCCGAAAAACGTTTTTTTAGGTTTTTACTGAGAAAAAATGTAAACAAGAATTCTGACAGTATTGCACATAGCAATACATTGTCCCCTAGCGGCCGCAAAAATCAGAGGACCTAAAATATTAGAAGTATCACCTTGCAGTGACTAGATTTTAAATTACAAGTATAAGGGCCAAAACTCTTAAAAATAATTCAAAAAGACAGAAATTTGAATTTTATCTTAACTTTTACAGGCAAAAATAATTCAAAAAGACAGAAATTTGAATTTTATCTTAACTTTTACAGGCAAAAATAATTCAAAAAGACAGAACTTTGAATTTTATCTGAACTTAACTAGATATAGCTATAAATCAGCAAATATCGACTCAATAATATCTCAAATTACTTCCAAAAACAGTCTTGACTAGTAATTGATGTGGAATGACAGACAGATAACAGTTAAGGAAACCAATTACATTTAGCAAATAATATATTACATATATTATATTTTTACATTTTTTACATATTTTTGCCACATACCAAATATCAAGTCAATATCTCATAGGAGGAAAAAAAAAGTCCGGATGACTAAACATTTGTAAAAAAAAATACAAGTTCAAGGGCCATAACTCAGCCAAAAATCATTCGACCGGAACGAAATTCGAACTTAAAATGTAACTCATCTAGATATAACCACATACCAAATAATATGAAGCAGTCACGGCTATGTATGCTCGCGAATCAGAAAATTATATGGCAATTTCACGCTCATCCAGTGCATCAAAAAGTGTCGCGATTTTTATGGGCCAAGATATATCGGGGACGACTTTTTTTTAGGGCCGAATCTAGTCTGATTCAATCGAATTGTCGTTCCTTACGAAATCTCAAAAGTTAACTTCCGCGTAGAAACAAAAATTCTTGTCAGTATGTCAGAAGAGATTTAATAAATTAAAAAATATCAATATAAGTAAAACAAGCTAACAAAATGACTTTTATTACACACGGGTTCCGGGTTTCGGTGGTATCGGACGTACGAGAGAGGGTACGAGACTTCAGGATCACCTTTGCGCTTTATGTTAAGAAGATCTTCATTAGTTGAGTGTGTTAGTGTGCTACACGGAACGTGTTTACAATGCGTCGAATTTTTTATTAGCCATCAGTATGTGCAGCCAAGTTTGTCAAAAAATCCTAAGTACACATTTTATACCACAAAGAGCTCGCTGACGCTCGCATATCAAGTCAATATATCAAAGGACGTCAAAAAAAAGTCCGGACAACTTAAAATTTGAGCAAAAAATACAAGTTCAAGGGCCATAACTCAGCCAAAAATCATTCGACCGGAACGAAATTCGAACTTAAACTGTAACTCATCTAGATATAGCCACATACCAAATATCAAGTCAATATATCAAAGGACGTAAAAAAAAGTCCGGACAACTTAAAATTTTAATGTGACGGACGGACCAAACCTAAAACTATAGTCCCCTTCAGCTTTCGCCGGTAGGGGAATAAAAACATACGGATATTTTGTAATGCGTTAAATGAGAAAAATGTGCGTTAACGGTGTTTTCTTCCAATAAATTCGTTTATAAAAGGAAAAATAAATCATATCTAATAAGCTTGCTAACCGAGCTATTTATGACTGAAACATGGTAAAATTCAATCAATAAAGGAATAATGACGAATACCATTTACTTTGACTAATACAGAAATTCTTATCATCCACTATGCCTATGAAAAAGTTTCAACACATCCGGGTAATCCATACACTATGCCTATGAAAAAGCTTCAACACATCCGGGTCACCGCTTTTCGAGACCCCTCGAGAACTTATGAAAGATACGGTGTACGAAAGGTATCGAAAAGCGAGACCTGTTGCCTATATTGTTTACTTGTGAAATAAACATTAAATTTAATTCAACGTTCTTCTTCTTTGACGAAAACATACAAATTATTTGTTTGAAATGAATATTTAAAGAATTTTGTCTGTAAATTGAAACCGACAATTATCGAATCCTACACAGAAAGTAACGAGTCGCTAAAAATAACACGATTGCGCAACCCGATCGTCTGCTCTGGATTATTCCTAAAGCAAACTCAAGCTTATATAAAATTTATATTCGCTTAATCGCATCAGGTATTGATAAAATACACAATTGCCCAAAATGTCTCAAAGAAAAACACTTTCAAAAGTTCCGTTGACCCCCCAATTTGCAACAAATGGTCTTTCCTACGCGGATGTGGTTAAATTTGATAAGTCTAACCATGTCCATGTATGGGATCATTCCTATTCCAGTAATGACTGAAGTATGGCAAAACTGTTGCATCTAGTCTAACAACTTTGACCAATCCAAGATCTATCTTCAGTCATTTAATTACTTTATAGATATGTACATCAGTAATAGTACTATGGGTTACAGTTTCAACTTTTAAAACATAAAAGAATACGTTACAAATCTTCATATTTTGACTTAGAGAAGGTTGGATTTAGAACACCAATGTCACCATGCTGACAACACCAAATTTCATCATTTTAGTTTTTCGATTTCCAATGATTTAGCAATGAACGTCACTTGTGATTCTTAAATAGTTGAAATGCACATATGATGCATAAATATCAATTATAATTGTTTTCAAAAGACAGTTGTATATCTAGGTATTTTTTCACCACAGTTTTGCTATGCGAAAATAGTTTCTTGCTTATTTGCATAATTAAGGCCAAATAGAAAAAGTACTGTGTTTCCGATAACCCGACAGACATTATTTTGGTGCCTACCCTAATTTTTTTTGACTATTTTTGAACAAGCACTGTAAAAGTCAAGATGAATTCCCTATATAACCTATGTAAAAAGCTTTGGAAAAGAAATGCTGACAGAATGACCATGTTTTATTCAATTATGTTACTGGAAACACAGGATTATTTTCATAACGCCTAACCAAAAAACTTTTACCGATGTTTATTTCATATATGATCTAGAAGTCATGCATTTACTTATTAACTCTGTATCCATGCAGATAGAGAAAATAACCCTTTTGTATATCAGTTAAAGTTAATAACTGTTGTATTGCTTAACAGGTCCCTGGTTATCAATCCTGGTTCAACATTGTATACAACGAGGATATTGCTGTGAGTGTGTATACCTACAAATTACTGAACGACTACAAGGAAGGACATTTGGAAATAACTGTATAAAAAGTAAATTAATAAATGTACTTAGAAAGTGTCATAAATCAAGTCATATAAAAGCTCAAATTTGTGTCTGAAAATCTTCAAATGATATAAAGGAACATTGATGTGACAGTCATCCTCTTAAGAAAATTTTGATATTTCGATACTAAATTTGTATTTTTATTGACTGTTTTTTTTATTAATAACATGTCATAAATGATGATAATATAGAAAACTTAGCACCAATCAGCTGCAATGGTTTGCTCTTTCAAAAACCTTTCTAATGGTATATAACATGATATATAAAACGATATATTAAACGAGAAAAAGGAAATTTTTGATTTTTGAATTAAATGCCCATTATTTCACAACGAAAACTACAAAATTAATTTTGTTTGAAACGACCATAACTTTTTTTTATCACATGTGCTATCATAATGATATATGGCTCATTTTGTTCGTCTTTTCAAGAGTTTTAAAATGATATATAGCATGATATAGCTGCTAAATTTACACAGAATGGTACAACCCTATTCTACAACTACAAGTATACAAAGTGTTGAGGAAAACTGTACTCATGATCATTCATATTATGTAGTAAATACATCTGTAACTAAAAACTGTACTCATGATCATTCATATGTAAAAAATACATCTGTGACTAAAATTCCAAGGCCAATGCAAGGGTGATCATAGCTATGCAGAGGTGGTTACATTTGGGGATAAACATCAAAATAAGCATGTTGGGGACCATTCCTATGCATGCATTGTGGAGGAAAGTGGTGCTCTTCATAATAAAAATAATGAAAAATCAATTATCCCCAATCCCCAAATTGAACAGGGTGATAAACAGGATTGTGTGATTGGAGATGGTGTTTTTCATGATAACTTGCCAAACTAGAGGCTCAGCGGCACTGAGCTGAGCCTGTGTCGCTCACCTTTCATTCTACTCTGAGGAAACTTAATACAGAACCTTCCATAGCCTATAGGTGCTCCCACCAAATTTTGGTTCGTTTTGGCAAAGCAGTTTCAGAGAAGAAGATTTTTAAAAAGCAACCAATCTAAAACAATAATTGCCTGTGGCAGCCATGTTTGTTAATGGATCAAAACGAAATGAGCAATCTCTATACAGGACCTTCCATAGATGCTTCTTACCAAGTTTCATATCATTTGGCCAAGCGGTTTCAGAGGGAAAGCTGTTTTAGAAATCGAACAATAAGAAACAAGAATTGCCTATGACGGCCATGTTTGTTAACGGATCAAAACGGAATGAGCAATTCCCATAGAGGATCTTCCATAGATGCTTCTTACCAAGTTTCGGTCTATTTGGCAAAGCTGTGTCAGAGTAGAAGATTTTTAGAAATTGACCAATCAGAAAAAAGAATTGTCTGTGGCGACCATGTTTGTTAACAGATTGGGACAAATTGAGCAATCTTTATAAGAGGACTTTCCATAGATGCTTCCTACCAAGTTTCGGATCATTTGGCCATGCGGTTTCAGAGGAGATTTTTAGAAATAGGCCAATCAGAAACAAGAATTGCCTGTGGTGGCCATGTTTGTTAATGGATCGGGACAGAATGAGCAATCTTTATAGAGGACCTTCCATAGGGTGCTTCCTACCAAGTTTCGGTTCATTTGGCCATGTGGTTTCAGAGGAGACGATTTTTAGAAATAGACCAATCAGAAACAAAAGTCGCCTGTGGCAGCCATGTTTGTTAATGGAATTGGAACGAAATGAGTACTCTTTATAGAGGACCGCCCATAGATGCTTCCTACCAAGTTTCGGATCATTTGGCCAAGCGGTTTCAGAGGAGAAGAATTTAAAAAATCAGCCAATCAGAAACAAGAATCGCATGTGGTGGCCATGTTTGTTAATGGATCGGGACGGAATGAGCAATCTTTATAGAGGACCTTCCATAGATGCTTCCTACTAAGTTTCGGATCATTTGGCCAAGCGGTTACAGAAGAGAAGAATTTTTAAAATCAGCCAATCAGAAACAAGATTCCCCTGTGGCGGCCATGTTTGTTAACGGATCGGGACGAAATGAGCAATCTTTATAGAGGGCCTTCCATAGATGCTTCCTACCATGTTTCAGTTCATTTGGCTGAGGGGTTTTAGAAGCATATTTATCTGTAATTCAATTCATAGTATCTATATTTAATTTAGAGTTGTCTCCCTTTCCACACAAAACAATATTTTTTTTAGAAAGCATACAATCATAAACATGAATTGTCTGTGGCGGCCATGTTTGTTAATGGATCGGGATGAAATTAGCAATCTTTATAGAGGACCTTCCATAGATGCTTCCTACCAAGTTTCGGTTCATTTGGCTAAGCGGTTTCAGAGGAGAAGATAAAAAAAATAGACCAATCAGAAACAAGAATTGCCTGTGGTGGCCATGTTTGTAAATGGATCGGGACAAAATGAGCAATCTTTATAGAGGACCTTCCATAGATGCGTACTACCAAGTTTCAGTTCATATGGCTGAGGGGTTTCAGAGGAGAAGATTAAAATTTGAAAAGTTAAACGACGGGCGCCAAGTGATGACAAAAGCTCACATTGCCTTTGGCAAGGGGAGCTAAAAATTCAATTGCTTTGGTATTAGCTGATATAAATATCTGCCGTCTCAATTAACACATGTAGACAAGAATCCATTTTTAAGTTACAGTGTTCCAGGTGATGGAAACTGTTTTTTTCATTCACTAAGTTTATTAATAAATGGAAATACAACAAATAGTTCCTTCTACAGAAATATTATTTGTACACACATCATACACAATTGGCAAATTTGGGAAGACAAAATTGTTCACTCCCATGCTAATAATATGACAGTAGAGTTGTATCGGCAACATATGATAAATAGAAATAGTTGGTCTACGGCCACGGAAATTGAGGCAGCAGCAAATTTATTTGGTTTAGATATAAATATTTGGCTACAACAGTCTTCACATTGTACATTAAGTTCATTCAATGCAAGTTCTCCTACTTGCATTGACATACTTCTTTCACGAAATCATTTCTCACCATTAAAACGGGTCCCTCCCAATACAGACAATTCTTTTGATATACTGAAAAAACAGCTTAAAAGACAGGGACAGCAAAACAAGACATCAAATAATAAAAAAAGAAAACTGTCAACCAAAATTACACCACATATAGAAGAAGGAAATAGACAAACCGAACAGGAAAGTGAAAAGCAATGTCAGTATATTTATACAGCTGAGTTGTGTGAGAAAAAGATTTTGAAAATGTTAGTATACCACATTTATCAGTTCAAAATAAAACAGCTAGAGTGCAACAGAAAAAAAAAAGCAAGTTAATAAAAACAAAACAATCTTTTAACAAGAGTCCTGACACGCATGAAAATTTACATTCTCAGAAACCTGAATCTTTTTCCGAAAGTAATGACACAAATTATTTTCACAACTCACAATTAGAAATCAATAGAAAATCAATTCATGAGATAAATAACGCTAACCAAAATGTTATGAGCACGGATGATTTATGTTCACAACATAACAAACACTCCAATAATAACTGCAATCATGAAGATCCATTACAATCTTCAAATATATATATCAATTTAAGTTACTGGCCTGAACATATATAGACTATAACAAACTGAGAGGAAATTCACTATCCAGGGACCATTGGTCGATGACTGCATGTAGATAGGCCATCTGTATTTGTCTTGTCTTGTCTTTTCAAGAAAGGCCATCTGAATTTAGATATGCAGAGAATTCAATCCGAATCTTATATGATCTAGCAAATTGTCACAACTAATGATCATGATTTCCAAACAGCCAGATGCAGCTTTTACCTTCTACTTTTAATCTGTATCTTAAGTGTCCATACTGCAAATGAATGCAGTTTAAAATCTGCAAAAAAAAATTTACTTGGCCGTTCTACCTGGTAGTTTCCATCACCTGGAACACTGTATGCATGTTATTTTTCAGTTTACACTTCAATTTATCTATGCTGCTCATTTTGGTATAGATTTGAGAGTTCTTTATTAATCAAAGGAAATCTGGTCTGCTTCACACTTGAAATATATAACCTTAGCATAAGTTTCAGAAACACTTACTCATAGCATCCATAAATGAACCATTTTCTTGGTTTGGTACACTGTAATAACATTCCCTTTACGCGTCCAAATCATCCCTCAATGAGTTTTCTATACGCGAGTAAAATGCCAAATGTGACATATAACTGCGTTAGCAGAACACCGAGTCGTAATTTTGAACTTTATACATAATATATCTAATCTTCGTGACAGAAGTGTTCAGAGGTAAAGAGAGATGATGGCCTTCAAAATCATTTAAATGGTAGATAGTGCACAAGGCCAGTGCCGTCTTAACGCATGGGCACGCTGGGCAGTTGCACGGGGCCCCGTACTAAGCTATATACAGCATGTTTTTTTAATGTGGAAACACTGTTTTTGTTGGGAGTAAATAAATAAACAATCTGTTTAATTATATCGACTAATTTACAGTTTTATTACTGTTTTTTAGTTGTGTAGGTATGCAGAGGCGGATTTAGAGGGGGGCGTGCGGGGCGTGCCCCCCTAAAATTCGCAAAACATATGTTATTCAACGTTAATTAAGCAGTTCAACAAACAACTTTTTCGTGAATGGTTAACTCGTGACCTGTAAGTCAAAATGAATAGTAATGATATTAGGAGTAAATTTGGGATATCATTCTAAAAAGCTCTACCCATTGATAAATGATCAGTATACTGTCCGTCCGGATGAAGCTTTTCGTTTCGCCGTTGGTTCATTCATTGAAAACGTATGATTCGTTCTTGTTTATAGACAAACAAAGGCGAATATGTTAACATTAATGCTCCATGAAAGATTCTGATTATCTAATTTATATACGTTAGCTAATCAGAAATCAACAACAAGTTCATGTATTGACAATTTCCGCTTTTGTTTGTCTATGAACAAGAACGGTCGAATCATACGTTTTCAATGAATGAATCAAACGACGAAAAGAAAAGCTCCATCCGGACAGGCAGTATTAACTAGAACCACCCGAGAGGACAAGCACCGAAAGTACAGACCAATTAGTGAAAGGAGGAATGCGTTAAAACTAAACAAATAGTTCTTTGAATGGTTAAAATATCGTGATCGATCAGTCATGAGTTGAACAATTCGCATCACGGTTGTTCAACAAAAGTTTTACTTTAGGTTCTTATAATCTGACAAAAACATACTGTTAACAATTATCAGACAAAATTAAGACTCAAAAGTCAAGTTTTTCTGGTCTGATAAAAATGGTGTGGTTGGTTGAAAATTGTCGTTCAAATAAATGTCTAATTCCTCAAACCCCCAGAGTTTCCCGGGATCTTCGCCCTCCTGGGCCCCTTACCAGGGCTCTGCCCTGGACCCGCTGGGGACCTTAAGCGGTCCCCAGATCCCTCGCCTACTCACGCCCCCCTAACCACAAATCCTAGATCCGCCCCTGGTATGGGCCCCGTGTTCTGCTTTGTCTGGGGGTCCATATTGCTGTTAAGACGGCCCTGCACAAGGCAATCCAATCGTAAAACATAAATAGGGAAAAAATAAGCAACTTTCAACTAAAATTTGATTACTAATTAATACCACCTCTCGTCGTCTGTAAGGAAGTGACAGAAAACTTTCAACCGTGAAGGTGCTTGATATCTTCAAATTTCAAATCTGAATATGATGAGTAGTGTGAACAGGTTATACGATGAAACATTATTTAAATATTCTCGTCGTGGTCGTGATCGTATGGTCGTTGGATTTACAACTACCTATGCAATCAGTGCCTATCACCACCGTGACTGATGTTGTGAGTTCGAGTCTCGATCAGGGCGAGGTGTACAACATTATGTGATAAAGTTTGTCAGTGACTTGCGATAGAACGGTGGATTTCTCCGGGTACTGTGGTTTCTTCCTTCAATAAAACTGACCGCCACAATATAACTGAAATATTGTTGAAAGTGGCGTTAAACACCATCAAACAAACACATTTTTAAATATTCTTGATTTTTAACACTTGGAAAGTTTTACGGTCGCCATCATGATTTGGTTAACTTTTAAAGGAATGTCTGTCACAGATGACCACGGCCGGATGTCTTCCGTTTGTCGTATGGTCTGTCACAGATGATCACGGCCGGATCTCTTCTGTTTGGGGTATGGTCTGTCACAGATGACCACGACCGGATATCTTCTGTTTGTCGTATGGTCTGTCACAGATGACCACGACCGGATGTCTTCCGTTTGTCAAATGGTCTGTCACAGATGACCACGACCGGATATCTTCCGTTTGTCGTATGCTCATAGTGGTACGTTACCATGTGTTTAACATGATCAATAACATTTTTATGAAAATCTATAATGTAGATATTTCAATAATCGTAAATAGTTGACATCATTATGAAATAGGAAGTACTTTAATACATATCTAACACAATTATATTACCAGAACATCTCCTAAAAATATAGATACAGATATAATTTATTTTGTCAGAATAAAACTAACAAACAATGATTGGTTTTTCTATTTGTTCTTAAAACCCGTTTACACGATCAAAGTTTTCATACCAAGTTACCTTTCGGCGGTAAATTCAAAGACAAACAAAATGGCTGAATTAGATCTTGATTCTGAAAAGATGTGTTGATTGGTCAATTCCCATTAAAATCCGTCAACGTTTTTTGACAAATAGGATGGGTTTCTATTCCGTCAAAGTCCATCAAAGTTTGACAAAGTTTTGAGTCAAGGACTCGCCCCACCGGGTATTCCGACCTGTCGTCCACGGAGGGGTCCGTCATCCACGGAGCAATCGGCAGTAAACAACTGTTGAGGTAGGTATGTTAAGTCTGATTATATGAATATTTGGAGGGTGAATCCTGTATTATCAAGTTAGCTGTAGAAATGTACGATGTATAAGCTTCACGTGGGTGCAAGCTAACTTCAAATTGATAGACAATTAATGAAAATATCAATCCTTGAACTTGAAAATTTACTAAAAAGTAACGAGTTTTAGTGTTCAAGAGTTGATTTTATAAAAAGGATAGTTATTTTCCCTATTTCAACATCGATGTATCTCACATCATTCATATTAAGGCCAGTACATTACTCTTTCTCATCTCTGTAAACTTGGCGATTTTTAAAGGATGGGTAGAAAAAAATAGGATCCGTAATACACGGAGCATGATCCTGTTCAACACGGAGCGTGTTCTTGCAACAATCATAACTACTCGGCCATTCTCGCTATCCTTCCAATAACCTCGTAAGTATATAGTAGAAATTCTTCTTAAATTGTGTGTCGGAAGATAAGCCGCACAAAAATATAGTCCACGAAAATCCAATATGGAAGACATACTAAGTAAAATCTAATCATGCAAAACTAATTAAAACTTTAACTTTTATCCATGAAAATAATTGAAATATAGAAAATTGTTTAAAATATAACTTTATCAAACTTTCATGAAACTGACATGTGAAAAGTAGTTCTATTTATCCGCCACCTACTTACGAGGTTATATATATTATATGGCCGAGTAGTTACGATTGGTTCTTGCAAATGATCAGTAAACCACGGAGCACATAACTGAAATACAATTCTTTTTTTCATGTCACTCGAGTGTGGGTAATATAGAGTTACACATGCAATTTCATCCGTCCGTCCGCTCATGCGTCGGTCAGTATGAACGTCCATGCGTCTGTCCATGCATCCGTCACACATATTATGATAAATCATGAATATTGGCCCATATTGATCTATGATAATAGCCATATTACCGGTATAATACTTGAACATATTGACCAGTTTTATAAATGAATGAGTGGTCGGTTAAGGTCTATTGTAGGTCATACCACAGAACATTTTTGTGTACAGAGAACACGCAAGCAATTGGCCTTTCTTTGGCAAACTATGGTCTTTACAGACAAAGTATTTATGTTGCACAAAACATTTACTGGACGGGGGTCGCAAAAAAGTCCTCTTTTGTTGAAAATTCTTATGAGTGTATCACGGTATTAGAGAACCACAAAATGTCTGAGCACTGTTTTCTTTTTTAAATTTAGGTACCATTGGAATGGCAGAATGGTCTTCCGTTGTTACTTTTGTGCGTTAGAGTCCGAAACACTACAAGAAATCATTGACCATTACTTAGTTTTCCCCCAATAGACGGTGAAAAGGTCTACCCTAAAATGTGTATGAATAGGATAATGCTTATCATTGAGTATATGAATGCAATTTATGCTTTAGAAAAAACTGGATGATCATTTTTATCCTGCAAGTAGCTCATTTTGTATACGAATACTCAGTAGTAATATTTGTATACTATACGATATTCGTCTGCTGGTGCCCTGGTTGTGTGGACGGGTCATTCAAATGTGTTTTGCATTGTACTCTGGTTCACGGCTCAAAGGTCTTATTATGCTGGCGCGGATTCAGGATTTTATGTTAGAGGACACCGTCCATCGTAGAAACTTTTTTATTTTGTTATTTTTGCTTTTTGTTCTTTTAATTTATTTTTCTAATATGAGGGGGGGGGGGGGGGGGGGCTGAATCCGCATCTGTTATGACGTTTTATAATCATAAATGAAATGCACAACCGTTTCCAGCTTTTTCTCCAAAAGTGAGACTTGTGAAAAGGTGAAATTACGCTAAAATCAAATTGTTTTATGATTGCACGATAAAAACAGAACATGCACATTGTAGAAAAATATCAAATTTATTTGTATTCGCCGCAAAACAGTCGAAAAATGCTCGGCGAGCCTCACATTTCTACCTGTTTTTAAGGCTCGTACAAATATATTTGGTATTTTCCGACAATGTATGTATTGTATATTTATCTCTTAGGAAACATCTTACATTGTTATAGATAATTGCAAACGCCAACAAAGGTGATTTTTAAATATAAAAAAATACAAAAAATGCGGAAATTCAACTATTTCTACAATAATCAAAATTTTTTTTGCTCCGTGTTTACCGGACCATTGCTCCGTATCATTTCGAAAATTAGCTCCGTGTATTACCGATCCTATTTTTTCATACCCATCCTTTAAATATCGCCAAGTTTACCGAGATGAGAAAGAGTAATGTACTGGCCTTAATATGAATGATGTGAGATACATTGATGTTGAAATGGATTGCAAAAAAATAGGGAAAATGACTATCATTTTTATAAAATCAACTCTTGAAAACTAAAACTCGTTACTTTTCAGTAAATTTTCAAGTTCAAGGATTGATATTTTCATTATTTGTCTATCAATTTGAAGTTAGCTTGCACCCACGTGAAGCTTATACATCGTACATTTCTACAGTTAACTTGATAATACAGGATTCACCCTCCAAATATTCATAAAATCAGATTTAACATACCTTCCTCAAAAGTTGTTTACTGCCAATTGCTCCGTGGATGACGGATCGGGATACCCGGTGTGCATACGAGTTGCAAGTATCTCTGGATTTCTATTCGTCTTAAAGGCAAAGTAACCTTGATTTTTTTTGTCTGCCATTTATAAATATGTTTTGATTATTTTCTTTTGTTTTGTTTTGATAAGACTGAACACAGACACACTGTTAAAATATAATAAATGAGAGTAGCTTCACCGGAAGACGTACCTCTATAATCACAAAGAAAAGTTTCTGTTCATGTGCAACATTCTGCTATCCTATTTTAGGCCCTTTTGTTTGATTGCTTCCAAAATTTATATTATTTGGCTTTCCAATCTTTAGATTTTGGTCTGATTATTCCGGAAACTAGATAGTAATCTAATACGTATATAAATGGGTCATCTCTATAGCAACAAAACTTACGAAGGAATGGGTCATCTATAGCAACAAAACTTACGAAGGAATGGGTCATCTATAGCAACAAAACTTACGAAGGAATGGGTCATCTATAGCAACAAAACTTACGAAGGAATGGGTCATCTATAGCAACAAAACTTACGAAGGAATGGGTCATCATAGCAACAAAACTTACGAAGGAATTTTGAATTTCGTTATACGAATGTATTAATGGGTAGTATTTTCATGTGGGGATGAATAGGGATGCTTTTCAAATCCAAGGTGTATCCCCCGTGCGCAATGTTATATTATTTGTTTTAGAACATATGACGGTATCACTGTCGTTGATGTTAGAACTGAGTTTTCTGGCGACGTAGACGAATATATGCGACCATCAAATCACAATTGATATTGACAAATAATACACTAAAGTTATTTATTATACAATTTTTGCAATAGTTGACATCATTATGAAATAGGAAGTACTTGTATACATATCTCTCTAATAATATGGACATACTTAAATACTTCCTAAAGATATAGATACAAATATATTTTTTTGTATTAGAAAAACCGAGAAACAATGTATTTTTTAATAATATTGATTTCAGTGACGTATAGATCTGTCAACAAATATTGATTGATTGATTGATTGGTGTTTAACGTCCAGCGAGCAATTTTTCGGCTATATTCAGGACGAGAACATTTAAAAATTTAAACGCCACGGGACTCGAAACAAGGAAAGGTGATGGGTAATGACGGATAATTTAGCCAGTGCAAAATAGAAAATACCTGTAAAATAAATATGCATACACCAGAGATGATCGTTAGATACTATTTAGAAGAGACTCAAACAAAAGGTCAATAGTTCAATAGTCCAATAGTCCAATAGTCCCACCCTAATGTAAGTTATTGATCAATCATAAATAATATATTGTTTACGTATGTGCAAACTGTTTGGCGGCATAAATCATGAACACGCCGCCATGGTTCAGAGCTTTATCTTTAATTTGAACACGAAAGTCGGCGAAAAAAGCCCTGAAACGTACCATCTATGAATGAAACACTCAAGTTTTATACGGATGTTGACTCCCACTCATATTCAACAGGTTACACAGAAAATCTACTCAAATTAAAGTGGAAACGTCCGCATTCTTTGATAGGGTAGATAACTGATATCAGAGGAATTTTCCCTACAAGCATGGCTTTGTGAAAGCTATTTTTTGTTAGTATTTCAATTTTTGGAATAGTCTTCCTATTTGATTGTGTATTTTACTCGATCTTTAGTTTTATGTGTATGTTTTGTAGATCGTTGTTTGTACTTTTGTACTTTTTCTTTTGGGTGTTGTGTTTTTGTTCTTTGATTTACGGATTCTGATTATTACGTCTTTGGCATCATAAAACTCTTAGCATATAAAAACAACATTTATCACGTCTAAACGAATTATGATTTTTTAACTTAACAAGTCATTTCGGGTGTGATCTACTTAAAGTGCGTCAAGTAATGAAATATGTGTTGTATTTTTGTATACATAGTTTTTACGTACAAGTCACATCTATCATAACATTACATATACATGTATATAAATGGGGCCTTGTTGGTGGAGTGGTTAAGGTCGTCTACTTAATTCTGACCACAAGCCACACCTGACATGAGTTGGCAGCCAGACTCCAACCATAAGTATTAATGTTTACAGACGCCTAATCATATGCCGGTGTTTTGGGTTTATTCCATGAATTCTCACATTCTGACAATTTGTTGAATGTGACGTTGAAGGTAAATAATTCGATAAAATCCTTACCGATAAAAATAGAAAGAGGATGTCAGTTTTTATTCCTTATCAATACAACAAACACCGTATAATACTTTCAAGTATTAATTGAGGGTTAGGGTTATGGTGTTTAACGCCACTTTCAACAATATTTCAGCTATACCGTGGCGGTCAGTTTAATTGGTGGAGGAAGCTGAAGTAATCGAAGAAAATCACAGAGCTGTCGCAAGTTACTGACAAACTTTATCACATAATGTTGTAACGAGTACACCTCGACATGTGCGGAATTCGAACTCACATCTTTAGTATTAATTAACATGCTTCGATTAATTTTAAAAATATATAATATAATTAATATTGTATACCCAACCCAGAACAAATTAATGTGATTAAGTAAAATTTTACAAACATGGACAGAGGGAGCTTTCAGCATTTTGGGGATTGCCATCACCATTTTTGTCCATACAAATAAAAAAAGTTTAGAAAATGAACAATTATGACGAAAATTAGACCTCGCCTTTGGAAAATCATGGATTCGTTCCCGATAACGGATACCAGACAATACATATCAATCAAATGCCGACGTGGCCATGATGTCGACCGGATAAGTTGTACGACATCCTTGTTAATTATAATGTTTAAAGACGTATAGGATTATTTATTTTTGAAAATCATGGCATTACTAGAACTACTTGACTTTTGGTATCATTACAAACAGGAAGATTATGTATGTATGTCTCGTGTTATAAAAAAATAAACCAATCAAAAATACTTCCTTAAAAATACACTTCGATATGTATTTCACTTTAAAACATAAATAAATATGTGAATATTTAATTTATATACGATAACAATTTTTTTTTAAATGGACTGATAAAATACATATATAAATGAAGGTACATTTGTATATACAGTAGGCAGTTACTGTCAGCCACGGTGGTGGTTACGTAAGGTGAAATTGGGTACGGTATCTATGCCGCTGGAGGAACACCTCATTCATATATTCCATCGGCATTACCTACCCATTCATATATTCGAAGTACGAAAACATACATATTCATATAAAACTCAGTTATTGGTAACCTATTCATATATGATATCAGACTAAAATCCACAATATACACACATACATCAATTTTGCACCTTATCATGTTAAATAATAATTAATTTGTTTTCGTGATAAAGGAGCGCTTTAGTGGAAAATTTACAACCCCACCATATATTTGAAAGCTGAAAAAAAAAACTTTTCCAGAGGCATTTCTGCATATACCTTTATATAGGAAATGACCCCACCCCGTGCTGCCAGAAAAGAGAATTAACTGCTGTTTGGTGTTTATTGTCACATTCACCTGATTTTCATCTCCATGGTCATGGTCACCATGACTTGGGACGCAAGAAACGGAGATATTACTCGAGCTGATGGTCGAAACCTCCGGACTATGGGTAGGTAAGTGTATAGACAGTTTAACACATGAGATGGGAATCGATTTGGTTTGGTTTAATGGTGTTTAACGTCACTTTCAACAATATTTCAGTTATATCGTGGCGGTCAGTTTTATTGGTGGAGGAAACCGGAGTACCCGGAGAAAACCACCGTCCTGCCGCAAGTCACTGACAAACTTTATCACATAATGTTGTACACCTCACCCTGATCGAGATTCGAACTCACAACATCGGTGGTGATAGGCACTGATTGCATAGGTAGTTGTACATCCAACTACCTACGATCACGGCCACGACGGCCCCGGGAAGCGTACACAGTGGTTAATAAATGTTAGAGAAAACTAAAGGAGCAATCAAGAATGAACAATCCAGCGACACACAGACAAGATAATACAAGACAGAACGAAGTAAAACAAAAACCACAAAAACACAGCACGGAAGACTAAAAACATGAGGTACACAGACCCCACCAAAAATAGAGAGTAGGCTCAGTATGGTCTGAAGTCAATGTTCACCCTAAATTATTCCATTACCCAGGACCCACCTCGACAGAGAGTACCGTCAATAAAAGCAACAACAATGGACATTAATGTGGTTCTAATATCCACTGTCACTAGAATGAAATAAAATCTAGTTTAAGTACTGTCGAGTCTAGTGTTTGGTTCGGTCCTGGAGTTGGCACACCACGTTTTATGACATTACTTTTCAACAATGAACCTATCTACAAGTATGTAGAATAAAACCTGTAGTATGTTTGTTTAAACCATTTTCTGTTAGTGTTGTGAAGTTAACTTACTATTGACAGTGCAACCTAATTTTTAATAAATACCGCTTGGTGAGAATTGACTATATTTTAATGAAAGATCTTTCCAATTTGCTATACAATAGCTTAAGTGTTCACAAGACATTACGCTGTAGTTTGTTAGTGTTTCATATTAGAGTCGAACCTTCTACTGTCGAAGTCGAACTTACTACTGTGGATGTCGAACTTACTACTGTCGATGTCAAACCTTCTACTGTCGAAGTCGATCATCATACTTCGAAGTCGAACTTTCTACTGTCGAAGTCGAACTTACTACTGTCGATGTCGAACCTTCTAATGTCGAAGTCGAACATCCTACTTCGAAGTCGAACTTACCACTGTCGACCTTGAATCTTCCAGTGTCAAAGTCGAACTTCCTAGTGAAAGTGATTTTATTTCAGAGTAGCGGAATATTCAAGTTATCCATAATAAATGAAGTTATTCGCTACTACAAGCGGACCAAATATTTACTTCGATGTATCCACGGCAATGACCTATCAAAGTTCGAGATATCGCAATTCGATAGTACATTTCCACTTTTAGCAAAAGACAAGTTTTCCTTTTTTACGCCTGTTTTTCTTTAGACACACGTATCCTTGTAACACTTGCAAACTTTAGCAGCAAAAACGTTTTTCTTAGCTATGCCTGTTTTTCATTAGACACAAACAGAACTATTGTAATACTTGCAATAAAACGAAGGACTACTATAATTATTATGTACGCTAGATTCAGTGCTACAGTTTGATCTGTTCAACACACACGTGTCTATATTAGATATCAAGGTATCTTCACTTTTCCCAGTTCCTTCCTTTAAAAATGTATTTGAACATAAATCAGAGCACCCGCTGCTGGTCGAGTTTTTCATTAGATCATCCACAGATTGTACAACGTTTCCTGTACAAGACAACAGTCGATTTCTGTTTCTTGCTTTCATTTGATTATTGGGTACTTTGATCGACCTGATCGTTTTGTTTGAGTTTGAACTCGAAGATATACTCGTATCTGAAGTATCCTGATAATTGTTATCGTCAGCTGACGCTATAACTTTTGGTGTTGTGTGGTTTTCACATGAATTCAATAAACGTTCTGTTCCGCTTATGTTGCCCGTCTGTAGTCTATTGCTAGTATTGGGTTCCATGTAATCGTATCTACTCTGTTTATCTTTTCCCTTCTGTAACCTTGTTTCGGACAATATATTTGAGGACGTATTGTCAACAACAACAAGAGGCAGCCTATGAGATAAAACAAATATTCACATTTATCATATGGTAAACATTTCAATGAGGTTGTATTTTCACAGGCACTTGGCTCGATCAATTTATCTAAATTTACTATCCACACGAATATACAAACAGGTGCTTGACCTAATTGGTGGAGTGTTATTATGTTGTGTATATGGCTTACCGATATTGGATCATAAATAATAGGACAATTATATCGTAAACAGAACATATACTTAAGATGTCTTAATATTACCCTTTGGTGCATTTTCTTCAATCGTAGAATTATAAGAATTCTGTTTTAGGAAGAAATGAGTTTTGTGGGGTAAACTCAAACTTGTTTTGTAGGGTGTTCATGTTTTATTTATGTTATTTGTGTTTATTTACGTATACTTGTGAACTTGTGGTGTACTGTTGTAGATTTTTGTGTTTATTTATGTATACTTGTGAACTTGTGGTGTACTGTTGTAGATTTTTGTGTTTATTTATGTATACTTGTGAACTTGTGGTGTACTGTTGTAGATTTTTGTGTTTATTTACGTATACTTGTGAACTTGTGGTGTACTATTGTAGATTTTTGTGTTTATTTATGTATACTTGTGAACTTGTGGTGTACTATTGTAGATTTTTGTGTTTATTTACGTATACTTGTGAACTTGTGGTGTACTGTTGTAGATTTTGAACTCGAGCCTCGGTCGGGTGAAACCAAAGACTATTAAATTTGATATTTGTTGGTTCTCCGCTAAACACACATCATTATGGAGAAAGAGCAAAGACTGACTGGCTCGGAATCAGAACAATGTGTCCGGTTGGAGCGATATGACTATCCGCGGTTTAAGTGAGCTAGCATTATGCAATTCCAACAAAGCGCGTAGGTCTAGTACAAAGCCGTAGGTCTAGTACAAAGCGTAGGTCTAGTACAAAGCCGTAGGTCTAGTACAAAGCGTAGGTCCAGTACAAATCCGTACGTAGGTCTACTACAAAGCGTAGGTCTAGTACAAAGCGCGTAGGTCTAGTACAAAGCGTAGGTCTAGTACAAAGCCGTAGGTCTAGTACAAAGCGTAGGTCTAGTACAAAGCCGTAGGTCTAGTACAAAGCCGTAGGTCTAGTACAAAGCCGTAGGTCTAGTACAAAGCCGTAGGTCTAGTACAAAGCGTAGGTCTAGTATAAATCCGTAGGTCTAGTACAAAGCGTAGGTCTAGTACAAAGCCGTAGGTCTAGTACAAAGCCGTATGTCTAGTACAAAGCCGTAGGTCTAGTACAAAGCGTAGGTCTAGTACAAAGCCGTAGGTCTAGTGCAAAGCCTAGGTCTAGCACAAAGCCGTAGGTCTAGTCCAAAGCCGTAGGTCTAGTACAAAGCCGTAGGTCTAGTACAAAGTACGTAGGTCTAGTACAAAGCCGTAGGTCTAGTACAAAGCCGTAGGTCTAGTACAAAGCCGTAGGTCTAGTACAAAGCGCGTAGGTCTAATACAAAGCCGTCGGTCTAGTACAAAGCTGTAGGTCTAGTACAAAGCGTAGGTCTAGTACAAAGCCGTAGGTCTAGTACAAAGCCGTAGGTCTAATACAAAGCCGTAGGTCTAGTACAAAGCGTAGGTCTAGTACAAAGCCGTAGGTCTAGTACAAAGCTGTAGGTCTAGTACAAAGCTGTAGGTCTAGTACAAGTCCGTAGGTCTAGTACAAAGCTGTAGGTCTAGTACAAAGCCGTAGGTCTAGTACAAAGCCGTATGTCTAGTACAAAGCCGTAGGTCTAGTACAAAGCGTAGGTCTAGTACAAAGCCGTAGGTCTAGTGCAAAGCCTAGGTCTAGCACAAAGCCGTAGGTCTAGTCCAAAACCGTAGGTCTAGTACAAAGCCGTAGGTCTAGTACAAAGCGCGTAGGTCTAATACAAAGCCGTCGGTCTAGTACAAAGCTGTAGGTCTAGTACAAAGCGTAGGTCTAGTACAAAGCCGTAGGTCTAGTACAAAGCCGTAGGTCTAGTACAAAGCCGTAGGTCTAGTACAAAGCCGTAGGTCTAGTACAAAGCGTAGGTCTAGTACAAAGCGTAGGTCTAGTACAAAGCCGTAGGTCTAATACAAAGCCGTAGGTCTAGTACAAAGCGTAGGTCTAGTACAAAGCCGTAGGTCTAGTACAAAGCTGTAGGTCTAGTACAAAGCTGTAGGTCTAGTACAAAGCCGTAGGTCTAGTACAAAGCCGTATGTCTAGTACAAAGCCGTAGGTCTAGTACAAAGCGTAGGTCTAGTACAAAGCCGTAGGTCTAGTGCAAAGCCTAGGTCTAGCACAAAGCCGTAGGTCTAGTCCAAAACCGTAGGTCTAGTACAAAGCCGTAGGTCTAGTACAAAGTGCGTAGGTCTAGTACAAAGCCGTAGGTCTAGTACAAAGCCGTAGGTCTAGTACAAAGCCGTAGGTCTAGTACAAAGCCGTAGGTCTAGCACAAAGCCGTAGGTCTAATACAACGCCGTAGGTCTAGTACAAAGCCGTAGGTCTAGTACAAAGCGTAGGTCTAGTACAAAGCTGTAGGTCTAGTACAAAGCTGTAGGTCTAGTACAAAGCCGTAGGTCTAGTACAAAGCCGTAGGTCTAGTACAGAGCGTAGGTCTAGTACAAAGCCGATATCTAGTACAAAGCCGTAGGTCTAGTACAAAGCCGTAGGTCTAGTACAAAGCGTAGGTCTAGTACAAAGCCGTAGGTCTAGTACAAAGCTGTAGGTCTAGTACAAAGCTGTAGGTCTAGTACAAAGCTGTAGGTCTAGTACAAAGCTGTAGGTCTAGTACAAAGCCGTATGTCTAGTACAAAGCCGTAGGTCTAGTACAAAGCGTAGGTCTAGTACAAAGCGTAGGTCTAGTACAAAGCCGTAGATCTAGTACAAAGCTGTAGGTCTAGTACAAAGCTGTAGGTCTAGTACAAAGCCGTAGGTCTAGTACAAAGCGTAGGTCTAGTACAAAGCGTAGGTCTAGTACAAAGCTGTAGGTCTAGTACAAAGCTGTAGGTCTAGTACAAAGCCGTAGGTCTAGTACAAAGCCGTAGATCTAGTACAAAGCCGTAGGTCTAGTACAAAGCGTAGGTCTAGTACAAAGCCGTAGGTCTAGTACAAAGCCGTAGGTCTAATACAAAGCCGTAGGTCTAGTACAAAGCGTAGGTCTAGTACAAAGCCGTAGGTCTAGTACAAAGCTGTAGGTCTAGTACAAAGCGTAGGTCTAGTACAAAGCCGTAGGTCTAGTACAAAGCGGGCATCATTTGGCTCATTTGGCGTCAAACAACAATCGCTCATTCATGCATACTAGTGTTCATAACGATTTATGTATCACATGATTTTCGTGTCGTTTAACAATAATACGACCGGTGCCACTAATGGAGCAGAAACTGTTTACCTTTCGATAGCACTTGATTTCACCCCCGGTTTTTTGTGAGGTCCGTGTAACCCAATCGTTAGTTTTCAGTGTTTCAGATAATTTTTTGTTTGTTTGCCCTTCTCTTTTGACCATTTTATTTTCTGTCCTTTGACTTACGACTTCTGTGGTATCTTCAAATTTTTCTGAAAATTCTAAGCATGAATCAAGTTGTATATTATAACTCTTGAGATGATCAGCAAATAGAAAGTCGATTTACAATGGCCATTGTAACCTTAGTTTGTAGTTTTACATGGGTCCTTTTGAAAGCTAAATACAGTAAATAAAGATGCAAAGGCTCTGTAAACTTCAAATACTAAAATGTATAAAATATTTGTTTTTGCTATCAGAACCACCAATATGTTGATTTTATTATAATTTATACGATTTTTCGAAAATAAATAATATTTGCGGCTGAAATATCACCGACAAAAACTAATGTCTCTTACATGTAACAGTTAAATACTACCTAACAACATAATAAGTACATGTATCAGCTTGATTGAGAATTAACAATTTTCAGAAATACTCACTTTTGTGCTTGGTCGTGGTTTTCGGAACTATTATTCATTGTTAAATGTTCTGTAGATTATAAAAAAGTTGTACATGAGAATATAATGTTTAAATGGACTGTTCTTTTAAATTTTTACAACAAAACAAAATTTGAAATATTACAAGCTGATAAATACTCAATTTAAGACCCTGAATCAAGATCATAATATAGGGTTAGGGTTATGGTGTTTAACGCTACTTTCAACAATATTTCACTTATATCGTGGCGGTCAGTTTTATTGGTAGAGGAAACTGGAGTGCCCGGAGAAAACCACAGACCTGTCGCAAGTCACTGACAAACTTTATCACATAATGTTGTATCAGGTACACCACGCCTGAGTGGGATTCGAACTCACAACGTTAGTGGTGAAAGGTACTGATTGCACAGGTAGTTGTAAATCCAACTACCATACGATCACGACCACGACGGTCCCAGATCATATTATATGATCTATAACTGTATTGTTTCTTTCAGTCTACACAAATACATTGTATATATATATTTTTTCAATTTTCCAAGACAAAAACACCCGTATGTAGAAGAATGGAAAATGTTATTTATCACCAGAGAAAAATCGATGTTTGAACATTCATCATTACTCTACCAACTGTCTGTCTTCGTCATTATACGTAATTCTGAATAATTTTAATAATTTTCAAATCGTTTTACGTCCAATTAAATCTAAAAAAAAACACTTGCCTTTTGTTGTGGTCTTCCTTGTCCTGATAAATATAAAACAAACAAATGCTAATATTATCATTAACAATGATCCAACTGCCGAAGCTACTGGTATTAATAAGTAGGGTATTTCTGAAACAAGAAAAAAAAACACATGATTTTTACAATAAATGTAGTGAGCAAGAGGTTGTCATATATAGCAATGAACATTATTTTTACTATTTCGTTTGTGTAGGTATGGAGCAATAAAAACGTATATATATTAAGTATATATGTACCATCTACACACGCATATACACATGTCTTATGTCTATCTCTAGATTTGCCTTAGGAGACAAAGTAACACTACGATTATTGAAGCTCCCTTTTTAGGTAGTGGATATGGTCGAGTGGTCTAGGGCGCTGGAAGTAAGGCTAAGCGAACGGTGGTGCTGCAGTGTATCAATGGTGTGAGTTCAAATCCCGTCGAGGGAAGAACAAAAATTGGACATCTCAAAAATCTAATTCTAACACTGTTTGGTTTAATTTTCAGACGTATATAAAAGAAATTATTAAAAAAAAAAAAGAACAAGACGGATTTTTCACAACATTCTTGTACTAACGTTTTCACTGCTGTTTTATATATATATCAAATTTAGTGTGGACGGTGCCTTTCTGGAATAATCGTCATCAGGGACCCTCACAATCAAAGCATTGGGAAGCCAAATATTATAAAACTCTTTGTGAGCAAAAACACCAAGGTCATAAAAAGGATAGTCAAAATCGGCTGAGGTCACCTATGCATGAGGGAGGAGAACCCTCGTTTTAATTACATGATTTAGGAACTATAAATTTCAATAGCAAATATATTATCCCACTGTTTTTCTTTCTTTTCAATATTCTATCGATAAAAAAAAATTGTATTTAACACAATCTAATTAAAATTAGATCTTGAATTGCCCCCCCTTTCTGATATGTCGCGGATCTTGATTAGATTGTATTTAACAGTTCTTTTTCAGTCATAGGCATAGGATGAGCAGGAGGTGAGAACCCGGGATGCCAAGTGTAGCGGAAGTCGTGAGTCGTGAGTCGTGAGTCGAAACCCAGGAATCAAGGCAAAAAATACAAGGGAAATAAATACGTAATATTGCACAGCAAAAAAAAGAGGGCAGTAATTTAGGGTCATATCCCGGGAACCAGCAGTCAATGGCATGGTAACCGAAACCAACAATCCTTGACCACTCCCTCATAGACAGGAATCACAAATGAACCGATATTACGGCCGATATCGGATACTGATAAAAACATCCCTGTAAGATTTTGTTTTATTTGTATGTTATTTATACCTTTACTAGTATGTCCATCAGTAGGTATATGTGTTGTGTCTGTCGTTGGTATTACTGATCTGAAAACATTAGTGAGAATTAACATATGCTTAAAGGTGTGTATTGTATATATACGAGAATACATTATGGCTAGGAAATAAATTAAAATAAAGACGTATTCCTTATTTCATATAAGTCTTTTGTACAAAATATAAACGAATGAAAAAAATAAGTGTAATATTTTTGAAAGGGACGTTTTCATAAATGGTGATAGTGACGATGACTTTAGTCTTTTGTAACGGCCGCAATGCGCTTACACTTTTTAGAAATCTGCAATAGAGGACTTTAATGCATAGGGAGCGTGGTACTCTCCAACCCCGCCACCCACTATGGTTCACGGACAGGCCGACACCCCCTAACGAGAGGGCTTCCCCTCTTCGCCACCTGGGGAAGCACAGAGCAGCTCATATGCGTTTGGGCCCTGGAAACCTTCACCATTACCTAGATGTTAATGTGAAAGTATGTGGACGTTTGAATTGAAATATATTTGTGGAAGCTACAATATGGATGATAATCTAAATTATCAAAAAAGAACTAGGAGTCTCATTAACCGGTGTCATCCCGCCACATTTTGGGGCCTGTCCCAAACCAAATATTAAGTCGGCTATATCGTTGAACATTACTATCCTACTTCTTTTCCAATTTTCATCAGGTATTATACGATCCACGCCTTGTCTGTTAGGAACCGACCATTTAATTTTTAGGAGGGGGGATGTTTTCCCCAAACCCACAATTTCTTTTTACATGAAAAATCGGTATTTTTTTAATTCAAATTGTATCGAACCTTTCTCGTTGCAAACTGGAGATTATTATCATATTATTCATTTTTTGTATCTTTCAGGTCATTTTTTTCTATTAAATGTGGAGAAATTTAAGAAAACTTCATATTCCGCCACCCTCTCCCTTAAAAGTAGAACGATTGTTCTTATGGCTGTTATGCAGCATATTACATTTGATAGATCTACAAGTACATCGTGTAGTTTTAAAAAGCGTTATTTTATGATTCTGTCATGTGCTTATTATTAACTTCTGAAATATATTCAATAATTTACTTCCGGAATAAATAATGTTATATAACGTCCTAAATTTAAATTCCCTTCCTGCTTTATCTGTATGGAAAAACCTTTTAATTGGTCGTCAACATAATCCAATGAATTTTCAAATATATTGACGTATTCCTTTTTATTACAAATCATTCTGTTGTAGTGTTGAAAATTTGTTTAACGTTTCAAATCTCAAAAAGATAAAACCAAATATCTAGTTTATTAACTTGTTGAATACTGTTCACGTTATTAGACAAAGAAGGAAAAAAGCGATCTATTTAAAAAAAATTAGATCTGTGTTCGGTTAAATTTTAGTTATACACTATAATCAGCGCCGTCCAAACGCATGGGTACACTGGACAGTTGTCCGGGGCCCACGAGCATGTGCACGACATGTTTTTAATGTTTAAACACTGATTTTGTTGGAAGTACCAATACAATAAATATATGTTTTATTTTATCGACATTTACAGTTTTATTCCTGTGAGTGGTTGTGTAGGTATGGGCCCTAAAGCACTGATTTACCCGGGGCCTATAAATCTGTTACTTAAAGAGGGTCCTGGCTATAATAATCTAGCAATGTATATGATCATGTCAGGTAGCCTTTCATTCATCTTAGAGCATCCAATCATATGCAAGATAATTAAATATATTGACCAATAGGAAGATATCTCTTGGGGTGTGCTCGGTTTTAATACACACCTCAAGGTTTGGTAGGCTCGGTGCTGATTGGTCGGATGAAACTATGAATCCTGACATGATCCCATACGGGATGTTGTTAGATCTATCAAACGTCTAATTCTAATAAGAAAGTTTACCAAAGAAACTCAAATACGTGCAGTTGTAATAATAACATGACAATTTGTAGGTACGTACTATTTGTATGCACCGTCACGTTGTTTATTTTTGGTGGCCCCTTGCAAAGCCAATTTTAGGTCCCTAAGCCTTAAATAATCTTTTTTTCCCCGGTGAAAATCTATCTTTCCGGCAATAGACACATCCCAGTGCTAAATTGGCCATCATTCTTTCAGTAATTATCCTGTGCATGCTAATATTAAGACACTAAATAATCATTAAATCAGTTGTTATCCGTGTAGTACAATTTTTGTTGGTACATTTCTGTGACATCTTATTGGACTCTCAATTATTAAGAGGGGCAGAATTGGGATCCCATTAACCGGTTTGATCCCCCCACATGTCCCAAGGCAGGGCCCGGATTTCCAACGCCATATGTCGTTGTCTTTTGTATATTCAGTTAGTTGAGGCGAGATGTGATTGTTCGTTTTGTTGATATTAGTGGAATTGTTTTGTATGTTCAGATGAGATGTGATTGTTCGTTTTGTTGATATTGGTGGAATTGTTTTGTATGTTCAGATGAGATGTGATTGTTCGTTTTGTTGATATTAGTGGAATTGTTTTGTATGTGACGATGACTTTAGTCTTTTGTAACGGCCGCAATGCGCTTACACTTTTTAGAAATCTGCAATAGAGGACTTTAATGCATAGGGAGCGTGGTACTCTCCAACCCCGCCACCCACTATGGTTCACGGACAGGCCGACACCCCCTAACGAGAGGGCTTCCCCTCTCCGCCACCTGGGGAAGCACAGAGCAGCTCATATACGTTTGGGCCCTGAAAACCTTCACCATTACCTAGATGTTAATGTGAAAGTATGTGGACGTTTGAATTGAAATATATTTGTGGAAGCTACAATATGGATGATAATCTAAATTATCAAAATAGAACTAGGAGTCTCATTAACCGGTGTCATCCCGCCACATTTTGGGGCCTGTCCCAAACCAAATATTAAGTCGGCTATATCGTTGAACATTACTATCCTACTTCTTTTCCAATTTTCATCAGGTATTATACGATCCACGCCTTGTCTGTTAGGAACCGACCATTTAATTTTTAGGAGGGGGGATGTTTTCCCCAAACCCACAATTTCTTTTTACATGAAAAATCGGTATTTATTTAATTCAAATTGTATCGAACATTTCTCGTTGCAAACTGGAGATTATTATCATATTATTCATTTTTTTGTATCTTTCAGGTCATTTTTTTCTATTAAATGTGGAGAAATTTAAGAAAACTTCATATTCCGCCACCCTCTCCCTTAAAAGTAGAACGATTGTTCTTATGGCTGTTATGCAGCATATTACATTTGATAGATCTACAAGTACATCGTGTAGTTTTAAAAAGCGTTATTTTATGATTCTGTCATGTGCTTATTATTAACTTCTGAAATATATTCAATAATTTACTTCCGGAATAAATAATGTTATATAACGTCCTAAATTTAAATTCCCTTCCTGCTTTATCTGTATGGAAAAACCTTTTAATTGGTCGTCAACATAATCCAATGAATTTTCAAATATATTGACGTATTCCTTTTTATTACAAATTATTCTGTTGTAGTGTTGAAAATTTGTTTAACGTTTCAAATCTCAAAAAGATAAAACCAAATATCTAGTTTATTAACTTGTTGAATACTGTTCATGTTATTAGACAAAGAAGGAAAAAAGCAATCTAGTTTAAAAAAATTTGATCTGTGTTCGGTTAAATTTTAGTTATACACTATAATCAGCGCCGTCCAAACGCATGGATACACTGGACAGTTGTCCGGGGCCCACGAGCATGTGTACGGCATGTTTTTAATGTTTAAACACTGATTTTGTTGGAAGTACCAATACAATAAATATATGTTTTATTTTATCGACATTTACAGTTTTATTCCTGTGAGTGGTTGTGTAGGTATGGGCCCTAAAGCACTGATTTACCCGGGGCCTATAAATCTGTTACTTAAAGAGGGTCCTGACTATAATAATCTAGCAACGTATATGATCATGTCAGGTAGCCTTTCATTCATCTTAGAGCATCCAATCATATGCAAGATAATTAAATATATTGACCAATAGGAAGATATCTCTTGGGGTGTGCTCGGTTTTAATACACACCTCAAGGTTTGGTAGGCTCGTTGCTGATTGGTCGGATGAAACAATGAATCCTGACATGATCCCATACGGGATGTTGTTAGATCTATCAAACGTCTAATTCTAATAAGAAAGTTTACCAAAGAAACTCAAATACGTGCAGTTGTAATAATAACATGATAATTTGTAGGTACGTACTATTTGTATGCACCGTCACGTTGTTTATTTTTGGTGACCCCTTGCAAAGCCAATTTTAGGTCCCTAAGCCTTAAATAATCTTTTTTTCCCCGGTGAAAATCTATCTTTCCGGCAATAGACACATCTCAGTGCTAAATTGGCCATCATTCTTTCAGTAATTATCCTGTGCATGCTAATATTAAGACACTAAATAATCATTAAATCAGTTGTTATCCGTGTAGTACAATTTTTGTTGGTACATTTCTGTGACATCTTATTGGACTCTCAATTATTAAGAGGAGCAGGATTGGGATCCCATTAACCGGTTTGATCCCCCCACATGTCCCAAGGCAGGACCCGGATTTCCAACGCCATATGTCGTTGTCTTTTGTATATTCAGTTAGTTGAGACGAGATGTGATTGTTCGTTTTGTTGATATTAGTGGAATTGTTTTGTATGTTCAGATGAGATGTGATTGTTCGTTTTGTTGATATTGGTGGAATTGTTTTGTATGTTCAGATGAGATGTGATTGTTCGTTTTGTTGATATTAGTGAAATTGTTTTGTATGTTCAGTTAGTTCAGATGAGATGTGATTGTTCGTTTTGTTGATATTGGTGGAATTGTTGACCGTCACTTTTTAAACTAAATTTTTTTTTGGGGGGTCAAATGGCTATAAAAAGCAATCAAAGCAGATACAAGCTTCTCGTCTACAATAACATCTATTTATATAACATACTACTAATATTAACGAGGCCGGGAGGCTTTTTAATTAACAAATGTATAGTTTTCAATAAAGATTTTAATTTGATAATAAAAACTATAGTATCTATAACTTGAAAATCCATCTTTGAAATCATGTTATTATGTTGTTAAGATAGGGTTAGGTGGTTAGTGTCATTGGTATTTAACGCCACTTTCAATAATATTTCAGCTATAACGTGGCGGTCAGTTTTCATTTATGGAGGAAATAGGAGTGTCCGGAGAAAACCACCGACCTGTCGCAAGTCACTGACAGACTGTCAAGATAGGAAACGAGAGATTCATTTAATCCTTCAATACACCCATAATTACATTAAAATTGAAATATGAATGAAAATATCTACACTTGAAGTTGTAAGAGAATTGAAACCATAAAGTACTTGTATACCGGTATTAGATTAAGTGATTTTGTGTGTTTACTTCCTGAGTGTTTGACATCAGAGAATCAAAGGTCATCATTTAACTAAGTGGGGATGATTGTATCGGTAAAGGTGTACAAGTACAATATTTTTTTGATACTGTCATAGCCTGTTTCTTACATATGACGACATAACACAATGTAGTCCCTATACAACCCTTCAGTAATTTTCCTTGAAGTCATGAGGGTGGTGGATTTGGATTTGGATTTGGATCAGTGGAGAAGCCTGGGCCTCTCTTGATTTTAATCCGACACTGAATATCGATTTGTACTAGGGGAATAGTTGCGACTGTGAATTATACTTACACTACCGTTATGTAGTCTCCACATTTAGCGTCATGTCTACTAGTACATGCTGATAACTGGTACCGATTCTGTTGGGAGCAGTCATTACATGGTTTACAGTTGTAATCACGTCGGTCATTAAAGTATCCCAAAGTACAGTCAATACATGGTGAACATGTTAGTGCTCCATTAATCTTGTCCCATTTGATCATGTCATTTTTCTGAAATCAAGAAGATTTTCTATGCGTTTTTTCTACTTTTTTTGTGTAAGATACATGTAATTTTAAATTTTACTATGCGTTCAAGAAATTCAATAAAACAACGTGTACTCCCAACTTTTACTCAAGTCATGGCATTACTTTATACATGAGTGTTCATAATAATGCTCTTACGTTGTGTTTCGTATGAACTGGGCGAATGATACCCTCGGAGACTAATAATACACCAACAGAGGCATCTAAGTACTATACGATCGTTTCCACGACAGTCCTCAATATCCTATGTAACATTTATATCTTTTTCGTTATCACCTTTCAAAATACAAATAGGCTTATCGTTTGCTTATTAAACTGTATTGCCGTCACAGATCTAATTATCAAGAGGGGAGGTAACCCACTAATATGTTTAACCGGTACCTGTCCAAAGTCACTGGATTTCAATCGACATATGTCGTGGTCTTCATTGTTCAATGATTTGATTGGCTATGGTTATGGTGGTTAACGCCACTTTCAACAATATTTCAGCTATATCGTGGCGATCAGTTTTATTGTTGGAAGAAATCGGAGTACCCGGATAAAACCACCGACCTGCCGCAAGTCACTGACAGTGACAAACTTTATCACATTCTGTTGTATCGAGTACATCTCGTCCGACCGGAATTCGATCTCACAACGGTATTCGTTATTCTATTGATATTGGTGATACCCCTCTACCCCCCCCCCCCCCCCCCTCCCCCATCACCGTTTAATCTATTTTTCCATAGTTTGTTTGGTGCATCTTACAAATTTATAATCAGTTATATCTGAACAGTTCAAAGCGGTTTGAACCATGTTTACCGTTCACGTACACATCTGATTATATAATGTTTAACAGTACATTTTTATTAACATAGAAAAAGCTGTCTATATTCTAAAATGTTTAGATATGAATTTTCAGTGTTCTTTACCGTCTGCATCTTTTCCTATAAACAAAATGATGGTGTTTAACGCCACTTTCAACAATATTTCAGTTATATCGTGGCGGTCATTTTTATTGGTGGAGGAAACCGGAGTACTCGGAAAAAACCACCGACCTGTCGCAGGTCACTGACAAACTTTATCACATAATGCTGTACACCTCGCCTTGATCGAGATTCGAACCCACAACGTCAGTGATGATAGGCACTGATTGCATAGGTAGTTGTAAATCCAACTACCACACGACCACGACACCTCCCCCCCTCCCCCCCAATGATATAAGGCTGATGCAAATTATTACCTTTCCAGTGTCGTGTCCTGCTCCACGCAGACAACTGTCACATTTCATACACGCCTTCAACTGTGGATGGTAGTATTCATTTTTGTTTGATGAGCAAACCTCGGCAACTGCTACTCCAAGACAGGCTACAACAATGCTAGCTTGCAGAAGACTAAAATAAATAGGAATTAAAATAAGGCTCAGATAAAAAGGCTAGGTTCCTCAAAATTTTCTATCAACATTATTGGTCACAAAATTAACTATCGAATGTTGTATTTGTTAATTAGATTAAAGGTACGAAAAATAGGATAATCATCAATCTTTTGAATAAATACTGGTACATTTTTGCATAAAAAAAACTGCAATATATCACCATGGTTAACGGTAATCATCATTCGTGAACGTGTTTCTGAGAAATGTAACAGGTATTGATTACTCAAAAGTAACATGCCTTAAAAGTTTACTGAGGAAAAATTTGGAAATCTTGGGGCATATTAATTTTTTAAAACATTTTATTTTTTATATTAACTTTGAACATTCTACAAGAAAAATACATGCACATTTAAAGTTAACTATTATATTATTTTTAAATTATGTTATTTAATTTTGCTATGACCGCATTGTTTTTATTTTTAAAAAAAAATTTAAATATATTTTTTTGTTATTTAAAATATAGTTTTGGGATAAGCTATTTAATTAACGCAGCGTTTTTGTTTGTTTTTTGTTTTGTTTTGTTTTGTTTTGTTTTTCTTTTTTGTTTCTTTTTTATTTGTTTTTGGTTAAAAATTTCTAATAGAAAATAAAATGCTGACCTGATCATAATGTTTTTCTGAAATACTTCACGCCACATCTGACACCTCTTTTCCTCGAATCTGTCTCTACACGATTAAGTTCATTTTGTAAACCATTGATTATATATACAACTATACAAAGTATTTGAATTTCCGTATTATTACGAAACATGAAGACCTCCTCTCACGTGACATCTATTAAAGTGAAAATATGTACTTCCTAATATAAATGAAAGGGGGTATACATTTATTTATATATATAATAACCAATAAATAACTTGTATTTCAATTTGAATAGCAAGTGTTTCTAAAAATAGAATTTATTATAGGCTTTAGTAACCGGGAAACCCCCCTTACAATCTGCAGAAATGACACGGTTAACTTGACGTGTAAGCAACAATCTTATTGGATATACATAGGCAATACATACAAATAGTAATAGAAACTAATAATATACAATAAAATGAAAAAATATAAGTACATATCATTAGCAACATTGTAGAATTAAAATAAAAAACACCCTTTATTTGAAACAACAACAAAAAAGGTTTCTATATATACACATCAAGTCACTTAAATAAATCAAATCATATCCTGGTACTCGTGACCCCTGGGATTTGTTTGCTTACCAAGGGGTCACGAGAATCGGACCAATGAAATCACAGAACTGTTGCTTTTACTGACCTGCGTCAAGTGGGTCTAATAATCATGATATTTTACATATGTGAGGGGTTTGCATTGTACGCACATGTGGATTGACTGATTGATATTTAACGCCAACTTAAACAAAAAAAAATCATAGGGGTCACGACTACCATACTATGATTTGATTTGTTTAATTTACTTGATGCTTATAGAAACCTAATTGCATGACCGCATCATTTCACTAAGAGGGGGTGTTTGTGCCCATGAACTAGTTTAGACCTGCCACTTTATATTGGCCTGCCGGTATCAATATAGGAAAGTGCTCAGTCAAGTTTTGTGTTAAGCCGTTTCTACAATTTTTCGATCAGATTTTGGAGCTGTTCTGACTGTGTGGTATATATGTCTGAATAGAACTTTTTGTATTTGCATTGCTTGTCATGCAAATTCATGTAACGTATGCTTCTTCATTTGACTTCCCATCGCGCAGACGTACATGTATAGTAGTGTTAATTATTGGTTTAGAAAAACCACAGGCACTTGGGTCCAGTATATGTTTTTTTTTCAATTTTATCAATGAAATGTGCATCTACAACGTATATGAACCCGTTTGACATGCTTCGTTGTGAAATAAACGCCTTTATCACTAGGGTAAAGCTGATGACCGTAACTGCAATTACGGTCATCCCAAGATGGCGGACGTGGAATCAGGTAAGAATGTTTTTTGTCGATTAAATTGTTTCTATAATGTATTTATGAACTTTCCACAAGGAAATCACAAATTACGACTGAAAAATGTATATGAAAGAGAAAATCCGATTTTAAAAAATCGCTAAGATGACCGTAACTGACCATAATTGTTTTCAAAGATGACCGTAATCTCAGTTTTCAGTTACGGTCATCTTAGCCATTTTTTTAAATCGGATTTTCTTTTCATATACATTTTTCAGTCGTAATTTGTGATTTCCTTGCGATAAGTTCATAGTTACTATCGTACCAATGCATGTGCCATTTATAATACATTATAGAAACAATTTAATCGTCAAAAAAGATTCTTACCCGATTCCACGTCCGCCATCTTGGGATGACCGTAATTGCAGTTACGGTCATCAGATTTACCCCAGTGTTTATGAACTATGCCCCATTTTCCTAATACATCTACTATATTAGGAAAATGGGGCATAGTTCATAAAAGCGTTTATATTAGGAAAATGGGGCATAGTTCATAAAAGCGTTTATATTAGGAAAATGGGGCATAGTTCATAACGGCGTTTATTTCACAACGAAGCATGTCAAACGGGTTCATATACGTTGTAGATGCACATTTTATTGATAAAATTGGAGAAAAAAAAATCCTGAACCCAAGTGCCTGTGAGAAAAACGGGGAAATGGTAACGGATATAAAACTATTCTTTGTGGGCGAGAAGTGTAACGGATATGGTTAGAAAGGGGAAGAGAAAACAAGTTTTGTCAAGATATAATAAAACAAGAATCAACATATGACACCACACTTCATCGTCGGTTAGAGATGATGACAATCTTAGTATTCCAGGACCAAGAGTTATAAACAAATAATCCTGTTTAAATAGATCAAGACTGACCACAGGCACTTGACCAATGAACCTTAATTTCCCCGTGTTTGCCACGGGGGTACGTATTTTAAGGGCTAGTAACGATGTAGGACCTCTATTTCTGGGTCCTGGGTCAACACGAATACTAGAAATAAACATACATTTATTTATTTCTAGTATTCGTGTGGACCCAGGACCCAGAAATAGAGGTCCTACATCGTTACTAGCCCTGAAAAATATGTGCAAACACGGGGAAATTAAGGTCCATCGGTCAAGTGCCTGTGGACTGACCGCATAAAAACATTCAATACTAATAATAATAATAAATTTGTTTATTTGAGTGTCTCATATAGATTGCTACAAAATATCACATATAAATATACAAATAAATCAATCAATATCCAGCCAAAGTCTGACTTACAAGACACTATCAAATACATATATATAGAATAAAAATCGACAATTATATATTTCAGTATAAAACATGAAACATCCTTGTAAAAACAAAAATCTTTAACTTTAAAATATACTTGTAATGACTAGTAGCTCATGCCTTATTGGTGCTCATCGCACAATTTCCAACCAATACACGTCGTAAAATAACTCTTCTTCTTCCCGTTAAGAGTGTACTCAAGGCTGGGTGTAATTACTCCGTGCATGTCTGTAACTTACAGTTAAAATCAAAATCGTATTTACAGTTAAAAACAGACTGGAGCACTATTTACATCTGGGACTGTATGGGAAGGGTAATGGACCCTAGCTCTGTCCTAACGTGCTTTTCACTAGTTTTTTTTTTTTTTTTTTTTTTTTTATCTTTTTAATAAGCTGACAATTCATTGAAATAAAATGACAGAAGAAAAAACTCAACTTGCAGACAGTATGTGCTCTATAATTGTTATAAACAAATGTTAAACACCATTCTATATCAAAATTCTTGATTAAAGGTGAAATAACTTCCCGCTAGAGGTAAAATCGGAAATACCTATCCGAGATTTGTTCCGAGAATTAGAATTAAATACTAGAGTAGCGTCCCCTGACCATTTGATGTGATTTTATCTCTATTTTTCTTATATTTACATTTATACAAACAATGAGTTAAAATATGAGTAGCAGTAGAGGAAGAAAACTTAAACCTAAAAGTATAAGTCCAACTACTGTAACTCCGACAAAGAAGAAGCGTCCAAACACTGTAATATTAAGTAGCAGTGATACACCATTTTTTATTTTCATTCAGATGCAGTTTGTTTTGGTGTAGACATAAAGAACTATGTTATTGAGTTAATATTAGCCACAATTTTCCATGGTAGCATGTTTTTTTTACAGTATTTATGACATGTATTGTGTAGGAGTGGTGTGGCACCCATAAATAGCATAGGTAAAAAAACCATCCCCAGTCTATAATTTTTTAATTTTATGCAAAAACATGAGTTTCTATATGGGTCATTCTACAGTACTGATGTATGATATGGGACATTCATACCATTTTTTAAAGTAAAGATATGTTATGATTTTCAAGCTTTTTGTTCACAATAGAACATTTTTCTTCCATATTCAAAATGAAAATAGATAGTTCCCATCCATTTAATTTGTCTAAACTTAATTTAATGTGTCCTGTCGAAAAAGTAACGCTTGTTACGTGGTGTCCAATGTATACCTGTTTTATTTAAATTAGTCTTAAAACAACCTAAATGTTGAATTGAAAATGTTTTTCAACCTTTAGAATATTCAAAGAAACAGTGAAAATTATGTTTTCTGCAGTCAGGAAACTATTTTGTAGCCATACCATTTATGATGTAAATCAGTACTTGTCATGATTGCAAAAATTGAAATATTCTATTAAATAAAATGTTCTTTCCACATTGCTATGTCTTACATTTACAGAGAATAATTAGATAAAGTAATGTAAAACCAAGACATTTCAGTAATGTAATTACATCGGTTACATGATAAAACCCTCCAGTTGATAGAAAAGTAACGCATGTTACAAGGGACGCCAAGTAACGAATGTTACATTTTGGACACCGTTTTATGAGCATATTTTAACTTGTTATTATTTCTAAACGTGTACACTGGATAAACCAGGCTTTGAGAAACAAATTCTTCGAATATTTACACTCACTATATATGAGAAATTAGAATGTAAATATGCGTAACATTGTTATCCGAGGCTCTCATTTCTAGTAATATCATTGGACACCAAAGTAACAAGTGAAACTACATTTTAATTTTCTTCAGAACTTTTATTCAGAATATAATTATGGGGATTTTATGGACTTAAATTCATCAAGAAAATATCTTTAACATACTCCACCCTACCTTTAAACAACTAGCTGCATAACTTGCATGGAATAATTTGTCAAAGTGACCCACCCCATGTTTGTCCCAATTAATAACCATTATTCTATAGTAATTTCAAACTTTTTATTCATCTGTAGGTGAAAATAGATAACATAATGCATTTTTTTTATGTTTTTTTATTTAACAAATACATGGTGCACACAAAAATAAACAATGTGCATAGTGCATATATGCAAATAAAGAAAAAATGATGCCACCTCCTGTTTTCACCAACTCTGTGGAAGGACCCATATATCAAAAGATAGGTTATAGGATGAGCTATCATAATTCATAGCATTTTTGGAAAAATATCAAGGAAGATCTCCAATAAAAATTCTGGAAAGTCAAAAATCTGTGTTTTTCGGATACACAATCCTTATATGTATAGTTAATCTTCTGCTGAAATTTACACATACTCTGTAGTGAAAATCATCTTAAATCTTACCATTTTGCAGTTGATTTACACATGTTTCATTGAAATCCATTCACAGGTCAAGGTGGGATAGTGGATAAGTGATGGGTACCCCCTCATGTATGGTATGACAAAATCCATTTTTCAATATGGGAAACCAAAACAATTGAAAATAATCAAATCTCATATAGCATTTGCATAGCCTTTGGGTGTACATCTCCAATGTATGTAGAAGAATGTCTGAAATTTTCATTAAAATCCACCCACAGATTTAGGAGGAGTTGTGGAAACGAGATGGGTACCCCCTGAAGTCTTAACATAAAAATTTCATTGGAATAAGGGGAAAGCAAAAAAAATGAAAATAATCAAATACAAATGTATAAAATATGAGGTGCATATCTGCAATATATGTAAAAGAATGCCTGAAGTTTTCATTGAAATCCAGGAACATTCAGGAGGGGTTGCAAATAAAACACTGAAATAGTTTTATAACTTTATAAATTTTTTTTTAATCAAGTTTGGACCCATTTTCTCAAATTCTTGTTGACTGTTGTGTCACAAGATGTGAGGCCTGTAAATCAATATTTCATGCACTTAGGGTCACTGATAGACAATATAACTGTATACTAACAATGATTTTAAGTTAAAACATGACAAATTTCTACCATATATTATAATACACTATAGCTTATTAGTTATTTATCGATATTGCAAGTTGGCGGCAAAATCAAGGGGAGCTAACTTTTGTCAATTTCCGGTAAAACATAGCCTGTAAAAAAGGCTTCAAAAACATCATTGTCGACCTGTAATCTAAATAAAAATAGGTTTTGCTTGTTCCTCTAATATTAAATTACACTGTTATATCGATATAAACAGTGACACATGTATTTTGTAGATGTACGGCTGAAATTTCCACGTCAAATTACTTAAATTTGTTACTCTCGGGGTTTAACCATACATTTCGATTATTGTCACACATTTTGACATCTCCCCTATTAAATGTGCTCTATGAAAGAGATCAGAAACGCCCACATTTCATGTATTAAGCCGTAAAAGTGAGAGGGGTTCCTCTGGGCGCATCTCGAGACTTCCGGTAAATGTGACGCGTGCGCCACCTAGCGAGATTGGGCAATGCTAGATTAAGAATAGAAAAAAGGACCGAAAAAAGCAGGTTCTGGTTGTTTACTACATCACAACACAAGACTTAAAATGAATTCAAATCACTTCGGCACCTAGTCATTTCGGCCCCTAGTTCAATCAACACCTGGTCAAATCGGCACCTGCTTTGGCGTTAAACACCAACAAACAAACCAAGAGTTATAAACAAATAATCCTGTCAATAGATCAACACTGATGACATTATTATAACCAGGGCTCTCGTTTGAGGGCGATTCAGGCAAAGAAGTCGCCTTGTGGAGGTTGACTTCGCTTTATCGTTGGTCAAAAGCAAAGTTCAAGTCGCCTTGTAATTTATTGAAATCTATCGTATCCATTAAAATATTTTGAAAGTGATTTTCTTGAAAAGTAATCCATTTCGGTTTAAAGAAACTGTCATTTAGGTCAATAACAAATAAAAATGGTGACATCGGAAAGGTTATGCAATCAGGCACTGTGCAGTGGGAAATGTTGACCGAAGTTACTTTAACCAAACACATTTTTATTTCTCATTTTTGTGACATAAAATCTTAGTTCTCATATTTAATATGTTCATATACGCGAAGGTTCATCATTCAAAATTCGTTGAAACCAAATGCACAGAGACGCTTCAGATATTTATTGATCCGCATCCAATTCAGATTGATATTTTATACTCGCCACAAGGTCAAAATTGTGATCTATCTATCGAACTGTTTACATGCAGAAGGATGTGAACTTTAATACATAGATCTGCAATTAGAAAATAGACTTTGAACTACAGCAGTTTTATTCCATTGTTGCAATCTGATTTTAGGTCTGACAAATAATAATTACAGCCTTTACTCGCTTCAGTTTTTGACTGTCAGTGTCAATATATACGTTTGTGCTATATTTTCATTCCCTAGCTGTATATAGTTGGAGCGTTGAGCAAATTGGCAGATACATCTTTCTTCGGCTGAAGACTACACAAATACGACTTATTACAATTGTGTAGTATAAAATCAAAACACAGTAATAGTTCAAAAGGGGTTGGTACATATGAAAAATCCCAGGTATGCAATACTCCAATAGTCAATATAGACAGAAATAAATAAATTTGTGACAGATTTTTATTTGACTGCATAAAATTATGATATTATGTATATGTTGTTGTTGGTGTCTGTAGACACAATAATTTCAGTGTGATTACTGTAGTTATAGTTGACAGATCCTTACAGAACGTTATACTGAGAAGGTACCTTTGACTATTAACATAATGATATTTGCTATTTTTTTTAGCCTGTAGCAGCTGCAGTGTCTAATATTAAAGTCGAACCAGAGACAGAAATAAAACCAGCAGTCAGCAGAGAAGAGAGTCCTGCTCCTCCAGAGTGTCCTGACAAAATACCTGTTTTCAAAGATAAAAACTTTGTGGTGAGTTTAGTATGCTGTGAAACTTGTCTATACGAAACATCATGTTTAGTCCAGTGTATGAAATCTTTGCTAGTTTAACCTGTAATTAAATTTTGCCAAAATGTTTGTCCAAAGTGTGTCAATATTTATAAGACAGGTGTCACAGTCAGAAGTTCTTTTCAGTATTAAAAAAATACCTACTAATATTTAATTTTAAGCAATATCTTAAAAGCTCTTTTTTCATAGTTGCTATATGTCTATCGTGTGACCATTAAAATCTATTGTGTTGATGTCACAGAGTAGAAAGCTTTGTTATTGTTTATTTGACTCAGAGATACATGTAGTATGGTAATTTTTAGATACTTGTAGTAATTTGAGTCCAGATTCTAGAAGACATTTCTGGAAATTTTGGCAAGTTCCACCATTAATTTATAAAAATCTAAAATTTTAAAACTGGTGAGTCCCAAGTGAAAATGATGAGTCAAGTTGCAAGGATCTCTGTAATTTGGCTTTCATTAACTTTGCATTTTATTTAAGAGCATTTATGCATCTACAAATGTAGGTGCAGGAAATATGAAATGCAAGAACATCTACATCACCTGATTTACTTTTAGATTTTACTTAGTTTTATATTTGAGCATATTTCTGTTATAATCTATGGAAAAATATACATTGTTTGAAACATTATTAAATGTAGTTGAGTTCCGAATTTGAAGTACATTTGTCAATCACATACAAGTTTTACAAAGATAGGAAAATTCCATTTTAAAATGTAAAAAATTAAAATAATATAAGAGTTCCATGTCATGTGACCCATAGGATCATGTGACCTATTGTCATCACTGTGTGTTCATCATTGTCATTGTTATGGTCCATAAACTTTTAACAAAACACTTCTTACAAAATCTCTGCCATTTATAAATTTAGAATTATCATACATGTAATTGTGGACAGTATTTTTTAATTGCTCACTCCAAGCTAATTAATCATAAGATCAGTCATTTTCACATTTATGTGATTGGGGATAATATTTGATTACAGTAATTAATGAATAATGTTCACTACTTTAACAGAGTTGACCAAGCTAACAAAGGGTATAAATGGGAACCCAGTAAGAGTCCAGTGACTCCAGTCATTACCTAAGTTACAATAATGTCCTGATTTATTTTCATAAAGTTTGATATTAAAATATATGTGCTTATAATGTCCTGATTTATTTTCATAAAGATTGATATTCATATATATATATGTGTGTGCTGATAAACTGATTTACATTTTTGTGTATTTTGTTATTTCCAAAAAATATACTTTTAAATATTTACTTCTAACTTAGTTTATTCACTCAATACTCACACAAAAACAAGACAACTTCTACATTTAATAAAAAATAATTGTGGACTTGGGAGTACATTGATATCTCCCCCAGTTTTACACTAATTAAACATGACTAGTCATGTTTATATAACAATTAACCTATTCAACCTATGCCAACATTTTTTCTTACCTTTTTATACCTATTTTTCAAAATGAATGTTGGCATTGGTTGAATGAACCCATTGATATCTCCCCCAGTTTTACACTAATTAAACATGACTAGTCATGCTTATATAACAATTGACCTATTCAACCTATGCCAACATTTTTTCTAACCTCTTTATACCTATTTTTCAAAATATTGGCATAGGTTGAATGAACCATTTTAATGGCAGCTATGTTTTATATTTTTCTATTATCGCTTATTTCTAATTTCATTTTTTTGTTGCAGCATTCATCGGTAGGAAATAGTGGAAGCAAAAAGACAAGAGTCTGGAAGAACCTTAAGCAAATTATAGCAACAGAGAAATCACAGCCATGGAAACCAGAAGATGTCACATGTAAGAAAATCAGAGTTATCTCCCATATCAACTATCTGAAAAAGAAATATTCTAAATTTGTTTGAGTTATTTCCCTTTGTCAATGAATACTGCTAGTAATTTGTTAGAAATCATGCAATTGAGTGAGTGAGTGAGTGATTGTTGTTTAATGCCAATTCAACAATTTTTCAGCTATATCATGGCGAGAACAAGTTAATTTTCAATGAGATGATGGTGAAGTCTGCTTTGTACTAGACCAACATGCTTAGTTGGATATTTATCATGCCCAATTGAAAAAGGTACTGAATAAAGCAAATACTGCATATTTTGCCTTTAAAATAAAAATTCAGAAAAATTGTATTGGCTTGCAGAATGTGAAAAAAACATGTAATGATTTACATAATTTTTGTCTGTTTATGAAGACTGTTAACACTGTTTATGAAGACTGTTGACACTGTTTATGAAGACTGTTAACACTGTTTATGAAGACAAATGACTGGTAACACTGTTTATGAAGACTGTTGACACTGTTTATGAAGACAAATGACTGGTAACACTGTTTATGAAGACAAATGACTGGTAACACTGTTTATGAAGACAAACGACTGTTGACACTGTATATGAAGACAAACGACGGTTGACACTGTTTATGAAGACAAACGACTGTTGACACTGTTTATGAAGACAAACGACTGTTAACACTGTTTATGAAGACAAATGACTGTTAACACTGTTTATGAAGACAAACGACTGTTGACACTGTTTATGAAGACAAATGACTGTTAACACTGTTTATGAAGACAAACGACTGTTGACACTGTTTATGAAGACAAATGACTGGTAACACTGTTTATGAAGACAAACGACTGTTGACACTGTTTATGAAGACAAATGACTGTTAACACTGTATATGAAGACAAACGACTGTTGACACTGTTTATGAAGACAAACGACTGTTGACACTGTATATGAAGACACGACTGTTAACACTGTTTATGAAGACAAACGACTGTTAACACTGTTTATGAAGACAAACGACTGTTAACACTGTTTATGAAGACAAACGACTGTTACCACCTACATTTCATTTTTAATTCATCACTGCAAGAAATTGTCTCCATAGTATGCCAAGGTGAGAAGAAAATCCATGGAAGAATTTCTTTTATAGAAAATAAACAAAGTTAAACAAGATAAAATAATAATCCACTATAATGTAATTTCTTCCTTAATATGAGTGAGTGATTGTTGTTAAATGCCAACTCGAGAACAAGTTAATTTTCAATGAAAATTTGATGATGAGGTCAGCTTTGTACTAGACCAACACGCTTAACTGGATTTTTATAGTGCTAGCTCACTGAAACAACAGTCCGTTGATAGACATGTAGCCCCACTCGGACACATTATCCTGATTCCAAGCCAACCAGTCTTTGCTCTTTCTCCTTATGCTGCATGCTTAGCGGAGAAGCAACAAATACCAATTTCATAGTCTGGTTTGACCCGACCAGGGATCGTATCCACGATCTACTGCACTCTAGTGAGCATGCTAACCATTACACCACAGATGCAGTTTCTTCCTTAATATGAATATTGAAGTGGATATTAATATCTACTGTGTTAAAGTGTTTAGATGGAATGTCCTGTATTAAGAGACCACTTGTGTAAGGAGTCCCCTTCGGCCTGGAGCCCAATTCCTCCATTTGACCTGTCCTTAGCAATAGGTTTTCCTGTATCATTTAATGTCTTTGACAATATTTTGTTATCCTTGTATGCGGAATTAAATGCATAAAAAAAACAAGACACTATCTGATTTATTAGAGACAGTGTGTTCATATTATCCCTCTCAAATGTTATTAGTCAAATATTTTAGTTCATGCCTGCAATATTTAGATTTTTGTTTTCCATTTTTAACAAAATTTATAATCTCAAATGATTTTTTTCAGATAACTCAATAGATGCCCCACCATCATTTAAACCATCAAAGAAATATTCAGACTTATCTGGACTAGTGGTAAGTTTGAAATTTAAAGATGGCTGCGATAGTGGTATAAAGTTTATTGTACACTTATACTTCAATGTTAACATGAGTTGTACCATGTGGATTAGGATCTAGTTCCATTTTCAACCAACATTATATTATATTGTGGGGGTCAGTTTTGTTGGTAGAGTACCTTCCTGAGGTCACTGACAAACATTTTCACATTATGTTGCATAAGAAAAGCTTAAAGATGCCAAAAGGGTAATTAGAAGTCATAAACATAAGGACCAGACAACACAACGGTCAAAAGAAAAAAGGACAAACAGGCAAGTAATGATCTACAAAGCACTACACAGAATGAGCAAGAGTAACCCTAGCAATTAGTCAGAAATAAATAGGCTGTTAATGAACATGAGAGACTATCTAACATTACACTTAGACACAAATTAATATAAAGGAACATCCCGTTTGACATTTTTCAGTCACATTATGTTCTTCAATAATGAGCATAATTCATACTATCAAATGAGTGTGAAACAGCCCTACATTTGAACGGTACTCTTTACTCCACTAGATAAACACTACATATGGCCATCTTTGTCGTTTTTAGTTATTTGGATAAGGATTTCATTTCCATGGTGCTGGATTATCAACAAGAAAGCAAGATATGGCCATTGGGTGGTGTCATCTTACAAATACTGTCATCATGGTACACCATACTCACAAGTTAAATTCATACCTAATGACACTATATTATATGTTCTTCAAACTTTTGTTATAGGCTTACTACACAGATCCTCAGACCAAGTTACGCTATGCAACAGCTGAGGAATATTCCAGGATTAAACTGATGCCCAGTGACCTAGTTTCAGGTTGTCTAGCCTTGAGAAAAGCTAATGCCCCAGTTCCATAAGACTTGTCATCATGTTTATTTAGGAAGAGATCAGAACAATTTGATACCATTGTAATATCAACATGTTCAATGATGTCTCCCTGATGGGTGAACAGAGACATTTTTGATATGGAGGACATACACTGTTGTTCCAATGTCCAATTCAAGGAAAACAAACTCTTAACATTGAAATAAATGGAATGTTAAATGAAGTTTTTCTTTTTTAACTAGTACAGCAATATATGGTATTTCTATAAATAATAGATACACATGTAGTTATAAAATGAAACCTCATCTGTGGCGTAATGGTAAGTGTGTTTGCCTCAGTGCAGTAGATCGTGGGTTCAAGCCCTGCTCGGGTCAAGCCAAAGACTTTAAAATTGGTATTTGTTGCTTCTCCGCTAAGCACGCAGCATTAACAAGAAAGAACAAAGACTGGTTGGCTCGGAATCAGAATAATGTGTCTGAGTGGAGCGACATATCTTTCTGCTGACTGTTGTTTCAGTGAAATAGCACTAAAACAATCCAACTTAGCATGTTGGTCTAGAACAAAGTGGACATCATCATCATCTCATTGAAAATTAACTTATTCTCACCATGATATAGCTGAAAAATTGCTGAATTGGCATTAAACAACAGTCACTAGTTATAAAATGACCATACATTTGTATAACTCAGTTATGACTTCAAGTCCGATAGAAGACAGAGAATAGTGACCATGAAAGGCAGGACAACATTGACATCAAACTTTATCACTTTTTCTGTTCTGTGGGTTATGTCTCTTATTTTGAGAAAAAAATGCAAATTTTGCTTTGCTTTACAAAACTGAAGTTCCCGTTTGAGGTTTATGTACTATGTCCGGGACAATAAAGGCAGGAGGCTAAGTTCGATTTTGGACTTTATACCACTTTTTTCGTTCTGAAGATATGCTCCTATATTTATTGAACAAAAAATCTCAAGTTCAAGTCACTGATTTGCTGAAACATTATTGATATCTTCCTCAGAACAGAACAATACCATACTTGCCAGATATGTTCTTATGGGGCTCAGGTACATAACAATGCACAGAATTAGTTGTATTTTTCAGGTGAGGATTGGACATCATTGGCTCTTGTTCAATTTTGAGATGAATAATCACGACTTAAGTTATTTTCTGTTTTCTTCATTGTTATAGTGTTGTTAATTTCAGCTATATTCATGATGAAAATTATAAGCAATAAATTGTGTAGATAAGTTGAAAGGTTACATTTGGATTGTCACTTGTTTGGATTTTTAGATTGCTACAGGAAAACTCTGATATAATATGTAGTCATATAAAGTCAGAAAACTTTGCCTTGCAACAGGTTATCAATGACCACTCCTAATAAAATATTACTCATTGCTAAAAGTTGTCCTGTGGCACTATTCATAGACAGGCACTCATTTATGTCTAAAGGGGGAGTTGTTCGTTGATTGTCGTTTCACCAGGGGTTCCCTGCAGGAGAATTATTCTACGCCTTTATCTAAATTTGGCACCAGTTGATCAGATTTGTTTATGGATATACATATAATAATATACATGTCCTGGTATATAATATAAATATAAATCTGGTTAAACATTTGTTTTGTAAGGGATTGGTATAGGCATTTCATGATATTTTGGATTAAACATCTGGATGCTTTCTTTACATCAATATTTCACACCTGTATAATATGGGTATGCCTTATTAGAAATGGATACTGTGGAATGTCCCTTGTGACTATATTCTGGTTTAATCTAGTCTAACACTTTTGGAAAGGACAAAACAAAAAAAACATTTTACATGTGTATTTTAATGCAATTATTCAATACACAATTTCTGCATGGACAATTTGTCATTCTGGTATTATTTCTTTTTTTAATTTTAATAATTGATGCAGAAAAATCATGTCTTGCTCTAAATAGACAATATATAATTTGAACTGCACATATTTTTTGCTTTTGCATGATTTTCATTCCTTGTATCCAGGAAGTAAGAATTTGGTGTTTCATGGTATTTCGCAGGGTGAAGTGGGTCTTTGATATCTCACAGTAAACTTGTACTGATCTTTTTTTTTTTTTTTTTTTTTTTAGTACTCAGACTGTTTATCAAAGAGACATTAAAACAAAACATGTAGCATACAGCAGATAATAATAATAAGCAAATTAAGCAAGCATGAAGGATGTCATTAATATGGGGTTTAGCTGCGGTTTGTTAAGAGAAAAAGCTGTGCAGTACAAATATGCAGAGAAAATCAATGCAAAATTGTTTGACTATTTGAATATTTGAAAATAATATGCAATAAACATACATTGTGTAAGTTAAGTATGAAATAAAATTTTAGGGGAATGTACCAACTCAGATTCTACATTAATGTAGGTCTGAGGTCAGGTACGTTTACAGTCTTCATCATCATGCTTTTTTTTTAACTAATATTTATTTTATTGAAAAATTACAAATATTTACATAGTATTGTTTCTTTTAAATAAGAGTTCATCTGAAAAATAAATTGAAATTAGTTTATGTAAAATATCACCTTGTAAATTATGTCTACACGACCAAATAGCATACGGGTAATATTTAAATTCTACATTATATAATATGATATTTGGAATGTTCATAGAAAATGTATCTACATGTAAAAATCTATAATCAACTTTCTAAAGTTATCTAATTTAGGACATTGCAGAAATAAATGCACTATAGTTTCTATAGTATTTTTGCAATATGGACAATTATGTGTCCAGATAAATACCTCTGGTTTTCATTTTTTTCCCAGTAGGTAAACACATATGTATTGTTTTATATATGAATTCTCTAATATATAACGTATTCACTAAACATAAGTAGCCCATATTGGTTTGAAATCAATGTAGGAATAGTTTAACTCTACTTAGTACTGATCTTTTCATGTATGCTGTCTCTGTGCACAAGTATTAATCAAACTTTTGTGTTTGTGGTTCTGAGTTTTAACTGACTAATGACTACCATTCAAATCCAGTATACTAACCTCCTCAATTATGTCCTCCTGTGACCATTCATGTTGGTTTTTTTTATCACAATTAAATATTTCAAATCTTGATTAGAATATACCTGGATATGAAAACATTGTTGTGTCCGTCTCAAGCCAGGCATTACCAATGTCATATATGGTTGTCTTTTTTTATGTTCAAAGACAATGATATGAGGTGAGAGATGATTGCTCCTTTTGTTGATATTGATGGAATAACGAAATCAAACTTACTAAAGTCTGTTTTTAGACTTTTTAAGTCTTGTTAAATAATTTTATATTCTCTGATCAAGCTAATTCTAAGATAAATACCCATCTAATTTAGCAATGGTCATATAAAAAATATATTACTCTTTGGAAACATGAAATTAATATAAACGAAAATTCTATGATCTTCAATAAAATTCGAGCATATATTAGATAAACAAAAAGATTTTAATCAGTGGTCTGTCATCTGGTCTACATCAACATCAACTTATTTCCAATGTTTCACTATATTGTGTTAAATATTATCCATATTTGTGAATGTGCTAGATTTGTTGACATTATTATACATGTATGTGTATTACTTGTAGGGAGAGGACAGTCAATAAATAGAGATAACTTTTTGTCCAATCTCATTGTTATTTAATTTGCAATAAAATAATATTAAACTAAAAACTAAAAAAAATACAGAAGAAAGCACATGCAGAAAATTTGAGATCATTGTCTTAACGAGGCACATAATTACATAGTATTCCATATGGCTTGTATTATCCTATTCTTTAATTTGCCTATTAATCGCACGGTCTTACACATACTATAATTTTAACAATATTTCAATATTAACGCCAAAATGTTTGATGAATTTGAAAGGTCTGGAACCACTTGACTTTAACATTGTTTCTAACACAGCCCACGCTTCGTTATAATGAAGTCTTCATTGCTAGTGTCTGTTTAGCTTTGTTGTGAAGGTAGGAGGCCATATTGTAGTTCAAAATTAAACACAGGTGCGTTGTTGTTTTAATTCTGTAATTATATTGGCTAAATTGACAGCTTCTTTCCCACCTACACCCATCTTATATCAATTGCCGTTATTATTTCCCCTTTGTTAATGTTTTAATGTACCCAATATGTGAAGAGGTCGTCGTATTCATAATCGTATGGTAGTTGGATTTACAACTACCTATGCAATCAGTGTCTATCACCACTAACGTTGTGAGTTCGAATCCCGCTCATGGCGAGGTGTACTCGATACAACAATATGTGATAAAGTTTATCAGTGACTTGCGACAGGTTGGTGGTTTTCACCGAGTACTCCGGTTTCCTCCACCAATAAAACTGACCGCCACGATATAACTGAAATATTGTTGAAAGCGGTGTTAAACACCATAACCCCCACATGTGACCTATGTGATAACGTTCCGGTATCATACTCTGTCCTCTTTCTCGCTACATTATAGTGTGTCTTTCCTAACCACTAGATGTGGATTCAGAATGGACGCACCCTTAATAAAACAACAAGAATTATGATGTCAAGTCAATGTAAATACTATTTTCTTTATAACAATTAATATCTTCTACTTTTCTTTTCGGATGCTTACTAGGGTTTGTTCTCTGGTCGGGCGCTTCCTTGGACCCGCTATTGACATTAAACAGTCCCCTAACTTTCGTCTACAATATACACACCCCACATAAAATTATGCATCCGTGTCTCCAAGCGATGACTGGCCAGTGGGAACATATATACACACATGTTACGACTATATAACTCAAATATCTTAAAAAGAAATTATTAAAAAAACAAAGATTTATAATTTGTTTTTTCTCAATTACTACACACCTTGAAGAAATGTTACTAGAGAGTGGACCAGATTTTTTTTTCTATCATTAAAATGAATGAGTGAACAAGTGATTGTTGCTTAACACCAAATATACAATTTTTCAGCAATATCATGGCGAGAACAAGTACCATTTCAGTGAGATGATGATGATGAATTCAGTTTTGCACAAGACCAACGCGAGTAGTTGGATTTTTTACCGCTAGCTCACTGAAACAGCAGTCGTTGATTGTTGTCTAATGCCAATTCAGCAATTTTTCAGCTATATCATGGCGAGAACAAGTTAATTTTCAATGAGATGATGACGAGATCCGCTTTGTACTAGACCAACACGCTGAGTTGGATTTGTATATACTTGCTCGCTCACTGAAACAACAGTCGCTCCACTAGGACACAGTATACCGATTTCGAGCTAACTAGTCTTTGTTCGTACTCGTGATTACCGGTGAAGCACAAAATACCTTTTACTCGCATATATGATTTTTGGAAATGTATCTAGTAACCAGAGTTCTGCCTAGTAACCATACATATCTGGAACAAGAAGAACAATAACATGTAACATTTCACATTACAATTTATTTGAATTCCTATAATGGTACATTATCCTGGAAGTGTCTATGGCTTTTTATTTTTGGAAATGAACCCAGCAACTGTACATTTATGGAACAAGAAACACAATAGCCGTGAAATAGAATATTGGATTTTAAAATATATGAATTCAAATTTCGATAAATATCCAGGAAAGTTCTCAGACCTTTACTTTCGAAAATTACGTAGCAATCAATAGTACATTTCTAGAACCAGATGAAAAATAGAATCTAACCCTGATTTAAGGATAAAAACCAGGTACTCGTACAACTTGTACATGATTAAAATCGGAAATCTGATAGGGGAAGCATTGCAAGTTTTGACGAATCATATATTCTTTAATATTTTATTTAGCAAAATTGCTTTGATTTGAACCATTGTTTTAAAAAGTATAAGAAAAACTAAGTTTTCGATATTAGTTTCTTATATTATTGGTAAATTTTCTATTTAAAAAATAATTATAATGTACCTATAAGGCCTATTTAATAATAATAGATATTTGAACCGCATTGACAATAATATAAAAATGTAGTGCGCAACATCACTGCTAAATACCATATGAAATGATCTTTTAACTGCTAGAAGGGGTGGCAAATTTAATAGAGAAATATAGGTCGACCTGAAAGATGAAAACAAAATTTGACCCTGCTGTTTCCAACAAAATTTTTGGTAAATTTTGAATGAAACTCTGGGGAACTAATTTGCCCCCACTCCTTTGCCCCCACTCCAAAAAGTTAATTGGTCGGTCCCTTCTGTCAAAAAATTGCTGAGAATCATAGACATTCTTCGTACCATCTAAAAAAATATAGGATAATCAACATTGCATGCATGATGCGTGAAATTATCATAGTTGTATGGTTTTGCAGTATATTAACATTGATTACATTCTAATGTATATACGACACTTTGGATTTCCCCAAAATTACCTTGTCTCCAACCAGCTGACCGGAAGAAGCGTCATCTGCAAATATACTGCAAAACGTCACATCGAATATTATTTCTAAGTGATAAATGAAGTTTTGAAGTGAACCATTACCATCTTCGAATTCCTTAGGACGACTAGAAAACCACAGAATTTCAGGGTGACCTGGTCAAACATAGATCTTGATTAAAGATCTGTCAATGAGTAATGTATTTCAAAGGTGTCTACGAACTGCGTTATAGATCCGTCATCTTCATAAGTACTTAGTTTAAAGAGTTAACCACTAGCTTGGGGAAAATATCGTGTGACAAAAGTATGCTATAATCATAAAAAAAAGATAAGCAATTTTTTGGACGAAATTATATACTACATGTACATGTATATATAATCACAAAAAAAAAAAATATACAGGTTTTTAAAAAGATTTTTTTACGTACATATTTATAATTTATTGTATCATTGTTGTATGAAAATAGGATGAGTAAGTGAGTGTTGCTTAACGCCAACTCAGCAATGTGTCGGCTATATCATGGCGAGAACAAATTAATTTTCAATGAGATGACGGTGAGGTCCGCTGTGTACTAGACCAACACGCTTAGTTGGATTTGCTCTATAAAAATGGAGTTCGAACTTTGTTTAAAATGAATGAATAGTTGACATGCAGTAACATTCCAATAATTAATCTATATACGAACTCGACATACTATTGCCCTGAAGGGGTCAATGCTAATTGATTGTTCAGAACAGCTCAGCTGATTTTGGTTACATGAATTATCTTGATTGAAGACTTTACATTGGCATAACGTTCTATTTAGTGATAAGTTCTGGTTTTGTTTCCATTTCAGTCGTAGATAGTACCCATTATACCGAAGGATTTGGGAACCCTTTATATTTTGCATGAAGAAACTTTATGGTGTGGGGAAGAACATATGCTGGAGGTATATATTTGACATTTATTGAAGGAACTTTAAATGATACAAACTATTGAAATAACATTTCGACAGATCGGTGGTTTTCACCGGATAACCCGGATTCCTAAGCCACTAAATTTGACCGCCACGTACGATATAACTTATATATTGTTGAAAGTGGTATTAAACACCATAACCCCTTCCACCCTCGTTTCTTACCGTCCGGAATACCAACAAGATATTGCCAGATGTCACGTGGATCGTGCGTGACAAAGTTCTTTGATCAATATAATAATCCCATACTTTTTTACCAGCATTATCCTCAAAGATATTGCCGTGCGCGCACTTATGAGCATTTTTTCTGTGGTGAACTCGTGAAGACGTGTCCGTAATCGTCCGAACGCAATGCTAAAATCTCTGGTTCAGCTACGCAATGCACTTCTGGAACGGTGAAATAACATTCAACAAGACTTGGCGAGTTCGACTTGTCGAATCTATTCAATGTAGATGTGAGACAAACGTCGTGGCCCCTCGAGGACATACTGGTTATTTAGATACCGCAAATTGGCATTGCGCATTTAGAGGATTCTCCCGTCCATCATTCGTTGAATAATGAAATTTGGTATTATTGATTGTTATCTGTATTTTCACGTAGGACGTTATTAAACTATATTTGCACTTTTGTTATGACCTTCTAGCTCAGTAGTAACCGCATCGGTGGTGTAATGGTTAGCTTGTTCACCTCCCTCAAGTGCTGAAGACTGTGGGTTACAGCCTCGGTCGGGTCAAACCATTGGTCGGGTCAAACCATCGTTGTCGGGTCAAACCATTGGTCGGGTCAAACCAAAGACTATAACATTGGTATTTGCTACTTCTCCGCTAGGACTGGATGGATCGGAATCAGGATAATGTGTCCGAGTGGAACAACATGTCTACCGGCGGACTGTTGTTTCAGTGAGCTAGCACTATAAAACCCCAACTAATTGTGGTGGTCTAGTACAAATAGGACATCATCATCATCTCATTGAATGTAATTTGTTCTCGCCATGATATAGCTTCAAAAATAATCACTTTGGCGCTAAACAACAATCACTCACTCACTAGCTAAATAGTAAGAACTTCTCATTTCTAAAATGTTGCAGCGTCTCATTTGTTGACTAGTAAAATGTAGAACAGCAATAAAAGTGTTGTTCCTTTACTTTAATTTGTGTCCAAGTGTAATATGTTTTGTAATTTGTTTATTTTTTAAAAAGGAATAAACATGTAATGTATACATTCAATTAGGTTAATCAATTATATATTGTTTTTGACACCCATCACACATATACTAAGTTCATTTTTAATGATAAATAAATCTCTATTTAACGATGTACATTTGCTAATACTACTTTAAGAGGCTGTCATTTCATGTTGAAGCAATCACCAACTACAGAGAGTGATAAAAGACGTGCAGAGTACTTTCCCATTTTTATTTCAGAATTAAGATATTGTAACCCTGCATTCAAGTTTGGTAACGTATCATTTAACTTGCATATATACAAGTAATATTTGAAAATAAGTATACAATTCGGTACAGGTAGATTACTTTCAAACTATACATTTCCCAAAATAATACCTTTTGGAGTCAAGTTTACATTGCTTCCATCTATTTTAGGAAGTCCATGATTGAAAACCATTGTTACATTACAATCCCTAAAAGAAGTGTTTATAAGTTTCTTTTGCTTCATTGCAAAAGTAACACAGTTCAGTTTCTTTTATCTTACACTTGGAGAGATAGGAAACATGACAATTTATTATTTTTTTTTATACTAAGTGTAATATTGGATAGACTCTCGTGTTCATTAACATCCATATCCTTTCTTACTAATGGTATATAATATGTGACCTCTAAATCGGTCTTCTGATGTACTCTTAAAACTGACTTGAGTCGAGATAGATACACCAGACACTTGTCAAATACGAGCAGTCGATTTTCTCAAAATTTCAGTCTGCACCAATACTTGTTGTTGTTTTTTGTTGTTGGCTTTTTTTTGGGGGAGGGGTATCTGGATGTACTGCAAAAAACAAAATGATTTATTCTTTATCCATTTGTCTTCTCTGACATGTGTAATAGCTCTGAAATTTATATACAAATGTAGATGAAATTCCTATCTTTTTATTCCAATGTATCTTAATTTAGAATGCACTAGTTATATACTCTTTATATACTTTTAATATCCAGAGTTGGCGACATTTGCATTTGTTCTTCAAATTTAAAATAAAAATTGAAATACACAATTAATTCTCCCATTTTCTTGTTCATAAATATCATATTAGTTATTCTTATATGAGTAAATTGAATATAAAATTACAATCTTCCCATGCAAACATTTCTTTGAGATACATATTGTATTCCATTTTAAACATTATGAAATATGGTGTATACAGGGCCTCCAAGAGAAATTTTGCAATGCGGAACCAGACTGCTTTGAGGCCCCGGGGACATATTATTTTTTCTAAATAAACTAAAAATTGTTGAAGATAACCTCAAAAATTAAAAAATCTAAACAAAACATCTATGGCACCTTCTTGGCTTTCCGGGCCCCGGACCGATGTACCGGCTGAACTCCCCTCTCATAGGCCCTGGATGTATAATATACTTCAAGACTATGTTTTTTTTTTTCATATATTAAAATAAAACAACCACATTTAAAAAAAAATCAAAACATCAAAGGCAGCTTTTGATAGCTGTGTGAAATATTTAGGTAGTGATAAGTGAAAATAAGTGTTATTATTTCAACTTGAAGACTTACGGGCTTGTTCTATTATTTTGTTTTCTCCTCACTCCAACATCAAACGCAAATACCAGAATTCATTTTGGCTATTACACTAATTTATCCGAATTAGCATACTCTTTGGAGTGGGAAATGAAAGTGTTTCAGAAACGTTATAATATTTATAAAATTTTTACAAAACAAGCGTTTATAATTATGCACGAGACTTGCACGTGTGATGGAAACCCGTGTTTATTAAGCAAAGAGATTAGCAACGCCTTCTTGTGAAGATCCCTCAAAGACATTTCAAAATCTAGCTGAAGACCAATTAACACTTTTCTTTTGAATAAATAGTAACACATGAATCGCAAATAAATCTTGTTATTCCGGGGAAAACACAAAATCAAGTATGAACTTCATTTTCAAAGTAATAGATTTACACCGTTTTAATATGAGCTATATGTTATTTATGATATTCATTATTTTAATAACACTAAAATAATTCGCTAAGATGACTTTCTGTTCTTTCATTATTTCAAAGTGATAGAAAATGGAAAACATTTTTTATATACACGTAACAGTACGTAATTAAACACCTGTCATCGTTCATTTTCCACTTTTATTTTCTTTATAATATACATTTTATGAACTTTGTTAATATGTATTTATTGTATCGCCTGCTCTATAACAATTTCGTGCATATTATTTTTACAAACATTTGTTTTTTGATAAAAGTTCCTGTTAGACGCAAACTATTAAAAAAAAAATGAAATAAAGCTAAATTATTAATCACCAAATTTTCTTTGAAATGCACAGTTAATGGGTTTTTTTTGGTATGAAAACAGCATAATTAATAAATTTTGTTATTCACGATGTGTTCCCTGCGTAGAACAAGAGGGTGGGGTCAATATCATTTCGAAGCACACGGGTTGTGTTTTCGGATGTATACGTATATAATACCTTAAGACTAAAAAGGGGGAAAGAGTCATGAAAGATACGGTTCCTCGGCTGGTCTTAACACATAAGGATTGATTGATTGATTGATTGATTGGTGTTTAAAGTCCAGCGAGCAATTTTTCAGCTATATTCAGGACGAGAACATTTAAAAATTTAAACGCCACGGGACTCGAAACAAGGAAAGGTGATGGGTAGGGACGGATAATTTAGCCAGTGCAACAGGTCTCCTATGGACCACTCATCATGAGCATAATGCTCATGATGAGCTGTTACACTGAGTTCTTTAACGTGCGAAGAGGGTGGCAATCTCTCAACACGGGACCTCGGTTTTATTTACATCTCATCCGAAGAACGGGTTGGTGGTGAATTTATACATCCCGCACAACCGACGGACGCCCCTTCAAGCAGAAGAAGCTCTCGGTCCCATTTCTATACCCCCGGGTTCCCGCGGGGTTGTAACACATAAGGAACAAGATACATCGTAAGACCACCATAAGACACGTCCAAAACATGTCGCATGTCTTCGTTGGAGGTCGTGTGGTCCGGAGCTAGTATTAATGAATTGACTGGATTGTAATTTTGTCCTGTTCACTCCAACCTGAAGTATAAAATTTGTCTTACCATGTAAACAACACCCAATAATTATCGAACAAGGCAAAAAAAAAAACCACAAAAAACAAAAACAAACAAAGAAAAAAACAAACAAACAAAAAACAACAACAAAAAATATATATATACTAAAAGACAAATAAATTTGTATTTTTATTTAGTAACGAAAACGTTTTTAATATTGTAGCCAAAACCTGCTATAATATTTTAATTAGGAGAAATAGTTTTTTCTATCATTAGTTATTGTGTAAATATAATATTATATAGTTTTAAAATGTTATATTTGATAGAATACAAGTCTCTCATAAATCTTTTAAGATTGGTACATGCAATATGATTTGTGATGGTGAACGAATGTTTTATTATGTAAATACTTATTTGTAATTGTATGTGGTGAGACTATAATAAAAAATTTAATTGAATACTAAAAGACGCTACAAGAATACAATTACAATAATAAAAATATAAAATTCGTATAATCCAAAACATCACATATAATATGACAAATTTAGATAAATTCATCAATTAAATAAGGCCAATAAATAAAATTTAAAATGTATACAAATTATTATTACATGCAGGAAGTAGGCAGGGCCCCATGCTTACACACTGACACTCACATCCTGGGTATGTTTGTCTGAAGTTGTTATAATCCGTCGGATCATCCATGACCCCCGGGGTAGGGCCGTCCATAAAGGTGGACAGGTAGTAATAAAATATGTGTGTTAATTATTGGAGAAAATTGATACCTTGCTACTAATGATAACATAAGAAGTTTCACTTTGATACAAATTTTATGGTACAATAAAATCAATGATATATTAATATACTGATATATTCCAGACATAAAAATGAAAGTTTATATACAAGATGAATATAAGTAAATATAATGTAATTTCTTATAACTTCTTAAGTTATAATATGTGGACGTAATTGTTGGTCACCTCTGATTTTCCCCTATTATATTTCATGTAAAAAACAACAAAAAACGTAGATATCAAATTTAGTGCACACAACGCGTTTTTGGAATAACCTTCATCGGGTACACACTAAAAGTCGAAAGATTGGAAAGCCAAATAATTTAAAAGTGTGTTTAAATAATTTAAATAATAAAACTGTGATTTTCCAAGACATTTATACAGGGTATTCTCTTGACCAATTTTCGCTCACAAACACAAAATGTTTTGAAGTTTTTCTTGGATAATTTTGTTTTTGATTTAAGCTTTAAAAAAAAATCATGACTTTCTTTCCAAACTTGCTGTTTTATTTTCTTTTATGTAATATTGGTTCAATAATTAAATTGTCTGAACCGGAATTGCTTCTAAAATTCGAAGTTTCAAAGTTTTATTAAATAACGCTCAGACACATACACATTATTACAAACAACATCTTGGAAAGAAAATATATGCGAGCTGAATTTCTAGTCCACCTGTAATGAAAAAAAATGTCTATACTTCCTTGACCTACGTCGATAGAATGCAGTTTTACTTTTTGTAATCGATACAAAACATTGAAGGTACTTAAAATATGTTGGTCAAAACAAGACAAGAGGCCCAGAGGAATAAATAGACATAGGGTAAAACTGGAACTGAGAGGGTTATGGTGTTTAACGTCACTTTCAACAATATTTCAGTTTTATCGTGGTGGTCAGATTTATTGGTGAAGGAAACCGGAATACTCAGAGAAAACCACCGACCTGTCGTAAGTCACCGACAAACTTTATCACTTAATGGTGTATCGAGTACACCTCGTCATGAGCGTGACGGGCAGTGCTAAAAAGAGACTGATAATATAATGAAAAACAAAAACAAAAGAAATACCCAAATTAACACACCGTCAGAACAGTTTAGTTTAATAATATTTCATTGTACATAGCCAATAGGATTGGACAGCAACTTATATGAAGTCCTCTCCCTATTACAAAATATACACATGTAATAATGACAGCCAAGCAAAATAAATATTTAAAATTTTGACACTGATAAATATAATAAAATATCGCTGATTTAGTCCTAAAATCGTTTAGATTGGTTCATAAAATTAATGTTCAAACTTTTCAAACAAAATTGGAGTTAACTGGTCAGAACAATTCTAAATCCTAATAGGAAAATCGTATAGAATGAAGAGGCAAAATCGATACCCCTAGCACATATATATGACCGCTCACTCTCCTGGCTCTGTACAGGCATTCCAATATAATAAAAAATGTGACACGTTTAATCTAGTTTTATGGGCCCAAATCTCCCATCTACTTTGTTCTTTCAAAATTAAACAGGGCTTAATAAATTATTTTGTTTTAAATGAACTATAAATGTTTTTGATTAATTTGGTCATTTTGTCGAAGTCTTATAACTATTTCTAAAAAGTATGAAGAATATGTAAATATTTCACTTGTACAGACATATTTAAAATGAATTTGTTTTTATATCTGCCAATATTATAACGGGTCAATCTTGACACTTGAATTTTAATAAAGTCAGTAATTGTTTTTCATTAACAGAAAACCCTTAAAACAAACATAAATTTAGTAAAAGTCCCCATAAACAAGTGACCGCTGAGATGTCCACGGGGTCAGCAGTTAATTACTGTCAAAACTTCAACATCACGGAGAATCATACCGCCCCGTGACCGATGACACATTTAGTGTGAAATTGAAAATGTCAGTCCAGATTAACTTTGAAATATTTCCGGATTAATAAATTCATAACGATTTGATGGGATAGGAGAAAAGGTGACGATTTGTAATAATGGAATTAATATCTATAAAAATTAACACCTCTATAATTACAAAATAAACAGGGTAACACATTAAGTCAATTTAACAAATATTAGCTATGAATAAATAATCCATACAAAAGATGCAAGATATACAGAGACATTAATATAAAATTACAACTAATACAATTTAAAATAAATTTCTGTTGTATTTATTTAAATGTAAGAAGAGCTTGAAGATACCAAAGGGGTTATCAGAATCCGTAAATCGAAGAAGAACAGACAACACAATGGCCAACACAAGTACAAAAAGACTAACAACGATCTACAAAACATACACTTAAAACTAACTTCACAAATAATCAAACTAATTGATCAATCATACACAAACAATCTTTTTTTTTCCTTTTCTTATATTCAGCTGAACAAGACAGAGTTAATATGCATATGTATCTTTGCTAATTATGGGTTTAGGGAGGTTAAGGTGTTTGACGCCACTTTCAACAATATTTCAGTTAAATCGTTGCCGTCAGTTTTAGTAAAAGAAAAAGGTTTTAAGCACATTCCAACATACTGTGCTGACAAAAACACTTGCAATTATAACATATATTTTTGCATTTAATCCGACCACGACATACTAGGTATTTCAAATTATTAAACGAAGAAACTTTGGACTAATTTTATTCCTACAGTGTGATTTTTGAATGTTTTAATTAACAAAACTTAAATGAAAACTTTTTAAATTAAATTAGGAAGCTATATCAATTTAAAACGCTGGGAATTTATGAGGAATTAAAGCGATAAAGCTCATAACAAATTTGACATGGAAGCCCACTGCTGATCAAGATAACACATGATTTCTATTTATCCCATAATAAAATCTACTTCATCTTTTTAGCCCCATGTCAAACCTGATATGCAATCATAATAAGAAGTTTTGATCATATATGTTTTATTATCTTAACCATTGTATATACATAGTTAGGTACAGAGACAGTACAAACTATTTACCTACACATATGTATACACAACAAGAACATGTATAATATATTGAGCCAGGACAAATACAAGATTTGTTTGGATAACTCGCAAATATAACATAAAGTAGCGTTTTTATTCAGTAATAAATTTAAAATATTGAAAAGAAATTGTACAGTAAATGGTAGAATAACTCCCAAATATAACATAAAGCAGTGGGATTTTGGGGGGCTTTTTGTTTGCTACCCCAACTGTTTTTTTTTTTGCAGTGGTAAATTTAAAATGCATCCCCCTCCCTTTGAAAATAAATGTTTTGGATGGAAATACTAATTTGGACAGTAATGGTAGACAATATAACATCAACCGCTCTTCTGACAACTTAAAAAATTAATTGATTAGTTGGTGTTTAACGCCAACTTTAGCAATATTTCAGCTATGTCCTGTCGTGAACACTGATATCGGACTTGGACAAATACAATTGTATATGCTTTGCATGCTAAGTTTATTGTGATTTGGCTTTGGTCACAGTGGTCTTAGCGTCAGTTATCAAACAGAATCGGTTAAAATGACAGAGTAAAATTCCTATCTGTGGATAAAATTCCTTGAAAATATTCAAAATTTAGTTTCTCAAGAGACGGTGGTCATTTATACGGCTATAAAACTGTGGGGTCGATAACTGGACACCCGTCTTTGTTTATTTAGATTTGAGATATCCTTGATGTGTGTACAATATATAAAGATCTATGTCAGAACTGATTAAGTTTTGTAAATACTTTCCAGTTTTATGGCGCTTACAGATGTTCAATTTTTACACGGAAAATGTCTCTGAGATTTTTCTGCTTAACTTACGGAAATCAATATTTAAAACCACTTAATTAATTCGTCGTTAAATAGCTGCAGATTATAGAATAATAATAAGACTCGTTTGTACTTCAAATCACGGGGCAAAACGACGGACGTTATCTCACTTGTGTCCGCTAACGGTCGCAGGATGTTTTTCTAAATAATTTTCTTTGGAATTTTCAAGACGATTGAAAATTTGGCTAATTTCGTTATAAACATCTAGATGCACTAGGAAAAACATCTCAGTGTTGCTAAGATGAAGTTTGGTACTAATAAATGTCATGACCGTAGATCGTGACAAGGGGGTAAATCGTTCAAACGATTGCGAGTATATAAATAGATCCCTTTACAAATAAATACACAATTCAGAGCCAAAATACTTGTACATGCAAGTACCCAAAAAAAAATAAAAAGGAAAAAAATAACAGGATTATGGAATTTAAAAAAAAGTCGTATCTATAACTGTGATGGCTAGAATCAAGTTTTTATCAAGAAAAATTCAAAAATTTAAATAATCTGAAGTACTTCCGTCTCAGTAAGACGACATTTTCCATGAGAAAATTTTAGATACCACTCGACTCCGATCAACTGGTACTTTTGAAAAAAAGTAATGTTTAGAGTTTTTTGCTTTTTAATTTTGACTGAACGGAAGTCGTTTAAACTTCTCTCTCGTTAATCCTGGTGTTTACAAGAAAAACAGATGTCATTGAAATTGTGAATATTTTTATGAATGGAGGAATGTTTTGTTACTTAAAGAAAGCGTGGGAACTTTTACTTCCACGTGCACTCTTCACGCCAAAGTGTGACTCAATGCCGTATTGTAAATTACGAAATATTCTAAATCTTTAGTATATATATATATATATATGTAACAGGATAAACAATCTGTGTAAAAATCTAATGTTTTCTCGTTCGTTGCTTTTTTGATATACTTTTTGTGTTCATGCAGTTTGCAAGAATAATCATTTCTAGGCTGTTATTCCGTATGACGTTTTAAATGTTCATTGCCGTCGTTATGATATCGGACAAGAATGGAATCACAGACGGCAAACTGATTAACGTCAAATAGCGAAAATACGAAAGTCGTAATCGGAGACCTCTTGTCATTTTTGGAATGTCATCGCTGGCGTGTGAAAAGATGGAAACAAAATGATAACTCATAGTTTGTAGGTAATAATCAGGATAAAGTATTGTTTTAAACATTACTGACCTTTATTTCATGAGGTAATCTGAATGGCGACGAAGATCACAGAAAATCAGGCAGCAACTGTTTGTGGTGGTGGAGTAAATTTGCGATTTGTTATGCAAGTTTTTTATTACTTTTTTCAGGTTATATATTTTTTCCAATTTTGGAATAAAAGTAATAAATTGTTTGAGAAGCTTCTTTTTTCCTGTCGGTTCTGCAACGAAAACACAGTTTTGAAGATTTAAAAGATTTGTTCATTTAATTCAAGATCAAATCGTTGCCTTTAAAGTCAACATAAGACATAGGCACACATTCAAGTTTCAATATTCATTAATATAGTTTGGGGGTTTATGAAAATTTAAAATAACATAAAATCATAATTAGTCATTTTCAAATGGACATCGAAAAAAAACTAGCCCGGAAATAATGGAACGTTCATTTAAATTTTAGAGTTGGAAAAGGGGGGGGGGGGGGGGTACAAAATCACACATGTCATCAAATTTGATAGAAAACAATTAATTTACCTGTGAATTGCACTATATAGATAATCTGACCCTTTAGTTTTAAACGAGAAATTTTTATAAAATTTGAAGAAAAATTTTCAGAAATATTCTGGCTCCGGTGATAAAATATAGCCCCACCCCCTCCGTAAAAGTCAAATGGTTGGTCTCTTTGACAAAAATGTCAATTAAATTAAATATTAAGTTGAAAAAACAAAAAAATCAAAACAAAATATGAATAAAAGTACGATACACCACTCTGGTTGTGCCTCATTAACACAGAAACGACGTCTGTTATAATAACTTTGAAGTCGAAATAAATAGTCATGAGCGATAAAACATAATGAAATACTTCAAAATGATACCTAGACTGGAAACTTAACCTGCACAAAACATATATGTTGCTAAATTTAAAGAAAAAGTTAAATATTGTTTTTCATAAAAATCAAAAGCATAATTTGCAGAATAAAAGTTACCACTGTTTTCAAGTGTTGTCAATGATTTTGTAAAACTGGCTTCTTTTGTGATGTTTTTACACCAAATCTTACTATTTTTTAACCTTTTCTTAGTAATGTACAGGGTTTCATATTTAATTTGTATTATTTTAAAATTTCAATTTACAACCTCATTTATAATTTGCCTATATACTTCTGTTGGAGGAGACCAGTGCATATTAATATTATATAATTGTTTAACCCCGCCACCTTTTTTGCATAGACGTGCCTGTACCAAGGCAGGAAAGCGTCCGGTCATGTAAATGTATGTTAGAGGTATAGACTTTGCTTCTCTTGTGTTCTATATTTTTTTGGATTTACGCAAATGTTCCGACAGTGGTATTTTTTGTTGTTTTTAATTTTATTGAAAGAAAAATAACAGTTAAGATAAAGGTTATAAATAGTAAATACAAATTTTTACTTAAAAAAAAATATATAAAAAAAAAAAAAATTGAAATGAATCCAAATGTGTACGCTAAAAGGCATTTCAAAATTTTATTTACCTTTTTTTTTATTAATTTTTTGTACTCTGTACATATTTTTTTATTCCAATGTGTTAATTTTTAGTCAATAAATAGACTGGACACATGTTTAACAATTATCACATAACTTATTTACAACAATTAAGCAATATTTTGACAAAACAAGACCTGTTTACCTATACTAACTTTATTCCTTTACGTGAAATTTTTTATCTTCTCGTTATTTGTTTTTCTTTCAGAGATCAATGGGGAGATTATCGAAACAAAAACTTGCTCAGATTTTATTTATTCAATAAATTCACTTTAAGATATATAAATCAGACATTGAATATTGCAAGTTTTACAACCATTCATTAATATTTCTGACAAATATCTTTTTCTTCAAATCTCGCGTTCCATGGTGTCAGTCAAACGCCATGGGAATTTGCGCGCGAGACGAAGATCACAATTCCACACTTTTTTGATAAGGATAATATAATTCTTGATTGACGTGTAGGTTTCTGGGTTTTATTACCTATTTATACATACGCCAAGCTGCAGCTTCTGTATTAGTGGGCGGGGCATAATCGTGTAAACAAACATCGATCTAAGCCATCTGGTATAAATGGACGTGCCTAACGAATGCACGTGCTGAAGTAATAAGTAATATTCCTTAGCAATAGCAGACGACTCAAAAATTCGTGTAACTGCTATTTTTTTCGTAGTATCCTGCAGATGAACTGCATGAGACACATTTACAGAGAAAATTTCTTTTAACTATTTTTTTTTACAAATTAACAATCTCTATGGTTCTAACGGATTTAACCATGATTCCACAACAGTGCAGCAACATGTCTGAGAACAATAGTATTTATACTCAGGGTCAAATGGCAATTCCTATGATAAAACAGGAGTACCAAGAAGATCTGTCAGACCATTTGGAAATGGACTTATCAAAAGTGAAAAAAAAATCCCGGAAACGGACATACAGCAAAACTTTCGATTCCGTGTCCGAATCATCATCGCATGAAAATTCAAATGACAGTTTAACGTCAAGCAACGGCGGTGAAAATGGAAAGAAAAAGAAAAAAGGAGGGCAAAGTTTTGAGGAAATACACACTCAGAGAGTACTTGCAAATGTTCGTGAACGGCAAAGGACCCAAAGTCTCAATGAAGCATTTTCACAGCTGCGGACCATAATTCCAACTTTGCCTTCTGACAAACTGAGTAAAATTCAGACACTGAAACTAGCTTCACGGTATATAGACTTTTTATATCAAGTGTTAAGGACAGATGACAGTTGTGATAAAAATAAAGCAACGAGTTGTAGTTACGTGGAAGACGAAAGATTAAGTTATGCTTTCTCTGTGTGGCGGATGGAAGGAGCATGGGCGATGCCAGGACACTGAAGAGCATTGTTACTTGAACACGTGACTATCTTGGTTAGTATAGTTTTAAATTTATAAATGGATGGATAATGGATTTCAAATTGGGAGGGCTATTTTAAATAAGTTTTAATAGCTAACGTCAAAAACGTGTACCTTCGGTTCCGTCTAAAATATTCATATGTGTGAAAATTAAATATGTAAATTAAATAATTTAGCATTGAATAAAGATATTAACCCGTCATTAAAAGCAACAATTACAAATGGTAATGAACGGATTTTGTGTGAACTAAAACTAATTTTTGAATTAATATAAAATTACATATTTCTGTATTGTACTGTTGTATTTCCATAATTATTCATGGTTTAAACATTTTTGTCCACGAATATATTTATGAATATTATTTTTTTTTAGTTCTACAAGGATATACATTGAAATGTGATTTGATTTTTCTAACAGTAGCAATGAGTAAGCTATATTTAGAAATATACTGGAGAATAAGTCAAATAAATTTGAAAAAAGAAGAAAACATATCATATTTAAAAAAATATATTACATCATATAGCAATTTCTTGTAAAAAAAATTTTTTTTTGACGATGTAGGTAAAACAAAACTTACAACTGTTCCCAGAATTATTATGTGTAATAACCAAAATGGAATTTGATTTGTTGAACTCAAATAATCTTGTTTGAGAACATTTTTTAGAAAGACGAACATGTATGTCCTTGAAAACAGCATGCCATATACTAGTTTAGTTCTTAAACAAATATTTTTACAACAGCATCGGAATATTTCAGCGTCAATTTTTGAAAGTTTAAACTCTATTTGACCGGGGTATATCTAAGCTAGCTATGAATTATCTAGAAAACAGTCCAGTATCTTCCCAAGCTACGATGAAAGATGCCGAGATATTATCAAAAATATGATTGATATCATGAAAAATGATAAATAAATAATAAAATTGAAAGGGTAACACATATTATGTCTTAATATCGGTTATCAAATTATTTTTGATAGTAAGTATAAAAGCTACAAATGATAATTTTATTTTCAAAATTTTGGGATTTTTTAAACATGTCATCAAACATGTTTAATGTGTCTGTCAAATATTGGATAGGTCTTTAGACTGTCAAAGGTGTGTTTAAGACAGTGGACAGGTAAAAGTTTGAACAGAATAAAAAAAGGATAAAATTGAACAATACGAACCTTAATTTACATTGTGAAATCAATTTTCGCCAAATAATATTTATTTACATTTTTTTCAAAATATTGGGGAGATTAAAGATGTAGTTTATTATAAGTATAATGTTATTTCATACGATATCATGAAGAATGCAAAGTGAAAATTAAAATTGTTGTTTCTTGGCGACCAAAAAAAAGGGTTTTACTTAAATTATTAAATGCAAATGCTTGTTTGCTTGTACATTAATTAAATGAAAAAATGGACTATACTTAGAGTAAAAAAAAAAACCCAAAAAAACCAAAGCAAACAAAAAACCCCAACAAATATAAGTAAAATACAAATCCAGGTACATGATACAGATAAAGAATAATGTTTACATCTGTTCAACAAATATTTTTGTGAAGTGATTTTTTTTTTGTTTTCACTTTATTAATATCTTTCTGTTCGAGATTATTGAAAAACAATAAATCAGAAATTAAGACGTTTTGAGATACAAAAGCAAAATATTACCAGTCCTCATCGAAAGGTGTGTCTCCTGTCCAGCCAAACGACCGATGTCATAGGGGCCGTAACTCGGGGGAGGGGAGGGACCATGAGGCAACATATTAATATGAAAGAAAATTAAATACAACATGTAGGAGGGTACATCATCGTGCTATGAGGAGAGATGGGATAGTTTATTAAATTCGTAATGGTTACAATTAACAATAGTGTGACGACACGGAGTCGGGACGACGACGCAACACGACAGTATCGATTTTGTTACACTACAGGCGACACAAAACAGTTTCTGATCCATAATGCATATTAGAAATTACTCACGACACTCCATTTGATCATGGCCACTTTGTATGTACTCGACTTGGAAAAGAACAACTCTTTGTTCTTGTGAATGACAAACAAACATAAAGTTCTGCACATTATCAATGGAGAAGCCTAAAGGAGATATATTGTAGTATTAATTTATGCTGACAGATGTATCATTAACGGTTGATATCTAGACCAGATAGGCTAATCACCAGTATAAATCTGATTGATAGAGTGTTACGACAACATCTCGTACTGTATCATAAATACACTGCTAGCTTTACTTGTGAATGCTGCCCTGGTCGTACTAACGACCCAATGACGATTGTAGAGTGCTACTTTTTTGTATTTTCTTTAGATCACATTATTGTTAACCCCAAGTAAATGAATGCAGATTTTGATATTATTTTGAATGGTAATAATAGTTAATGTGTCCAAAATGAAATATAATACCAAAATGTGACTTAATTTTACATCGGTAAATATAGAACACTGAATGCATTGAAGCATACATTTGACAACAGTTATCTTCCAGTTCGATCATTGTCTATGTTGAAAGGAAAAAGTTTCTACAAGATAAGACAATTGACCCCGCCACGGTTTTGTCCCTGTGTAAATGCAGGACCTCATTTTCTATGTATTTTGTTTTGTGTTTGATGGTTTGAGGTAAGAGGTGATTTTTGTTTTCTTGACATTGATGGTACTGTTGACCATCACGGATTAAATTTTCCTTAAATAATTCTTTATTGTGTTGTCTAAGACACATCAAATGGTTTGGGTTTGGTTTATGGTGTTTAACGCCACTTTTAACATTATTTCAGACACATCAAATGTGCTACAAAAGGGAAAATATATACGCAAATGAAAATGGCAGAAATAAAACATGACAGAAGTATATATATACATACATGATAAATTACAATCCATTCCCAAATTTCTTTTAAAAAAATAGCTGAATTATTCATTATTTTGCCATTTTTTTAAGACGGAGAGATGTGTAGTTTAATATTTTGTGTGTATATTTTAATTTGAGCTCTTCTATAAATTTATTGTGTATACTGGTATATATTAATTAAAGGCAATAGTGATATCGCTCCAGATATAAGTTCTATCTCAGATCTTAACTACAAACCCAATCCATCTACCAGTTTGACTTTCAATTAGAAAATTTTATTTTTGAGGATAAGGATGCAAGCACTGAATGATGAGAAAAGATATATTTACTGAGAGTTTCTAAATTGGCTAATTAATTTTTTTATAATTCCATGTAAAACACATCAGCAGTAGATAAATTAGATTGCCAGAAATAAGGACAGGAGGATCCACAATTTATGTACAGTACATGTTTTACTGTGACAGGTGCGGTTGTTAATTATCTACACACACAATCAAAGTATAGTTTTATCATACAAAAATTCTCTCCGAATGTGATTTTTTAGTTTTCATATTTATTCGTTAAGGAGACGTCACTGAAAACTCAAATAAAAAGGACATATACGCTTATCATACCATCAAATAATCATTAGGGACATTTGTGTGTGTGTGGGGGGAGGGGGTAGTTGAATAGTGATTTTTTTTTCTGAACAAAAATTTCTGTCACCGAATTTTAAAACCATAGTACCACCGATACAACATACAGAATTAGTCTAAACATTCTAAAAAGTAACAATCTGTTGTACTGAATTTGCTAAAGCTATATAACAACAAATTGAATAAAACAGTAAATTTTATTATATCAATACTAGAAAAACTAGTTTATCGCTATAATGGTCGGAGACAATTTTAAACGAGTTGAGTTTCACTTGTTTTTGGAATATGATGAACACATTCACAAATAATCCCTTTAGTTTGACCGGGTGGAGGTGTTTGTGTTTTTATTTCTATTTATAAAAAAACTTAATTTAATCTCAATTTAAATCGCACGAGGATATTTGAAATGACACAAACTTGAATGTGGGTGATCCCATTATTTGATGCAAAACACAGTTTCTCTGCTTCCTGTGCACTTGCAATGATAAATGTCAGAACTGATTTTGTTGATTATGCTTTATTGCATAATATGGGTTCTGTTCTCCGTCTTGAGAATGCATCCTATGTCTCGACAATCAATATTACGGGACCCATTCCTTTGTTTGTTTATATCAAGCCATTACATGGCCTCACGTCAGTGATACTGACACGAGGTTTGGTGCCCGACAAATATATTGCCACCATCATATATAAAACTCTCCAAAACAAACCTGCTCAGAATTTAACGCAAAAATGACAAATTATGTACATATTTTTTTCGACCCCAGTCTGTTTTAACTTCACTAGTTGACATCACATTAGACCATTGTTGAATTAAAAGACGGTAATGGCCAACTAATGCCATGGCTGATATGATTTAAAGAGATGATTTAAATGATGTCAGTCATTTTCCTATGAAAAAACACGAAAGTTGTCATGACACGGTCAGAATTGGTACAACAATTTACCTTTTTAAAACGGGGTGTAGATGGATGGTTTCAGCTATTTTTCAGTTATTTCATTCTCTAACCAGAATCATCCCTGGAGTTATGACATTATAATATATAGGTCATTACATGTAGTTATATATATTTCATATTAATTTCATATTATTGTGTAACAATGTCTGTGTTTGATATAGACTACACCACTCTTTTATTGCAATAAAACATTTATTTGATGAGATTGGTTACTAAAGAAACAAGTATGTTAACTTAGAGTCGATTTCCACAACATCATCAACTGTGTATTCTCGAGACATGAAAGAAAATTACTTTTACATTTTTCAAGCATTTTCTTTGGCGTTTTCTTCTCTAGTTCTCAAGTGTCGTGACGCTCATTTGCAAAGAAGACACTCAACCATCTGCTAAAAACATCAAATGGAGGACGAACATTTGTTATAAGAATGATTATTGCCCTGACAAAACACATCACTCTCCGGTTTTATCATTACACTGATGCATTTCAAATTCTTCATCATCGCGTAATGGCACAGGCCTTATACCCATCAATTAACATTCATCACAACTTACAGCGGATGAAACGAACACACCGTACGGAATATAATAACGCTTTTAAGAAGCAATATAATTAATGCGTCAGTGTAGTAAAACTTATTTTTAAGAATCGGAAAAATATTTATTTCTCGTAGAAGTAACCCATTTACTTTTATTTATGATATTCATTAATCCATTTCATGTGTATACATCAAAACGATTTACGGAATAATTAATAAAATGTCGTCTTCTCTGACGTCATACATACCAAGTTTTATGATCGTCAAATTAGTTGCGTTTTTTGTCATGGTGAATAAAGCAATTACACGATATTTTTGTTTTTAGTTGCAAATTTCTCCTGTTTTTTTTAGTTGCAAATTTCTTCTTTTTAATGCTGTATACTTTTGATGTTTGCTTCGGAACCGTTAACGGCCTTTTCTTCTGTTTTTTTAACCGTAGTTAACAAAAATACCGACAAGACATGTGGTTCCGTAGCTAATTTTGATGTAGAACATTTTGCAAATCAATATAGGGCTATTGCATGGATGAAATGAACTACGTTGATGTCAATTAAACGAATATTGTTAGGTTGATTGATAGAATGTTGTTTAGCGTCACGTAAGCAGTATTTCAGTTTTATATATGAGGAGAACAAGTTTACAAACTATATATCTTTGTGTAAAGGTTACACGGGGGTGGGGGGTGGGGGGCTATTGAAGGGGTATAGAGCTAGCTTGCTAAAAGAACAGCCAGAGGATAGACAGTTCGCTAAAATCGGACACATTATCATGATTCCGAACCAACATATCCCGACTCTTACTTTAATGCTACGTACTTAGCGGAGAAGCAACACAGTTTGGTTTGACCCGACCAGGACTCAAAACCACGACCTACCACACTAGAGACAAGCATTCTGGCCATTACACCGCCGATTAACAATGATAGGAGTAGTGATAGTATAGTAGTATTGCCCTTCTGTACAGGATATTACCCCGGTAAATAGCTCGAAAATTGTGTACAATGCACGACTTGCCCACAAATGTCCGTCACTTTGCTTACACACGACACAAATTATTTCAAAAGAAGACACATATGTCCTTGTCGTCATATTTTTACCATAAAGTTCATGTAGAGATGGGAAAAAAACCCAACATGCGATCTATTTGCAGATAATAAATAAAATATTTAACATTAATTTCTCAATTATTCAGCCAAATTATAATGTACTTTAGCTCATTGCTAAATATTCAAATTACATTTTAGTATTTCATCATGCTATAATTCCAGATGACGCATCCTCTGTGGTTACTGATTCATCGATTAACCCCTATATAGGTAAATGATTAATATCAGTTTGTTTTGATATATGTTTATCATTTATCAGTATTCCTGTATCTTTTCAGATTTCGACGAGGACATTGTTTTTGTCTCCAGTGTTTTATGTAATGGCGACCAGTTGTCATGACTACGGACCAACAGTCTTCTAACGTTAAATACAACATTATCATTAATGACGTGCGATAACAGTCGTGAGATAAGCCAAGAATATCAACCATGAAATTGCACAGACATTTCGTTATATTATAATCATAATGGAATCGGTGAGCAACAGATTTGTCGTCTGCCGCAGATCTCGTGACCTTCTGGAACAGTCAGTGACAGATTTGTCGTCTGCCACAGATCTCGTGACCTGCTTGAACAGTCAGTGACAGATTTGTTGTCTGCCACAGATCTCGTGACCTTCTGGAACAGTCAGTGACAGCTTTGACGTCTGCCGCAGATCTCGTGACCTGCTGGAACAGTCAGTGACAGATTTGTCGTCTGCTACAGACCTCGTGACCTGCTGGAACAGTCAGTGACAGATTTGTCGTCTGCCACAGATCTCGTGACCTGCTGGAACAGTGACAAATACGTAGCTTTAAAAGTTACTCGAGAAACCTGTTACGTGCTTGCATTGCCAGGATAACTGTGTCCCTATATAGTATGAACTTCTTGACCAATACCTTCTCCAAGACCAAACCATGAACATTGACTTCCTGTTTCATGTGTGCACATGCGTTCATTGACCAGTATCATAATTATGTTGTTGTTAAAATTTTAATTCATCTTTTTATTTATGATGGAAATAAATCTCCCATTATTGTTTTTCTTTTTTATTAAATTGAAGGTTTTGTATAATTTATTTTTAATACAGATATAAATATGATTGTCTTATTTTTATTTTTAAAATAAATATAGAATTATATCAAATCAAACATTAAATTAGTTTGCAGATATTATTTTTCTGATGTTTCTTTTGCTTAACAATGGTATAGTCAGATTGGATATAGAATATTAAAGCGATAAGCATGTAAACTGTGTGAATGATTGTTGTTTATCTCCAATGTGAGCAATTTTCAAGCTATATCATGGCGAGAACAAGTTGCATTTTGATTTTTTATAATGCTAACTCACTGAAACAACAATCCGCGCGTAGAAATGTCGCTTTGCATCATTATGATTTCGAGCCAACGAGTCTTTGCTGTGTGCTTAGCGGATAAGCGAAGCAGCAAATACCAATTTAATAGCCTTTGGTTTGAACCCGACCGGTGCTCAAGCCCACGATCTATCACACTCGAGACGAGCACGCTAATAATTACACCACCGATGCAGTCATGATGTTGAATTTATGGAACAAATGAAGACATATCTAACGCCTCTTTGATTTGTGTCCAGTTTCAAATTAAAAATCATAATACAAAATGCATATACTTTTCGGTTGACATTGTTCACGATGAATACAAAATGAAAGAAAAATTGCAGAATACATCAACAAGGAACACACATTAGAAACTATGACAGAACATCAACAAGGAGCAAACATTAGAAACTATGACAGAACATCAACAAGGAACACACATTAGAAACTATGACAGAACATCAACAAGGAACAAACATTAGAAACTATGACAGAACATCAACAAGGAACAAACATTAGAAACTATGACAGAACATCAACAAGGAACACACATTAGAAACTATGACAGAACATCAACAAGGAACACACATTAAAAACTATGACAGAACATCAACAAGGAACAAACATTAGAAACTATGACAGAACATCAACAAGGAACAAACATTAAAAACTATGACAACATCAACAAGGAACAAAAATTAGAAACTATGACAGAACATCAACAAGGAACAAACATTAGAAATTATGACAGAACATCAACAAGGAACACACATTAGAAACTATGACAGAACATCAACAAGGAACAAACATTAGAAACTATGACAGAACATCAACTCAGCTTCAAATTCCACGTAAAAACGATGACTTTCATTTGTTTTGTAGGGGGTTCCTGTTTTATTTATGTTATTATACAATTCATGACTGGATGAGGTTAATACCACGATTTATCAACCCCAGAGATCTGATTATCACCGTGACCATCGCCGGAAGATGAATAAAATTGAAAACAAACAAAATATCACGAAAAGGAAAACAACGTGGGTAGACATAAAACAAGAAGATGTATTACAAGCTGTTGTTAGGAAAACGCTGATTGGATAGCAAAACTGCTTCTTTAAATATCGACCAATCAGAGAATACATTTTCAAAATAAGCAACCTGGACTACACGCTACAGTGTTCAAAAGTAATGTTAACCTCGCGTGCACTTTTAAGCGGTGCTAATCACATTTTGAAATGGAGAGTGAAGTAGTGCTTTGTCCAATCAGTATGTAGGATATGTTTAGTCCTTTAATAATTGTATTTATTTACGTATACTGGTGTCAAACAGGATTTCCATATCAGATGATGTTCGTGTCGTTTAACAGTAACACGACAGGTGTCATGTGGAGGAGGAACTGCTAACCCTTCTGGAGACCTCAGTTCACCCCGGTTTTTAGTGGGGTATGTGTTGCTTGATCTTTAGTTTTCTGGGTAATGTTTGGCAGACCGTTGTTTGTCCCTTTGTCCTTTTTCGATTCACGGTTTCTGATTACCCCTTTGGTATCTTCAATCTTTAACCTTCAAGACAAACATAAGAAAAAAATAATGCTTAAAAGGAACATGTAAATATATTGCCGAAATCCATGATACCTTTCATTTATACACTGTTGATACACAGAGCCACTAACAAAAACCAAAATATACAAATTCTGATATTACAACCTGCGAACATACAGATACAAGGGAAGACGAATATACAGATACAAGGGAAGAACAACATACAGATACAAGGGAAGACGAACATACAGATACAAGGGAAGAACAACATACATATACAAGGGGAACAACATACAGATACAAGGGAAGAACAACATACAGATACAAGGGAAGAACAACATACATATACAAGGGAAGACGAACATACAGATACAAGGGAAGAACAACATACAGATACAAGGGAAGACGAACATACAGATACAAGGGAAGAACAACATACAGATACAAGGGAAGACGAACATACAGATACAAGGGAAGAATAACATATAGATACAAGGGGGAACAACATACAGATACAAGGGAAGAACAACATACAGATACAAGGGAAGAACAACATACAGATACAAAGGAAGAACAAGATACAGATACAAGGGGGAACAACATACAGATACAAGGGAAGAACAACATACAGATACAAGGGGGAACAACATACAGATACAAGGGAAGAACAACATACATATACAAGGGAAGACGAACATACAGATACAAGGGAAGACGAACATACAGATACAAGGGAAGAACAACATACAGATACAAGGGAAGAACAACATACAGATACAAGGGAAGACGAACATACAGATACAAGGGAAGAACAACATACAGATACAAAGGAAGACGAACATACAGATACAAGGGAAGAATAACATACAGATACAAGGGGGAACAACATACAGATACAAGGGAAGACGAACATACAGATACAAGGGAAGAATAACATACAGATACAAGGGGGAACAACATACAGATACAAGGGAAGAACAACATACAGATACAAGGGAAGAACAACATACAGATACAAGGGAAGAACAACATACAGATACAAGGGAAGAACAACATACAGATACAAGGGAAGACGAACATACAGATACAAGGGAAGAATAACATACAGATACAAGGGAAGACGAACATACAGATACAAGGGAAGAACAACATACAGATACAAGGGAAGACGAACATACAGATACAAGGGAAGAACAACATACAGATACAAGGGAAGACGAACATACAGATACAAGGGAAGAACAACATACAGATACAAGGGAAGACGAACATACAGATACAAGGGGGAACAACATACAGATACAAGGGAAGACGAACATACAGATACAAGGGAAGAACAACATAGATACAAGGGAAGACGAACATACAGATACAAGGGAAGAACAACATACAGATACAAGGGAAGAACAACATACAGATACAAGGGAAGAACAACATACAGATACAAGGGAAGACGAACATACAGATACAAGGGAAGAACAACATACAGATACAAGGGAAGACGAACATACAGATACAAGGGAAGACGAACATACAGATACAAGGGAAGAACAACATACAGATACAAGGGAAGAACAACATACAGATACAAGGGAAGAACAACATACAGATACAAGGGAAGAACAACATACAGATACAAGGGAAGAACAACATACAGATACAAGGGAAGACGAACATACAGATACAAGGGAAGAATAACATACAGATACAAGGGAAGACGAACATACAGATACAAGGGAAGAACAACATACAGATACAAGGGAAGACGAACATACAGATACAAGGGAAGAACAACATACAGATACAAGGGAAGACGAACATACAGATACAAGGGAAGAACAACATACAGATACAAGGGAAGACGAACATACAGATACAAGGGGGAACAACATACAGATACAAGGGAAGACGAACATACAGATACAAGGGAAGAACAACATAGATACAAGGGAAGACGAACATACAGATACAAGGGAAGAACAACATACAGATACAAGGGAAGAACAACATACAGATACAAGGGAAGAACAACATACAGATACAAGGGAAGACGAACATACAGATACAAGGGAAGAACAACATACAGATACAAGGGAAGACGAACATACAGATACAAGGGAAGACGAACATACAGATACAAGGGAAGAACAACATACAGATACAAGGGAAGAACAACATACAGATACAAGGGAAGAACAACATACAGATACAAGGGAAGACGAACATACAGATACAAGGGACGAACAACATACATATACAAGGGGGAACAACATACAGATACAAGGGAAGAACAACATACTGATACAAGGGGGAACAACATACAGATACAAGGGAAGATCAACATACAGATACAAGGGAAGAACAACATACATATACAAGGGAAGACGAACATACAGATACAAGGGAAGAACAACATACAGATACAAGGGAAGACGAACATACAGATACAAGGGAAGAACAACATACAGATACAAGGGAAGACGAACATACAGATACAAGGGAAGAATAACATACAGATACAAGGGAAGAACAACATACAGATACAAGGGAAGACGAACATACAGATACAAGGGAAGAACAACATACAGATACAAGGGAAGAACATACAGATACAAGGGAAGACGAACATACAGATACAAGGGAATAACAACATACAGATACAAGGGAAGAACAACATACAGATACAAGGGAAGAACAACATACAGATACAAGGGAAGAACAACATACAGATACAAGGGGGAACAACATACAGATACAAGGGAAGAACAACATACAGATACAAGGGAAGAACAACATACAGATACAAGGGGGAACAACATACAGATACAAGGGGGAACAACATACAGATACAAGGGAAGAACAACATACAGATACAAGGGGGAACAACATACAGATACAAGGGAAGAACAACATACAGATACAAGGGAAGAACAACATACAGATACAAGGGGGAACAACATACAGATACAAGGGAAGATCAACATACAGATACAAGGGAAGAACAACATACATATACAAGGGAAGACGAACATACAGATACAAGGGAAGAACAACATACAGATACAAGGGAAGACGAACATACAGATACAAGGGAAGAACAACATACAGATACAAGGGAAGACGAACATACAGATACAAGGGAAGAATAACATACAGATACAAGGGAAGAACAACCTACAGATACAAGGGAAGACGAACATACAGATACAAGGGAAGAACAACATACAGATACAAGGGAAGAACATACAGATACAAGGGAAGACGAACATACAGATACAAGGGAATAACAACATACAGATACAAGGGAAGAACAACATACAGATACAAGGGAAGAACAACATACAGATACAAGGGAAGAACAACATACAGATACAAGGGGGAACAACATACAGATACAAGGGAAGAACAACATACAGATACAAGGGAAGAACAACATACAGATACAAGGGGGAACAACATACAGATACAAGGGGGAACAACATACAGATACAAGGGAAGAACAACATACAGATACAAGGGGGAACAACATACAGATACAAGGGAAGAACAACATACAGATACAAGGGAAGAACAACATACAGATACAAGGGGGAACAACATACAGATACAAGGGAAGAACAACATAGATACAAGGGAAGAACAACATACAGATACAAGGGGGAACAACATACAGATACAAGGGAAGAACAACATACAGATACAAGGGGGAACAACATACAGATACAAGGGAAGAACAACATACAGATACAAGGGGGAACAACATACAGATACAAGAGAAGAACAACATACAGATACAAGGGGGAACAACATACAGATACAAGGGAAGAACAACATACAGATACAAGGGAAGAACAGCATACAGATACAAGGGGGAACAACATACAGATACAAGGGAAGAACAACATACAGATACAAGGGAAGAACAACATACAGATACAAGGGAAGAACAACATACAGATACAAGGGGGAACAACATACAGATACAAGGGGGAACAACATACAGATACAAGGGGGAACAACATACAGATACAAGGGAAGACGAACATACAGATACAAGGGAAGAACAACATACAGATACAAGGGAAGAACAACATACAGATACAAGGGAAGAACAACATACAGATACAAGGGGGAACAACATACAGATACAAGGGAAGAACAACATACAGATACAAGGGGGAACAACATACAGATACAAGGGAAGAACAACATACAGATACAAGGGAAGAACAACATACAGATACAAGGGAAGAACAACATACAGATACAAGGGGGAACAACATACAGATACAAGGGAAGACGAACATACAGATACAAGGGAAGAACAACATACAGATACAAGGGGGAACAACATACAGATACAAGGGAAGAACAACATACAGATACAAGGGAAGAACAACATACATATACAAGGGAAGACGAACATACAGATACAAGGGAAGACGAACATACAGATACAAGGGAAGACGAACATACAGATACAAGGGAAGAACAACATACAGATACAAGGGGGAACAACATTTCGGAATAAGAAAGTTTACGGCAAGAACACACTGTACTCTGAGACATTCCGACAGAACAGAATGAGAAAGTGTACGGTAAGAACACACTGTACTGCGAGACATTCCGACAGAACAGAATGAGAAAATGTACGGCAAGAACACACTGTACTGTGAGACAATCCAACAGAACGGAATGAGAAAGTGTACGACAAGAACACACTGTACTGTGAGACATTCCGACAGAACAGAATGAGAAAGTGTACGGCAAGAACACACTGTACTGTGAGACATTCCGACAGAACAGAATGAGAAAGTGTACGGCAAGAACACACTGTACTGTGAGACAATCCAACAGAACAGAATGAGAAAGTGTACGACAAGAACACACTGTACTGTGAGACATTCCGACAGAACAGAATGAGAAAGTGTACGACAAGAACACACTGTACTGTGAGACATTCCGACAGAACAGAATGAGAAAGTGTACGGCAAGAACACACTGTACTGTGAGACATTACGACAGAACAGAATGAGAAAGTGTACGGCAAGAACACACTGTACTGTGAGACATTACGACAGAACAGAATGAGAAAGTGTACGGCAAGAACACACTGTACTGTGAGACAATCCAACAGAACAGAATGAGAAAGTGTATGACAAGAACACACTGTACTGTGAGACAATCCAACAGAACAGAATGAGAAAGTGTACGGCAAGAACACACTGTACTGTGAGACAATCCAACAGAACAGAATGAGAAAGTGTACGACAAGAACACACTGTACTGTGAGACATTCCGACAGAACAGAATGAGAAAGTGTACGACAAGAACACACTGTACTGTGAGACATTCCGACAGAACAGAATGAGAAAGTGTACGGCAAGAACACACTGTACTGTGAGACATTACGACAGAACAGAATGAGAAAGTGTACGGCAAGAACACACTGTACTGTGAGACATTCCGACAGAACAGAATGAGAAAGTGTACGACAAGAACACACTGTACTGTGAGACATTCCGACAGAACAGAATGAGAAAGTGTACGACAAGAACACACTGTACTGTGAGACATTCCGACAGAACAGAAGAACATATGAATACGTAGAAGCAAAACAAAGATTGATTTTTGTAATATAAGTGAGCAAGATTTCAGCTATTTTCATGACGAAAACAAATTTACAACGTAAAAACATCAGCATGTTGGTTAAATAAACGTTAGAAAATACAGAAGGGGCAATCAAAAATGGACAAGCCAGAGAAACTGGCAACACAGGTCATACAAGACGAAGAAAAACAAAACAAAAACACAAAATGTTTCTGTGATAGTCTTACTATAAGTCTACATGTGATCAGTAAAGATATGATATTTATGTTTTGATTTCCACATATAAATCGAGATAAAAATATTTCCTTATTATGAGACACGCCAACGACCCAGTGCAACGACCAGTCGTAGCAAGCTATTAGAGTTCAACAAGCATGGCATTATCTTACGAATACATAAACACGAGGGAACAAATATCATTCACCTGGTTTGTCATACGCTGGATGTGTATTTGTTCACACTGTCTCTTATATAAAACTCCAAAACTATACTATGTGAAATTGTACATTCGTGATGACTATATGGTTAACCTTTCGCCGTCGGGTTTGACTACATATGACGTCATATACAAATGTACCTGATATTAATATTCAACAAATACCTTTAGATAATGTTCTTCAAATTATCATATAAAAAAAACCTATATTGCTTTGCAATCATTTGACTGAGGGTACTTGATGAAGGTTATTCCAGAAACGCTCCGTGCACACGAAGTTTGATAGCTACGTTTTTATTAGGAACAATTTTTTAAGGTTTTATAGCTTGGCTTTTTGCGGGGCAATGGGCTTTCAGACTAATATTGTCATACTATTGGGTTTCCTGGCTAAAGTGCTTTTGGAGTTATGCTCTTTCAGACTATTTGTCCTCCGGATTATAGATCGATCGTCTATCATACCTAAGTCTTTATTCATGCACGCAGTCTATATAATGTGATTTGGAGGCCTTGTGTGCAGGGACCACAACATGGATGTAAGACCGACGTTTTGAAACATTTTGGGTCTTTGAAGATCGATTAAATGTCGTTTAATCATAGACCGAATCTCTCATGTATTACAAGTGCCTTTCCATGTACTACCACAAGGAAGAAGATTGAATGTGTCATTGTATATATACAAAGAACTGTGTCAGATGTACTCTTACTTACACAATAGCTCAAGCTTAGTGTCACAATGGACTTCTATATTGTATTTCATAATCTCTCATTTTTACTGATACAGGAAGATGATAACATGTTTGCTTTGATAAATGCAGATTTTACACAGTATTGGAGTTCCACTTGGCGTGGAAAACCAGTTACTGTCAACGAATCTGAAATGTTAGGTCACATATATACAGTAGTGCATGTTTACAATAATATGGAATTTTTGTAATACCTGTTCGCATTATATTATGATAATATGGAATTTCTGTAATCCTTCTTCGATTTATCTGCTGTTATTGACATTGTTCTTGTTTTGTCCCCACCCCTTCCTTTTCCAAGCACACACTAAAAATATTGACCCAGTTCGCAGTGCTGTGTTTTCCAAAATTGCTTCTTTATCCTTGCATGCTGAATTGGGTATTTATATATAAATCCCATTTACAAGTCATTGCATGTATACAGAAATTCAAAGTCCCAGTTTTTCCATACATGTAAATTCGATACAACAGTATTTGAACATACAGCTCATGTACCGGTCTTTGCATAAAAATATACATGCACCAGTATTTGTACATAAAGTTCATGCACCAGGCTTGACAAAGAAATCGTATACATCAGTCTTAGTCTTTGTACAATGTTCATGCCCCAGTCTTGACATAAAAATCTTTACTCACCAGTCTTTGTACATAAAGCTCATGCACCAATCTTAACCTAAAAATCTGTACACACCAGTCTTTGTACAAAACGATCACACAACAATCCTGACATAAAAATCATATACACCAGTTTTTGTACATAAAGACCATGCACCAGTCTGGACATATAAATTCATATACACCAGTCTTTGTACATAAAGTTCATGCACCAGTCGTGAAATAAAAATCAAATACACCAGTCTTTGTACATAAAGTTCATGCACCAGTCGTGAAATAAAAATCAAATACACCAGTCTTTGTACATAAAGTTCATGCACCAGTCGTGAAATAAAAATCAAATACACCAGTCTTTGTACATAAAGCTCATACAACAGTCTTGACATAAAACACATATGCATCAGTTTTTAAACAAAAGCTCATGTCATGCTCTAATCTTGACATAAAAATCATAGACACGAGTCTTTGTACATAAAACTTATGCACCAATGTTCACATAAAAATGTATACACCAGTCTTTGTACATAAAGCCCAGGCCGTCATCTTGACATTAAAATGTATACACCAGTCTTTGTACATAAAGCCCAGGCCATCATCTTGACATTAAAATGTATACACCAGTCTTTGTACATAAAGCCCAGGCCGTCATCTTGACATTAAAATGTATACACCAGTCTTTGTACATAAAGCCCAGGCCGTCATCTTGACATTAAAATGTATACACCAGTCTTTGTACATAAAGCCCAGGCCGTCATCTTGACATAAAAATGTATACACCAGTCTTTGTACATAAAGCCCAGGCCATCATCTTGACATTAAAATGTATACACCAGTCTTTGTACATAAAGCCCAGGCCATCATCTTAACATTAAAATGTATACACCAGTCTTTGTACATAAAGCACAGGCCATCATCTTGACATTAAAATGTATACACCAGTCTTGACATAAAACACATATGCATCAGTTTTTAAACAAAAGCTCATGTCATGCCCTAATCTTGACATAAAAATCATAGACACGAGTCTTTGTATATAAAGCTCTTACAACTCCTGACATAGAAATCTATATGCACCAGTCTTTGTACTTATGCTACTGATTTCATGTCGTTTTCAGAATTTTTATTTATTTCATAACTAGTTATATTATCATACAGAAAGTATTCGTCCAGGAATTCCTCTTGCCATCTGCGATGTAATTTCTGAACGCGATAACTTTCAACTCTTTTGAACCTGGCTAGAAATGAATTGCTCACGTAGATCGTTGGGAGAAACTTTATTTGTGAAACTGAATCCGCTGTTGATTGTCGCATACTAGACATTTCTCTTTTTCGAAGTGTTCAAAGGCAGCATTCCATTTATTACAGGGGGTAATGAACCGCAAACTGCTTTAATTACTCAAGACAAGAAGCGGAATACACATTCAAAAGAGTAAAAAAAGAATTAAAGAATAAAAGGTTGAGTGGGGATAGTTTTGTAATTTGTTTTTATCTTATTTATTTCGGTGCATGTTATTAAACCATTAAGTGTCCATTATTCACAGGTACTGGACATTTTATATGAAAACCTATAAATGTTGTTACAATTGTTAAATGAGTTCTTAAAATGGATACATATGTAAAAGAAGAAACGAAACCGAAAAGAACCAAATCAGGTTGAAGCAAAGAGAAACGCAACAAACTCAATTGCTTTTTTTTTTTTTTTATAAAATATGGTTACATAAATTTAAAAAGACATTACCTCGTGAAGAAAAGTTTTGGTCCGATGATTGCCGATCAAGAAAAGATAAACGGGTGTGTTCGATTTGCATTTCAATTATTAAAAGTAGACATTTATTTTCATGTTGATATGTTTTATTGATATATTTTGTAATGATAAGGCTATTTGTAATATATTTATCGTATTTAAACATTGACAACCTTCTTCAAATAAAATTTGTTAAGAAATTTGCAGAATTAAAATAATAACCATACCATTGTCAAGGCGACGAATGTTTTATATAATGTTTAATATTTACATTTTCAACTTGTTCAAGGAACCATTGGCTATTAACAGTATGGCCTACTTAGTATAACTTTTGTTTAAAATATAAAAAAAAAGTATAACTTTTGATCCTGCTTCTATAGGAGTAGTACCCAAATCTATTTGTTTTTGGGATAGCTTAAAATGGGAGACTAAATTTTGTTAATTTTCGGCTTTAAATTTTGATTAGCTTTAACCCCAGAATGTTTTTTGTTAGCTGTTCACCACATCATGTTTTTCTGGGTTGAATTTTTGCATTCGAACCTCAGTGCTACCTAGGTTATTTTTGATATTGGTATTTTACAGCCGTTTTCGCATCTATTGTTTGTGCAGTATTTATTTGAAGCCTTTACAATTGTTGATTTTTACGTTCTGTTTTATCATGTCTTTCGTTGACTATATAAAGCATTGAAAACTTATTAGCCTTAATTCCTATTGACATAAGCTCGAATCCCAGTGGAACAAACCTGTATATGTCTAAATCTCATTTTGTATCCATCGTCAACTAATTCAATCACTTTCTGTAACAGGAGCGTGTTTGGATATGTCTCGCTTGGTAGTTGCCAAGCAAAAAGCTCAGACAGACAGACAGACAGACAGACACAAGATCAAAAGTTATACCTTTTTATATTTCAAACATCAAAGTTATACTAAGTAGGCCATACTGTTATTAGTCAATGGTTCCTTGAACGAGTTGAAAATGTAAACATTAAGCATTATATAGAACATTCGTGACCTTGACAATGGTATGATTATTATTTTAATTCTACAAATTTCTTAACAAATTATATTTGGAGAAGGTTGTCAATGTTTAACTACGATAAATATATTACAAATAGCCTTATCATTACAAAATATATCAATAAAACATATCAACATAAAAATAAATGTCTACTTTTGACAGCCGGGTTTCCAAAAGGGAGATGATTTAAACACAAATCGAACACACCCGTTACACAATCTCCCCGAAAGAGTTCAAATCTTGGGTCACGCACATATCATTTGAATTACTGTTGTGCACAACAGAATTATCTGCTGTCAAATATTTTGCGATTTGCTCATAAATTCTGCTTTTGAGCGGATTTTTAATGTTATGCAGTAGATTTTAGTTATTTAAAGTGGCATATTAAAGTAATATGAAATGTCAAAATCATTATTTTCAATTTTCTAAAATTTCTGATATATGTAAAGATTAAATATATAAAGAACGTAAACCATTCACTTTTTGAGAGTTACGATGTATAATTCTGGAGAAAACGTCATTTTATTCTGTCTCCGATAATTCTTGCTACCCGTACAATAATGCAAATAATATGTTATTGACCTCAGATTTGAACTCATTCGGTAGAGATAGTGCGCATGCTCCGTTATAGTGTTGATGAAGAAAATGTCGGAGGCAAAGAAATTGAAGCCAGGTCCGACGCGTAAATTGAGAGATTCTGCCAGAAAAAGAAACAAAAAAGCAGCGAATGCTAAGTTAAGCAAAACCTGAATATATATTGGAGATGAATATGATCGTTGGATGGAAATAAAGACCGCTTTTCGTCTGGAAACGAACTCTGAAGTGGCCAACATCATTTTCGTTTCGATTTGCATTCCATTATTTTCCATTCAATCCATGATTAAAAATAATTTTCCCTTAGCGAAACATTAAACAAGGATCTCCTTACCTGGAAAATAAATATATATCAACATCTATGATCTAAACCGCCGTAAATGTCTTAACGGCATTATGTGTATAATCAAGGACGTATATATAATCTTATATACGTCCTTGGTATAATTTAGCAAATTTCGCGGGACCCAGTAAGGGGACATTGCATACGCAACTTGTAATTATGTTAAAACATTATTTTTTTTTATATTAAAAATGAATACTACTTTGTTTCAAATCTATTTAAAATTTATTTGACCTAAGAGACAAGAATGTGAAAGAAAGCACACATTCTTTATCTCATAATAATATATAGGCAAATAATTTGATTCTGAGGGGGCCTGGCAAGATTAGTCGGGTTAGAATATTTGACAGAAAATTCATTCGACACATAGTGAGACAGGTTATAACCTTGATTACTCAGTTCAGGCCAGATTATTTTTTTTTATATTCAATGAAGCAAAGGCCAGAATTTCTTTCCAACTTTGGGTGGCCAGATTATTTTTAATTTATTTACAAAAACTGCCAGACCCCCCCCCCCCCCCCCCCTCAATTGGTTGTCCCCCAAACAAACCAGGAAATAAACGAACCAAGTTATAAAATGGTTGGTGTCAAAATAACAGTGACAAATTATGGACAAAATAAGTCGTATTTTTGGCATTTTTTTTCTTGTTGATTTTTTATTTTTCTTCTCTGACAACTCCAAATGTTTTCATCGTAATGGTTTTGAAATGTACATACTAATAATATTTTACACACTTTGTACATGTGATACGTTAGTTCCGACGAGGATTTTAAATTCTGAGATTTCTTGGTATTTCTTGGTTCTGTTTCGATTTCCCCAAATGGGACCCTGTGTCATTCATTATAACCGATTTCAATGTTTTTGTCCAGTTTATCGAATAAACTGATTAAGTCAGAATAAAATTCATTGCAGTTGATAATCTTTAAGGTAAAACATACATGAAATAATTTCTTTGCAAGCCAAGAAATGCAAGAAATTTAACTTCTTTCAAAACCAGAATGATACATGTGCTCACCTGTTTACGTTGGTGATGAAATTTCATGATCGGCAATCATCGGAACGGTGCATCCGAAAGTTAATTAGCCGCCATTGTCTTGACAAAACACGTACGAGATGGAATGATTTTCTGTTCTTAATCACAAATGATCTCGATTTTCGTCCTCAAACATGCACGAATGGTTTAGTTTTTAGGGAATGTAAACATATCAAGAATATTTTTGAAGATGTTTATTTTACCAATAACTCGTTTCATATTACTTTAAGTAAAAATATTTAATCCAAAAATTTCACGATATTCCCCTTTCATATTACTTTAAATGATGTAAAGAAAAAATGTATCATCTGTATAATAAAAAAATATACTTGATGTATTAAAGTATATTGGAAGTTAAAAATATCCTTTGTTATAAAGACGGACTTCACAAAGAGTCACGATCACGTTAAAATCGGTTGGTATAATGTATTCGATTTAAGATGGAAGAAATGGGAAGGAGGGTGGTTAACACAATATTAAGATGTCTAATTGGTCTGGTAAGCAATAGCAATGTGTCATACAAGATTGTCAAGTTTCTGGGGATGCTCGTATGAAAGCTTTATCGTTAAATTATCGAAAATTTTTAGAATCGATATAAATCAAGATTATGTCTATCGACATTAAAATGTCAAAACTTTAATATGGATAATAATCTCACTATGTTATCATTTGAGAAATTTTATCTCACCGTAACGTTAGTGTCAAATCAAGCGAAAAATCCGTTTTATCTTAATTATCCAGTCAAGCTTTGCAATGAAATAGTTTCGATATTATCACCAGATTCATCGTAAATTATCTCCCTTGTTATGAAATAAACAATATGTGAATGACGATTTCATTATCAGATTAAATTAGAGAATGTATGAAAAGGCTTATCTTAAAATCGCGGATGTTCCATCGATATGAAGGAACCTGGTGATCACGTAATAATAGAACACAAATCTATCTGAATCTAAATTAACTGGAAATTTAAACCGAAAAAAAATAAAATCGTGCCCGTATGTAATATTTCTACATTTGTTATTATACAAATGTAGAAATATTATTATTTTCATTTATTTAAAAAAATAGTCAATCAAACTGTACAAATGTTCAATCAGCGGCGTAGGAATGGACCAGTATGTGGGGGAGGGGTGGGATTGGACCGGACAGAAAAATGGGAGGGCTAATTTCGATTACTTTAAGCAGACACGTATGCCTCTTAACTAACTGGATAATAATTGTTTTTGCTTCCATGCTGAAAATTCAGCTTTTACTCAAAATTTTGGCATAATTTTGCCCCAACCCTCTTTGCAAATTAACTACACTACCCCCTGTCAATATATTAGTATAATCAATGGACCTGAATTATACTAAGATATTTATGAGAATGAAAACTTTATTTTAAATCTAAACAGCAAGGTCAACATGTTCTAGGTTTGGTTATATGGTGTTTAACGCCACTTTCAACAATATTTTAGTTATATCGTTGCGGTCAGGTTTTATTGATGGAGGAAACCAGAGTACCCGGGAAAAACCACCGACCTGTCGCAGACAAACTTTATCACATAATGTTGTATACCTCGCCCTGATTGAGATTCGAACTCACAACATCAGTGGTGATAGACACTAATTGCATAGGTAGTTGTAAATCCAACTACCATACGATCACGGCTACGACGGTCCCAATAGTTAACGGGCGGTGGAATGTTGGACATTATATATCATAATACAGTTGATAGATTAACCTTCAAACCACTTCTATTCAAGATCTAATAGGACAAATAAATCATTACAATATCTGAAACTCAAGCTCTCAACTAAATGTTCGCATTAGACTGGAACTGTGATGACGTCAGGTTCATGTCAGAAAAAAATATCATTATTTCACCGTGTTCGTTTTATGTTTTTGATATGATAAAGTATTTTTACATTGTTGGTGATTTTACTGCAACCCTGATGAGCAAAACATATAAATTAAGATGAATGTGCTAAAAAAATATGTATTCAAAAAAGTGGGAAAAGGTTTTTGTTATCAGATATCATTTCATGACTTTCCCGCCAAAATTTCCATGAAAATCTCATATCAGTCGAGGTATATTTTGCCCGCTATCCAAAACAAAACACAATCCTGCCAATACTTGGAAGAATCTTTCTTATCTTTTTCTCACGAATTTAATCATGTAAAATCTAGTATTTTGACATAAATTGAAATCTCCAAACATCTCCCTGACTACAACTCTGTTGGAAACCGTCGTATAATCCTTCAAATCTATCCTCAAATGAAAATAAAAAAAGTTAAAATGTACGAGTGATCAAATTTATCAAATAGATAAATTCTAAAATAAAAATTAATGTTAAATAATCACTTCTTAATCGTTTTAATATTAAACACTGACAAGTAGAGGCTCTTCCAATAGGATCACTGTATCATTTTTAATCGTGTAATTAATTATCAGCTCTAATTGGATCTATCTTTCACGAGGGTTAACAGCGGACTGATAAACAAGTGTAACGGCCCGTTGGGTTATCTCTGTATTATTACGCATCGTTATCTAATCCACGAGATAAGGACAAATAAAATCGCACTATGATCAAGATCTCTCTGATACCGTATGGCAAAGTTGCCTTTAACCGAGAAATCAAACCTATTTTTATTTCTGAGAAAGAAGAAACAAGACATTGTAAAACAATAAAGAATAACGAAGTTCAGGCTTACGATCATAACACTTTCGAGTACAATTTTCGTACTGGTACTCCAAAATTGTCATATCAGAACAGATTATTAAAAGAAAGTTTAAACAATTATGGTCAACAAACCACCACCTCTTACCACAAGCCGTTTCAACAAAAAACGTATTTATTTGAAGGATTGTTCTGATTGGCTGTTATTTTAATACGAGTACAAACTCGTGCTCAAAAGTTTTATGCCGCAGTGAAATCCTCATTTAAAAATGAATTTATATGTGACAGAAACCCCTTCTTTGCTATTTTTGCACATTTCACCCCCATATACAGGTATATAAGGATGTCTGGAAGGAATAAACAAAATGGAAAAAATCATATTAAGCATACATTAAACTCTGTATAGAAGGTGACATCACAGTATATAAACACTAAATAATATATACACTATTTATGTCTTGGAAGGAAAGATCACAGTATATACTATAGGTACATGACTTGGAGGAAGACATTACCATTTTATGCCCTGAAAGAAGACGTTTTAATTATTCTTGCCTAATTAAACTACATCTACCTCTAATGTTGTGGATCGAGACTTTTTGCCATTGCTTATTTGTATTCAAAATGTTTTGAAATGTCAAAGGTGATACAAAGCTTTCTCGTCTTTCTCTTGAGAAAGCACAGCAAGACGTCACTGCCAAACGTCAAGTGCTCATCATAAACAACTAAACAGAAGTATTGCCTCCTTTAAAAATATGTTTTGATTTGTTATGTAATTAAGAGTTAAATTTAAAGTACTGTCTTCCTGGGGGCCTCTCGTTATGATTGACCCTCAGATAACCTTTTACCCGATTCGTGATTCCCTGATGACAGATGCTATATCGATATCAGGGGTATTTTCAAAAGTTTAAGACATTAAGGTAAGCTAGGAAAGAAAACTACAAAAACCATGACTTCAATTAAAATTACAACCCGCTAATATTCATATCTATTCTGCAATCGTTTCATTTTCACTACCAATAAAGGCCGGGTCAAATGAACTTCAATGTTATATTTAAAATTCTATCATGACGTCCTTCTTTCGCTTTGTAAAAAACGAACGATTTATCGATTGGGTATAATCTCATTAGCACATGCCCCGGTGCATGTGACTGACTTTCCCGTCGTAAATGTACATGTTGATAAATTATCGTCTGCTCGAATTTGGCAGCATAAATTGTGTGCGACATATTCCGCAAACGTAAATATAAATAGCCGTCTTCCAATCAATATATACTACTCTTACACATATCAGAATCGAAATTAAATGTATTGTGCTTCCTCCAGTTTGAAATATTTGCATTACTACTATGGTAAAGAAGAATCGTTATGGAAAGCTCTCATGGATGTGTTTCGTAGTACTGTTTTGAAAGATTAGTTTGTTAGTAAGTATTGTTTTGATGGATGAGTCTACAAGTACTGTTTTGATTAATGTGTTTGTTTTCATGGATCTGTTTGTTGGCACTGGTTTTGTGGATGGGCTTGTGTGTACTGTTCTGATGGATGGATTTGGCAGTACTGTTTAGATTGATGAGTCTGTTAGTACTGACTGTTTTGATGGATGAGTCTATAAGTACTGTCTTGATGGATGGATTTGTGAGTACTTCTTTGATGGATGGATTTGTGAGTACTTCTTTGATAGATGGGTTTGTTAGTACTGTTTTGATAGTTGAGTTTGTTAGTACTGTTTTGATAGGTGGGTCTGTTAGTACTGTTTTGATAGTTGAGTTTGTTAGTCCACTTGTGTTGGGTGGGTTTGTTAGTACTGTTTTGATAGTTGAGTTTGTTAGTCCACTTGTGTTGGGTGGGTTTTTTAGTACTGTTTTGATAGTTAAGTTTGTTAGTACTGTTTTGATAGTTGAGTTTGTTAGTACTGTTTTGATAGTTGAGTTTGTTAGTACACTTGTGTTGGGTGGGTTTGTTAGTACTGTTTAGATAGTTGAATTTGTTAGTACTGTTTAGATAGTTGAATTTGTTAGTACACTTGTGTTGGGTGGGTTTGTTAGTACTGTTTAGATAGTTGAATTTGTTAGTACACTTGTGTTGGGTGGGTTTGTTAGTACTGTTTTGATAGTTGAGTTTGTTAGTACTGTTTTGATAGGTGGGTCTGTTAGTACTGTTTTGATAGTTGAGTTTGTTAGTCCACTTGTGTTGGGTGGGTTTGTTAGTACTGTTTTGATAGTTGAGTTTGTTAGTCCACTTGTGTTGGGTGGGTTTTTTAGTACTGTTTTGATAGTTAAGTTTGTTAGTACTGTTTTGATAGTTGAGTTTGTTAGTACTGTTTTGATAGTTGAGTTTGTTAGTACACTTGTGTTGGGTGGGTTTGTTAGTACTGTTTAGATAGTTGAATTTGTTAGTACTGTTTAGATAGTTGAATTTGTTAGTACACTTGTGTTGGGTGGGTTTGTTAGTACTGTTTAGATAGTTGAATTTGTTAGTACACTTGTGTTGGGTGGGTTTGTTAGTACTGTTTTGATAGTTGAGTTTGTTATTACTGTTTAGATAGTTGAATTTGTTAGTACACTTGTGTTGGGTGGGTTTGTTAGTACTGTTTTGATAGTTGAGTTTGTTAGTACTGTTTTGATTAATGAGTTTGTTAGTCCACTTGTGTTGGGTGGGTTTGTTAGTACTGTTTTGATAGTTGAGTTTGTTAGTACACTTGTGTTGGGTGGGTTTGTTAGTACTGTTTTGATAGTTGAGTTTGTTAGTATTGTTTTGATAGGTGGGTCTGTTAGTACTGTTTTGATAGTTGAGTTTGTTAGTACACTTGTGTTGGGTGGGTTTGTTAATACTGTTTTGATAGTTGAGTTTGTTAGTCCACTTGTGTTGGGTGGGTTTGTTAATACTGTTTTGATAGTTGAGTTTGTTAGTACTGTTGTGATAGGTGAGTTTGTTAGTACTGTTTTGATAGTTGAGTTTGTTAGTACACTTGTGTTGGGTGGGTTTGTTAGTACTGTTTTGATAGTTGAGTTTGTTAGTATTGTTTTGATAGGTGGGTCTGTTAGTACTGTTTTGATAGTTGAGTTTGCTAGTACTGTTGTGATAGGTGGGTTTGCTAGTACTGTTTTGATAGTTGAGTTTGTTAGTACTGTTGTGATAGGTGGGTTTCCTAGTACTGTTTTGATAGTTGAGTTTGTTAGTACTGTTTTGATAGTTGAGTTTGTTAGTACTGTTTTGATAGTTGAGTTTGTTAGTACTGTTTTGATAGTTGAGTTTGTTAGTCCACTTGTGTTGGGTGGGTTTGTTAGTACTGTTTTGATTAATGAGTTTGTTAGTACTGTTTTGATAGTTGAGTTTGTTAGTACACTTGTGTTGAGTGGATTTGTTAGTAATGTTTTGATAGTTGAGTTTGTTAGTACTGTTTTGATAGTTGAGTTTGTTAGTACTGTTTTGATAGTTGAGTTTGTTAGTCCACTTGTGTTGGGTGGGTTTGTTAGTACTGTTTTGATTAATGAGTTTGTTAGTACTGTTTTGATAGTTGAGTTTGTTAGTCCACTTGTGTTGGGTGGGTTTGTTAGTACTGTTTTGATAAATGAGCTTGTAAATACTGTTTTGATGGATGGTGTGTTAGCATTGTTGTGATGGATGGATTTGTTGGTACTGTTTTGATGGATGTATTTGTTAGTACTGCTTTGATCGATAGATTTGTAAGTACTGTTTTGAGGAATATGCTTGCTAGTAATTTTTTTATGGATGAGTTTGTTGTTACTGTTTTTATGGATGGATTTGTTAGTACTGTTTTGATAGATGAGTTTGTAAGTACTGTTTTGATGGATGTATGTGTTAGAACTGTGTTAATGGATGAGTCTGTTAATACTGTTTTGATGGATGTATTTGTTAGTACTGTTTTGATGGGTGAGTTTGTAAGCATTGCTTTGATTAATGAGTTAGTTAGTACTGTTGTTATGGGTGAGTTTTATAGTACTGTTGTAGTGGATGGTTTGTTAGTACTGTTTTAGTAGATGGATTTGTTAGCACTGTTTTGATGATGGATGAGTTTGCTAGTAGTACCGTTTTGATCATCGATGAGTTTGTTAGTACTGTTTTGATAGTTGAGTTTGTTAGTACTGTTTTGATTAATGAGTTTGTTAGTACTGTTTTGATGATGGATGAGTTTTTTAGTACTGTTTTAGTGGATGGGTTGGTTAGTACTGTTTTAGTGGATGGGTTTGTTAGTACTGTTTTAGTGGATGGGTTTGTTAATACTATTTTGATGATGGATGAGTTTTTTTAGTACTGTTTTAGTGGATGGGTTGGTTAGTACTGTTTTAGTGGATGGGTTTGTTAGTACTGTTTTTGATGATGGATGAGTTTGCTAGTATTGTTTTGATGAATGAGTTTGTAAGTACTGTTTTGATGGATAGGTTTATTGGTACTGTTGTGATGGATGGATTGGTTAGTACTGTTTTGATAGATGAGTTTGTAAGTACTATTTTGATGGATGGGTTTGTTAGCACTGTTTTGATGGATGGGTGTGCTAGAAGTGTTTTGATAGATGAGTATGTTAATACTGTTTTGATGGATGTATTTGTTAGTACTGTTTTGATAGATGAGCTTGCAAGCACTGTTTTGATTAATGAGTTTGTTAGTATTGTTGCTATGGGTGAGTTTTTTTAGTACTGTTGTAGTGGATGGGTTTGTTAGTACTGTTTTGATGATGGATGAGTTTGTTAGTATTACCGTTTTGATCATGGATGAGTTTGTTAGTACTGTTTTGATAAATGAGTTTGCTAGTACTGTTTTGATGATGGATGAGTTTTCTTAGTAGTTTTAGTGGATGGGTTTGTTAGTACTGTTTTAGTGGATGGGTTTGTAAGTACTATTTTGATGATGGATGTGTTTTTTAGTACTGTTTTAGTGGATGGGTTTGTTAGTACTGTTTTAGTGGATGAATTTGTTATTGCTCTTTAAATGATGGACGAGTTTGTTAATACTGTTTTGATGGATGATTTTGTTAGTATTGTTTTGATGATGGATGAGTTTGTGAGTATTGTTTTGATGGTGGATGAGTTTGTTAGTAGTACTGTTTTGATGATGGATGAGTTTGTTAGTACTGTTTTGATGATGGATGAGTTTGTTAGTACTGTTTTGATGATGGATGAGTTTCTTAGTACTGTTGTAGTGGATGGGTTTGTTAGTACTGTTTTAGTAGATGGATTTGTTAGTACTGTTTTGATGGATGTATTTGTTAGTACTGTTTTGGTGGGTGAGTTTGTAAGCATTGCTTTGATTAATGAGTTTGTTAGTACTGTTGTTATGGGTGAGTTTTATAGTACTGTTGTAGTGGATGGTTTGTTTGTACTGTTTTAGTAGATGGATTTGTTAGTACTGTTTTGATGATGGATGAGTTTGTTAGTAGTACCGTTTTGATGATAGTTGAGTTTGTTAGTACTGTTTTGATAGTTGAATTTGTTAATGCTGTTGTGATAGGTGGGTCTGTTAGTACTGTTTTGATAGTTGAGTTTGTTAGTCCACTTGTGTTGGGTGAGTTTGTTAGTACTGTTTTGATAGTTGAGTTTGTTAGTAGGCTTGTGTTGGGTGGGTTTATTAGTATTGTTTTGATAGTTGAGTTTGTTAGTACTGTTTTGATAGGTGGATCTGTTAGTACTGTTTTGATAGTTGAGTTTGTTAGTCCACTTGTGTTGGGTGGGTTTGTTAGTACTGTTTTGATTAATGAGCTTGTAAATACTGTTTTGATGGATGGTGTGTTAGTATTGTTGTGATGGATGGATTTGTTGGTACTGTTTTGATGGATGGATTTGTTAGTACTGCTTTGATCGATAGATTTGTAAGTACTGTTTTGAGGAATATGCTTGCTAGTAATTTTTTTATGGATGAGTTTGTTGGTACTGTTTTTATGGATGGATTTGTTACTACTGTTTTGATAGATGGATCTGTTAGTACTGTTTTGATAGATGAGCTTGTAAGTACTGTTTTGATGGATGTATGTGTTAGAACTGTGTTAATGGATGAGTCTGTTAATACTGTTTTGATGGATGTATTTGTTAGTACTGTTTTGATGGGTGAGTTTGTAAGCATTGCTTTGATTAATGAGTTTGTTAGTACTGTTGTTATGGGTGAGTTTTATAGTACTGTTGTAGTGGATGGTCTATTAGTACTGTTTTAGTAGATGGATTTGTTAGTACTGTTTTGATGATGGATGAGTTTGTTAGTTGTACCGTTTTGATCATCGATGAGTTTGTTAGTACTGTTTTGATTAATGAGTTTGATAGTACTGTTTTGATGATGGATGAGTTTTTTAGTACTGTTTTAGTGAATGGGTTTGCTAGTACTGTTTTAGTGGATGGGTTTGTTAGTACTGTTTTAGTAGATGGATTTGTTAGCACTGTTTTGATGATGGATGAGTTTGTTAGTAGTACCGTTTTGATGATGGATGAGTTTGTTAGTACTGTTTTGATTAATGAGTTTGATAGTACTGTTTTGATGATGGATGAGTTTGTTAGTACTGTTTTAGTGGATGAGTTTGTTAGTACTGTTTTAGTGGATGGGTTTGTTAGTACTGTTTTAGTGGATGGATTTGTTAGTACTGTTTTAGTGGATGGATTTGTTAGTACTGTTTTGATGATGTATGAGTTTGTTAATACTGTTTTGATGGATGAGTTTGTTAGTACTGTTTTGATGGTGGATGAGTTTGTTAGTAGTACCGTTTTGATGATGGATGAGTTTGTTAGTACTGTTTTGATTAATGAGTTTGATAGTACTGTTTTGATGATGGATGAGTTTGTGAGTATTGTTTTGATGGTGGATGAGTTTGTTAGTAGTACTGTTTTGATGATGGATGAGTTTGTTAGTACTGTTTTGATGATGGATGAGTTTTTTAGTACTGTTTTAGTGGATGGGTTTGCTAGTACTGTTTTAGTGGATGGGTTTGTTAGTACTGTTTTGATGATGGATGAGTTTTTTTAGTACTGCTTTAGTGGATGAGTTTGTTAGTACCGTTTTAGTGGATGGATTTGTTAGTACTGTTTTGATGATATATGAGGTTGTTAATACTGTTGTGATGGATGGGTTTGTTAGTACTGTTTTAGTGGATGGATTTGTTAGTACTGTTTTAGTGGATGGATTTGTTAGTACTGTTTTGATGATGTATGAGTTTGTTAATACTGTTTTGATGGATGAGTTTGTTAGTACTGTTTTGATGGTGGATGAGTTTGTTAGTAGTACCGTTTTGATCATGGATGAGTTTGTTAGTACTGTTTTGATTAATGAGTTTGATAGTACTGTTTTGATGATGGATGAGTTTGTGAGTATTGTTTTGATGGTGGATGAGTTTGTTAGTAGTACTGTTTTGATGATGGATGAGTTTGTTAGTACTGTTTTGATGATGGATGAGTTTTTTAGTACTGTTTTAGTGGATGGGTTTGCTAGTACTGTTTTAGTGGATGGGTTTGTTAGTACTGTTTTGATGATGGATGAGTTTTTTTAGTACTGCTTTAGTGGATGAGTTTGTTAGTACCGTTTTAGTGGATGGATTTGTTAGTACTGTTTTGATGATATATGAGGTTGTTAATACTGTTGTGATGGATGAGTTTGTTAGTACTGTTTTGATGATGGATGAGTTTGTTAGTAGTACCGTTTTGATGATGGATGAGTTTGTTACTACTGTTTTAGTGGATGGGTTTGTTAGTACTGTTTTAGTGGATGGATTTGTTAGTACTGTTTTAGTGGATGGATTTGTTAGTACTGTTTTAGTGGATGGATTTGTTAGTACTGTTTTGATGATGTATGAGTTTGTTAATACTGTTTTGATGGATGAGTTTGTTAGTACTGTTTTGATGATGGATGAGTTTGTTAGTACTGTTTTGATGATGGATGAATTTGTTAGTACTGTTTTGATGATGGATGAGTTTGTTAGTACTGTTTTGATGATGGATGAGTTTGTTAGTACTGTTTTGATGATGGATGAGTTTGTTAGTACTGTTTTGATGATGGATGAGTTTGTTAGTACTGTTTTGATGATGGATGAGTTTGTTAGTAGTACCGTTTTGATGATGGATGAGTTTGTTAGTACTGTTTTGATGATGGATGAGTTTGTTAGTACTGTTTTGATGATGGATGAGTTTGTTAGTACTGTTTTGATGATGGATGAGTTTGTTAGTACTGTTTTGATGATGGATGAGTTTGTTAGTAGTACCGTTTTGATGATGGATGAGTTTGTTAGTAGTACAGTTTTGATGATGGATGAGTTTGTTAGTAGTACCGTTTTGATGATGGATGAGTTTGTTAGTAGTACCGTTTTGATGATGGATGAGTTTGTTAGTACTGTTTTGATGATGGATGAGTTTGTTAGTACTGTTTTGATGATGGATGAGTTTGTTAGTACTGTTTTGATGATGGATGAGTTTGTTAGTACTGTTTTGATGATGGATGAGTTTGTTAGTAGTACCGTTTTGATGATGGATGAGTTTGTTAGTAGTACCGTTTTGATGATGGATGAGTTTGTTAGTACCGTTTTGATGATGGATGAGTTTGTTAGTAGTACTGTTTTGATGATGGATGAGTTTGTTAGTAGTACCGTTTTGATGATGGATGAGCTTGTTAGTACTGTTTTGATGATGGATGAGTTTGTTAGTAGTACCGTTTTGATGATGGATGAGTTTGTTAGTACTGTTTTGATGATGGATGAGTTTGTTAGTAGTACCGTTTTGATGATGGATGAGTTTGTTAGTAGTACTGTTTTGATGATGGATGAGTTTGTTAGTACTGTTTTGATGATGGATGAGTTTGTTAGTAGTACCGTTTTGATGATGGATGAGCTTGTTAGTACTGTTTTGATGATGGATGAGTTTGTTAGTAGTACTGTTTTGATGATGGATGAGTTTGTTAGTACTGTTTTGATGATGGATGAGTTTGTTAGTAGTACCGTTTTGATGATGGATGAGCTTGTTAGTACTGTTTTGATGATGGATGAGTTTGTTAGTAGTACCGTTTTGATGATGGATGAGTTTGCTAGTACTGTTTTGATGATGGATGAGTTTGTTAGTAGTACCGTTTTGATGATGGATGAGTTTGTTAGTAGTACTGTTTTGATGATGGATGAGTTTGTTAGTACTGTTTTGATGATGGATGAGTTTGTTAGTAGTACCGTTTTGATGATGGATGAGCTTGTTAGTACTGTTTTGATGATGGATGAGTTTGTTAGTAGTACTGTTTTGATGATGGATGAGTTTGTTAGTACTGTTTTGATGATGGATGAGTTTGTTAGTAGTACCGTTTTGATGATGGATGAGTTTGTTAGTAGTACTGTTTTGATGATGGATGAGTTTGTTAGTACTGTTTTGATGGATGAGTTTGTTAGTACTGTTTTGATGATGGATGAGTTTGTTAGTAGTACTGTTTTGATGATGGATGAGTTTGTTAATACTGTTTTGATGGATGAGTTTGTTAGTACTGTTTTGATGATGGATGAGTTTGTTAGTAGTACCGTTTTGATGATGGATGAGTTTGTTAGTAGTACCGTTTTGATGATGGATGAGTTTGTTAGTAGTACTGTTTTGATGATGGATGAGTTTGTTAGTAGTACCGTTTTGATGATGGATGAGCTTGTTAGTAGTACCGTTTTGATGATGGATGAGTTTGTTAGTAGTACCGTTTTGATGATGGATGAGTTTGTTAGTACTGTTTTGATGATGGATGAGTTTGTTAGTAGTACCGTTTTGATGATGGATGAGTTTGTTAGTAGTACCGTTTTGATGATGGATGAGTTTGTTAGTAGTACCGTTTTGATGATGGATGAGTTTGTTAGTACTGTTTTGATGATGGATGAGTTTGTTAGTAGTACCGTTTTGATGATGGATGAGTTTGTTAGTAGTACCGTTTTGATGATGGATGAGTTTGTTAGTAGTACCGTTTTGATGATGGATGAGTTTGTTAGTAGTACTGTTTTGATGATGGATGAGTTTGTTAGTACTGTTTTGATGATGGATGAGTTTGTTAGTAGTACCGTTTTGATGATGGATGAGTTTGTTAGTACTGTTTTGATGATGGATGAGTTTGTTAGTAGTACCGTTTTGATGATGGATGAGTTTGTTAGTAGTACCGTTTTGATGATGGATGAGTTTGTTAGTAGTACCGTTTTGATGATGGATGAGTTTGTTAGTAGTACCGTTTTGATGATGGATGAGCTTGTTAGTACTGTTTTGATGATGGATGAGTTTGTTAGTAGTACCGTTTTGATGATGGATGAGTTTGTTAGTAGTACCGTTTTGATGATGGATGAGTTTGTTAGTAGTACCGTTTTGATGATGGATGAGTTTGTTAGTAGTACCGTTTTGATGATGGATGAGTTTGTTAGTACTGTTTTGATGATGGATGAGCTTGTTAGTAGTACTGTTTTGATGATGGATGAGTTTGTTAGTACTGTTTTGATGATGGATGAGTTTGTTAGTAGTACCGTTTTGATGATGGATGAGTTTGTTAGTAGTACCGTTTTGATGATGGATGAGTTTGTTAGTAGTACCGTTTTGATGATGGATGAGTTTGTTAGTAGTACCGTTTTGATGATGGATGAGTTTGTTAGTACTGTTTTGATGATGGATGAGTTTGTTAGTAGTACCGTTTTGATGATGGATGAGTTTGTTAGTAGTACCGTTTTGATGATGGATGAGTTTGTTAGTAGTACCGTTTTGATGATGGATGAGTTTGTTAGTACTGTTTTGATGATGGATGAGTTTGTTAGTAGTACCGTTTTGATGATGGATGAGCTTGTTAGTAGTACCGTTTTGATGATGGATGAGTTTGTTAGTACTGTTTTGATGATGGATGAGTTTGTTAGTAGTACCGTTTTGATGATGGATGAGTTTGTTAGTACTGTTTTGATGATGGATGAGTTTGTTAGTACTGTTTTGATGATGGATGAGTTTGTTAGTACTGTTTTGATGATGGATGAGTTTGTTAGTAGTACCGTTTTGATGATGGATGAGTTTGTTAGTAGTACCGTTTTGATGATGGATGAATTTGTTAGTACTGTTTTGATGATGGATGAGTTTGTTAGTAGTACCGTTTTGATGATGGATGAGTTTGTTAGTACTGTTTTGATGATGGATGAGTTTGTTAGTACTGTTTTGATGATGGATGAGTTTGTTAGTACTGTTTTGATGATGGATGAGTTTGTTAGTAGTACCGTTTTGATGATGGATGAGCTTGTTAGTACTGTTTTGATGATGGATGAGTTTGTTAGTACTGTTTTGATGATGGATGAGTTTGTTAGTACTGTTTTGATGATGGATGAGTTTGTTAGTACTGTTTTGATGATGGATGAGTTTGTTAGTAGTACCGTTTTGATGATGGATGAGTTTGTTAGTAGTACCGTTTTGATGATGGATGAGTTTGTTAGTAGTACTGTTTTGATGATGGATGAGTTTGTTAGTAGTACCGTTTTGATGATGGATGAGTTTGTTAGTACTGTTTTGATGATGGATGAGTTTGTTAGTAGTACCGTTTTGATGATGGATGAGTTTGTTAGTAGTACCGTTTTGATGATGGATGAGTTTGTTAGTACCGTTTTGATGATGGATGAGCTTGTTAGTAGTACCGTTTTGATGATGGATGAGTTTGTTAGTAGTACCGTTTTGATGATGGATGAGTTTGTTAGTAGTACCGTTTTGATGATGGATGAGTTTGTTAGTAGTACCGTTTTGATGATGGATGAGTTTGTTAGTAGTACTGTTTTGATGATGGATGAGTTTGTTAGTAGTACCGTTTTGATGATGGATGAGTTTGTTAGTACTGTTTTGATGATGGATGAGTTTGTTAGTAGTACTGTTTTGATGATGGATGAGTTTGTTAGTAGTACTGTTTTGATGATGGATGAGTTTGTTAGTAGTACCGTTTTGATGATGGATGAGCTTGTTAGTAGTACCGTTTTGATGATGGATGAGTTTGTTAGTACTGTTTTGATGATGGATGAGTTTGTTAGTAGTACCGTTTTGATGATGGATGAGCTTGTTAGTAGTACCGTTTTGATGATGGATGAGTTTGTTAGTACCGTTTTGATGATGGATGAGTTTGTTAGTACTGTTTTGATGATGGATGAGTTTGTTAGTAGTACCGTTTTGATGATGGATGAGTTTGTTAGTAGTACCGTTTTGATGATGGATGAGTTTGTTAGTAGTACTGTTTTGATGATGGATGAGTTTGTTAGTAGTACCGTTTTGATGATGGATGAGTTTGTTAGTACTGTTTTGATGATGGATGAGTTTGTTAGTACTGTTTTGATGATGGATGAGTTTGTTAGTAGTACTGTTTTGATGATGGATGAGTTTGTTAGTAGTACTGTTTTGATGATGGATGAGTTTGTTAGTAGTACTGTTTTGATGATGGATGAGTTTGTTAGTACTGTTTTGATGATGGATGAGTTTGTTAGTAGTACTGTTTTGATGATGGATGAGTTTGTTAGTAGTATTGTTTTGATGATGGATGAGTTTGTTAGTAGTACTGTTTTGATGATGGATGAGTTTGTTAGTAGTACTGTTTTGATGATGGATGAGTTTGTTAGTAGTACTGTTTTGATGATGGATGAGTTTGTTAGTAGTACTGTTTTGATGATGGATGAGTTTGTTAGTACTGTTTTGATGATGGATGAGTTTGTTAGTACTGTTTTGATGATGGATGAGTTTGTTAGTACTGTTTTGATGATGGATGAGTTTGTTAGTAGTACCGTTTTGATTGATAGGTTTGTTAATACTGTATTGAAGGTAGGTTTGTACGTTTTATTTTGATATAGGTTTTATAATGTGCTATTTTATAATGTGTTGATGATGGTATATGTTAATACTACAAGGGAAACGATGATTGTTGTTACTATTTTGATGATTGTACTATTGTCATCAGGGTTTAGTTAGTATTGTTTTGATAAGATGAGTTGTTTGTTCTGGTGTTATAAAGGTGTTTGCTTTATTATTTTTATGAATGGATTAGTTTGTGCTGATATTACTAGGGTGTGTTATAAGATTCTTTTCTTGAGCGTTTTTATTTATTAGTACTTTACAGATGAAGGAGTTCGTTCATACCTGTTTTGATAGTGGTGTTTTTAGTGCCGCTTTTCAGAGAGGTTTTCAAATAAGGTTTTCACGTGGGACTATTTTGAAGTGTTTTTTATGAGTATACGGTTTTTAGTGGGGTTCGTGTTACTCGATCTTTAGTTTTATGTGTATATTTTATAGATCGTTGTTTATCCTTTGTTCTTTTTCTTTTGGCCATTGTGTTGTCTGTTTTTCTTCGACTTACGGATTCTGATCACCACTTTGGCATCTTCAAACTCTTCTTATTTGTGATATGTATTTTTAACTACTGTTTAAATGAGTACTTTTCATGATGTGTTTGTTTTAATATGTAGTGTCTACCACTGTTTTAATATGTAGTGTCTACCACTGTTTTAATATGTAGTGTCTACCACTGTTTTAATATGTAGTGTCTACCACTGTTTTAATATGTAGTGTCTACCACTGTTTTAATATGTAGTATCTACCACTGTTTTAATATGTAGTATCTACCACTGTTTTAATATGTAGTGTCTACCACTGTTTTAATATGTAGTGTCTACCATTGTTTTAATATGTAGTGTCTACCACTGTTTTAATATGTAGTGTCTACCACTGTTTTAATATGTAGTGTCTTCCACTGTTTTAATATGTAGTGTCTACCACTGTTTTGATATGTAGTGTCTACCACTGTTTTGATATGTAGTGTCTACCACTGTTTTAATATGTAGTGTCTACCACTGTTTTAATATGTAGTGTCTACCACTGTTTTAATATGTAGTGTCTACCACTGTTTTAATATGTAGTGTCTACCATTGTTTTAATATGTAGTGTCTACCACTGTTTTAATATGTAGTGTCTACCACTGTTTTAATATGTAGTGTCTACCATTGTTTTAATATGTAGTGTCTACCACTGTTTTAATATGTAGTGTCTACCACTGTTTTAATATGTAGTGTCTACCACTGTTTTAATATGTAGTGTCTTCCACTGTTTTAATATGTAGTGTCTACCACTGTTTTGATATGTAGTGTCTACCACTGTTTTGATATGTAGTGTCTACCACTGTTTTAATATGTAGTGTCTACCACTGTTTTAATATGTAGTGTCTACCACTGTTTTAATATGTAGTGTCTACCACTGTTTTAATATGTAGTGTCTACCATTGTTTTAATATGTAGTGTCTACCACTGTTTTAATATGTAGTGTCTACCACTGTTTTAATATGTAGTGTCTACCATTGTTTTAATATGTAGTGTCTACCACTGTTTTAATATGTAGTGTCTACCACTGTTTTAATATGTAGTGTCTACCATTGTTTTAATATGTAGTGTCTACCACTGTTTTAATATGTAGTGTCTACCACTGTTTTAATATGTAGTGTCTACCACTGTTTTAATATGTAGTGTCTACCATTGTTTTAATATGTAGTGTCTACCACTGTTTTAATATGTAGTATCTACCACTGTTTTAATATGTAGTGTCTACCACTGTTTTAATATGTAGTGTCTACCATTGTTTTAATATGTAGTGTCTACCACTGTTTTAATATGTAGTGTCTACCATTGTTTTAATATGTAGTGTCTACCACTGTTTTAATATGTAGTGTCTACCACTGTTTTAATATGTAGTGTCTACCATTGTTTTAATATGTAGTGTCTACCACTGTTTTAATATGTAGTGTCTACCACTGTTTTAATATGTAGTGTCTACCATTGTTTTAATATGTAGTGTCTACCACTGTTTTAATATGTAGTGTCTACCACTGTTTTAATATGTAGTGTCTACCATTGTTTTAATATGTAGTGTCTACCATTGTTTTAATATGTAGTGTCTACCATTGTTTTAATGTGTAGTGTCTACCACTGTTTTAATATGTAATGTCTTCCACTGTTTTAATATGCAGTGTCTACCACTGTTTTAATATGTAGTGTCTACCATTGTTTTAATATGTAGTGTCTACCACTGTTTTAATATGTAGTGTCTACCACTGTTTTAATATGTAGTGTCTACCATTGTTTTAATATGTAGTGTCTACCACTGTTTTAATATGTAGTGTCTACCATTGTTTTAATATGTAGTGTCTACCATTGTTTTAATGTGTAGTGTCTACCACTGTTTTGATATGTAGTGTCTACCACTGTTTTAGTATGTAGTGTCTACTACTGTTTTAATATGTAGTGTCTACCACTGTTTTAATATGTAGTGTCTACCACTGTTTTAATATGTAGTGTCTACCACTGTTTTAATGTGTAGTGTCTACCACTGTTTTAATATGTAGTGTCTACCACTGTTTTAATATGTAGTGTCTACCATTGTTTTAATATGTAGTGTCTACCATTGTTTTAATATGTAGTGTCTACCACTGTTTTAATATGTAGTGTCTACCATTGTTTTAATATGTAGTGTCTACCATTGTTTTAATGTGTAGTGTCTACCACTGTTTTAGTATGTAGTGTCTACCACTGTTTTAATATGTAGTGTCTACCATTGTTTTAATATGTAGTGTCTACCATTGTTTTAATATGTAGTGTCTACCACTGTTTTAGTATGTAGTGTCTACCACTGTTTTAATATGTAGTGTCTACCACTGTTTTGATATGTAGTGTCTACCACTGTTTTAGTATGTAGTGTCTACTACTGTTTTAATATGTAGTGTCTACCACTGTTTTAATATGTAGTGTCTACCACTGTTTTAATATGTAGTGTCTACCACTGTTTTAATGTGTAGTGTCTACCACTGTTTTAATATGTAGTGTCTACCACTGTTTTAATATGTAGTGTCTACCATTGTTTTAATATGTAGTGTCTACCATTGTTTTAATATGTAGTGTCTTCCACTGTTTTAATATGTAGTGTCTACCACTGTTTTAATATGTAGTGTCTACCACTGTTTTAATATGTAGTGTCTACCACTGTTTTAATATGTAGTGTCTACCACTGTTTTAATATGTAGTGTCTACCATTGTTTTAATATGTAGTGTCTACCACTGTTTTAATATGTAGTGTCTACCACTGTTTTAATATGTAGTGTCTACCACTGTTTTAATGTGTAGTGTCTACCACTGTTTTAATATGTAGTTTCTACCACTGTTTTAATATGTAGTGTCTACCATTGTTTTAATATGTAGTGTCTACCACTGTTTTAATATGTAGTGTCTACCACTGTTTTAATATGTAGTGTCTACCACTGTTTTAATATGTAGTGTCTACCACTGTTTTAATGTGTAGTGTCTACCACTGTTTTAATATGTAGTGTCTACCACTGTTTTAATATGTAGTGTCTACCATTGTTTTAATATGTAGTGTCTACCATTGTTTTAATATGTAGTGTCTTCCACTGTTTTAATATGTAGTGTCTACCACTGTTTTAATATGTAGTGTCTACCACTGTTTTAATATGTAGTGTCTACCACTGTTTTAATATGTAGTGTCTACCACTGTTTTAATATGTAGTGTCTACCATTGTTTTAATATGTAGTGTCTACCACTGTTTTAATATGTAGTGTCTACCACTGTTTTAATATGTAGTGTCTACCACTGTTTTAATGTGTAGTGTCTACCACTGTTTTAATATGTAGTTTCTACCACTGTTTTAATATGTAGTGTCTACCATTGTTTTAATGTGTAGTGTCTACCACTGTTTTAATATGTAGTGTCTACCACTGTTTTAATATGTAGTGTCTACCACTGTTTTAATATGTAGTTTCTACCACTGTTTTAATATGTAGTGTCTACCACTGTTTTAATGTGTAGTGTCTTCCACTGTTTTAATATGTAGTGTCTACCATTGTTTTAATATGTAGTGTCTACCACTGTTTTAATATGTAGTGTCTACCACTGTTTTAATATGTAGTGTCTACCACTGTTTTAATATGTAGTTTCTACCACTGTTTTAATATGTAGTGTCTACCACTGTTTTAATGTGTAGTGTCTTCCACTGTTTTAATATGTAGTGTCTACCATTGTTTTAATATGTAGTGTCTACCACTGTTTTAATATGTAGTGTCTACCACTGTTTTAATATGTAGTATCTACCACTGTTTTAATATGCAGTGTCTACCACTGTTTTAATGTGTAGTGTCTTCCACTGTTTTAATATGTAGTGTCTACCACTGTTTTAATGTGTAGTGTCTTCCACTGTTTTAATATGTAGTGTCTACCATTGTTTTAATATGTAGTGTCTTCCACTGTTTTAATATGTAGTGTCTACCACTGTTTTAATGTGTAGTGTCTTCCACTGTTTTAATATGTAGTGTCTACCATTGTTTTAATATGTAGTGTCTACCACTGTTTTAATATGTAGTGTCTACCACTGTTTTAATATGTAGTGTCTTCCACTGTTTTAATATGTAGTGTCTACCACTGTTTTAATATGTAGTTTCTACCACTGTTTTAATATGTAGTGTCTACCACAGTTTTAATATGTAGTGTCTACCATTGTTTTAATATGTAGTGTCTACCACTGTTTTAATATGTAGTGTCTACCACTGTTTTAATATGTAGTGTCTACCACTGTTTTAATATGTAGTTTCTACCACTGTTTTAATATGTAGTGTCTACCATTGTTTTAATATGTAGTGTCTACCACTGTTTTAATATGTAGTTTCTACCACTGTTTTAATATGTAGTGTCTACCACTGTTTTAATATGTAGTGTCTACCATTGTTTTAATATGTAGTGTCTACCACTGTTTTAATATGTAGTTTCTACCACTGTTTTAATATGTAGTGTCTACCATTGTTTTAATATGTAGTGTCTACCACTGTTTTAATATGTAGTTTCTACCACTGTTTTAATATGTAGTGTCTACCACTGTTTTAATATGTAGTGTCTACCACTGTTTTAATATGTAGTGTCTTCCACTGTTTTAATGTGTAGTGTCTACCACTGTTTTAATATGTAGTGTCTACCACTGTTTTAATATGTAGTGTCTACCACTGTTTTAATATGTAGTGTCTACCACTGTTTTGATATGTAGTGTCTACCACTGTTTTAATATGTAGTGTCTACCACTGTTTTAATATGTAGTGTCTACCACTGTTTTAATATGTAGTGTCTACCACTGTTTTAATATGTAGTGTCTTCCACTGTTTTAATATGTAGTGTCTACCACTGTTTTAATATGTAGTGTCTACCACTGTTTTAATATGTAGTGTCTACCACTGTTTTAATATGTAGTGTCTACCACTGTTTTAATATGTAGTGTCTACCACTGTTTTAATATGTAGTGTCTACCACTGTTTTAATATGTAGTGTCTTCCATTGTTTTAATATGTAGTGTCTACCACTGTTTTAATATGTAGTGTCTACCACTGTTTTAATATGTAGTGTCTACCACTGTTTTAATGTGTAGTGTCTTCCACTGTTTTAATATGTAGTGTCTACCACTGTTTTAATATGTAGTGTCTACCACTGTTTTAATATGTAGTGTCTACCACTGTTTTAATATGTAGTGTCTACCATTGTTTTAATGTGTAGTGTCTACCACTGTTTTAATATGTAGTGTCTACCACTGTTTTAATATGTAGTGTCTACCATTGTTTTAATGTGTAGTGTCTACCATTGTTTTAATATGTAGTGTCTACCACTGTTTTAATATGTAGTGTCTTCCACTGTTTTAATATGTAGTGTCTACCACTGTTTTAATATGTAGTGTCTACCACTGTTTTAATGTGTAGTGTCTACCACTGTTTTAATGTGTAGTGTCTACCACTGTTTTAATATGTAGTGTCTTCCACTGTTTTAATATGTAGTGTCTACCACTGTTTTAATATGTAGTGTCTACCACTGTTTTAATGTGTAGTGTCTACCACTGTTTTAATGTGTAGTGTCTACCATTGTTTTAATATGTAGTGTCTACCACTGTTTTAATATGTAGTGTCTACCACTGTTTTAATATGTAGTGTCTACCACTGTTTTAATATGTAGTGTCTTCCACTGTTTTAATATGTAGTTTCTACCAGTGTTTTAATATGTAGTGTCTACCACTGTTTTAATATGTAGTGTCTACCACTGTTTTAATATGTAGTGTCTACCACTGTTTTAATATGTAGTGTCTACCACTGTTTTAATGTGTAGTGTCTACCACTGTTTTAATATGTAGTGTCTACCACTGTTTTAATATGTAGTGTCTTCCACTGTTTTAATATGTAGTTTCTACCAGTGTTTTAATATGTAGTGTCTACCACTGTTTTAATATGTAGTGTCTACCACTGTTTTAATATGTAGTGTCTACCACTGTTTTAATATGTAGTGTCTACCACTGTTTTAATATGTAGTGTCTACCACTGTTTTAATGTGTAGTGTCTACCACTGTTTTAATATGTAGTGTCTACCACTGTTTTAATATGTAGTGTCTACCACTGTTTTAATGTGTAGTGTCTACCACTGTTTTAATATGTAGTGTCTACCAGTGTTTTAATGTGTAGTGTCTACCACTGTTTTAATGTGTAGTGTCTACCACTGTTTTAATATGTAGTGTCTACCAGTGTTTTAATATGTAGTGTCTACCAGTGTTTTAATATGTAGTGTCTACCAGTGTTTTAATATGTAGTGTCTACCAGTGTTTTAATATGTAGTGTCTACCACTGTTTTAATATGTAGTGTCTACCAGTGTTTTAATATGTAGTGTCTACCACTGTTTTAATATGTAGTGTCTACCACTGTTTTAATATGTAGTGTCTACCACTGTTTTAATATGTAGTGTCTTCCACTCTTTTAATATGTAGTGTCTTCCACTGTTTTAATATGTAGTGTCTACCACTGTTTTAATATGTAGTGTCTACCACTGTTTTAATATGTAGTGTCTACCACTGTTTTAATATGTAGTGTCTACCAGTGTTTTAATATGTAGTGTCTACCACTGTTTTAATATGTAGTGTCTACCACTGTTTTAATATGTAGTGTCTACCACTGTTTTAATATGTAGTGTCTACCACTGTTTTAATATGTAGTGTCTACCACTGTTTTAATGTGTAGTGTCTACCACTGTTTTAATGTGTAGTGTCTACCACTGTTTTAATATGTAGTGTCTTCCACTGTTTTAATATGTAGTGTCTACCACTGTTTTAATATGTAGTGTCTACCACTGTTTTAATGTGTAGTGTCTACCACTGTTTTAATGTGTAGTGTCTACCATTGTTTTAATATGTAGTGTCTACCACTGTTTTAATATGTAGTGTCTACCACTGTTTTAATATGTAGTGTCTACCACTGTTTTAATATGTAGTGTCTTCCACTGTTTTAATATGTAGTTTCTACCAGTGTTTTAATATGTAGTGTCTACCACTGTTTTAATATGTAGTGTCTACCACTGTTTTAATATGTAGTGTCTACCACTGTTTTAATATGTAGTGTCTACCACTGTTTTAATGTGTAGTGTCTACCACTGTTTTAATATGTAGTGTCTACCACTGTTTTAATATGTAGTGTCTTCCACTGTTTTAATATGTAGTTTCTACCAGTGTTTTAATATGTAGTGTCTACCACTGTTTTAATATGTAGTGTCTACCACTGTTTTAATATGTAGTGTCTACCACTGTTTTAATATGTAGTGTCTACCACTGTTTTAATATGTAGTGTCTACCACTGTTTTAATGTGTAGTGTCTACCACTGTTTTAATATGTAGTGTCTACCACTGTTTTAATATGTAGTGTCTACCACTGTTTTAATGTGTAGTGTCTACCACTGTTTTAATATGTAGTGTCTACCAGTGTTTTAATGTGTAGTGTCTACCACTGTTTTAATGTGTAGTGTCTACCACTGTTTTAATATGTAGTGTCTACCAGTGTTTTAATATGTAGTGTCTACCAGTGTTTTAATATGTAGTGTCTACCAGTGTTTTAATATGTAGTGTCTACCAGTGTTTTAATATGTAGTGTCTACCACTGTTTTAATATGTAGTGTCTACCAGTGTTTTAATATGTAGTGTCTACCACTGTTTTAATATGTAGTGTCTACCACTGTTTTAATATGTAGTGTCTACCACTGTTTTAATATGTAGTGTCTTCCACTCTTTTAATATGTAGTGTCTACCACTGTTTTAATATGTAGTGTCTACCACTGTTTTAATATGTAGTGTCTTCCACTCTTTTAATATGTAGTGTCTACCACTGTTTTAATATGTAGTGTCTACCACTGTTTTAATATGTAGTGTCTACCACTGTTTTAATATGTAGTGTCTACCACTGTTTTAATATGTAGTGTCTTCCACTGTTTTAATATGTAGTGTCTACCACTGTTTTAATATGTAGTGTCTACCACTGTTTTAATATGTAGTGTCTACCACTGTTTTAATATGTAGTGTCTTCCACTGTTTTAATGTGTAGTGTCTACCACTGTTTTAATGTGTAGTGTCTTCCACTCTTTTAATATGTAGTGTCTTCCACTGTTTTAATATGTAGTGTCTACCACTGTTTTAATATGTAGTGTCTACCACTGTTTTAATATGTAGTGTCTACCACTGTTTTAATATGTAGTGTCTTCCACTCTTTTAATATGTAGTTTCTACCACTGTTTTAATATGTAGTGTCTACCACTGTTTTAATATGTAGTGTCTTCCACTGTTTTAATGTGTAGTGTCTACCACTGTTTTAATGTGTAGTGTCTTCCACTGTTTTAATGTGTAGTGTCTTCCACTGTTTTAATATGTAGTGTCTTCCACTCTTTTAATATGTAGTGTCTTCCACTGTTTTAATATGTAGTGTCTACCACTGTTTTAATATGTAGTGTCTACCACTGTTTTAATATGTAGTGTCTTCCACTGTTTTAATATGTAGTGTCTACCATTGTTTTAATATGTAGTGTCTACCACTGTTTTAATATGTAGTGTCTACCACTGTTTTAATGTGTAGTGTCTTCCACTCTTTTAATATGTAGTGTCTTCCACTGTTTTAATATGTAGTGTCTACCACTGTTTTAATATGTAGTGTCTTCCACTCTTTTAATATGTAGTTTCTACCACTGTTTTAATATGTAGTTTCTACCACTGTTTTAATATGTAGTTTCTACCACTGTTTTAATATGTAGTGTCTACCACTGTTTTAATATGTAGTGTCTTCCACTCTTTTAATATGTAGTGTCTTCCACTGTTTTAATATGTAGTGTCTACCACTGTTTTAATATGTAGTGTCTTCCACTCTTTTAATATGTAGTTTCTACCACTGTTTTAATATGTAGTTTCTACCACTGTTTTAATATGTAGTTTCTACCACTGTTTTAATATGTAGTGTCTACCACTGTTTTAATATGTAGTGTCTTCCACTCTTTTAATATGTAGTGTCTTCCACTGTTTTAATATGTAGTGTCTACCACTGTTTTAATATGTAGTGTCTTCCACTCTTTTAATATGTAGTTTCTACCACTGTTTTAATATGTAGTTTCTACCACTGTTTTAATATGTAGTTTCTACCACTGTTTTAATATGTAGTTTCTACCACTGTTTTAATATGTAGTGTCTACCACTGTTTTAATATGTAGTGTCTTCCACTCTTTTAATATGTAGTGTCTTCCACTGTTTTAATATGTAGTGTCTACCACTGTTTTAATATGTAGTGTCTTCCACTCTTTTAATATGTAGTTTCTACCACTGTTTTAATATGTAGTTTCTACCACTGTTTTAATATGTAGTGTCTACCACTGTTTTAATATGTAGTGTCTACCATTGTTTTAATATGTAGTGTCTACCACTGTTTTAATATGTAGTGTCTACCACTGTTTTAATATGTAGTGTCTACCACTGTTTTAATATGTAGTGTCTTCCACTGTTTTAATGTGTAGTGTCTACCACTGTTTTAATGTGTAGTGTCTTCCACTGTTTTAATGTGTAGTGTCTTCCACTGTTTTAATATGTAGTGTCTTCCACTCTTTTAATATGTAGTTTCTACCACTGTTTTAATATGTAGTGTCTACCACTGTTTTAATATGTAGTTTCTACCACTGTTTTAATATGTAGTGTCTACCACTGTTTTAATATGTAGTGTCTACCACTGTTTTAATATGTAGTGTCTTCCACTGTTTTAATGTGTAGTGTCTACCACTGTTTTAATGTGTAGTGTCTACCACTGTTTTAATGTGTAGTGTCTTCCACTGTTTTAATATGTAGTGTCTTCCACTGTTTTAATATGTAGTGTCTACCACTGTTTTAATATGTAGTGTCTACCACTGTTTAAATTCTCTTAATGAAACCAAACATTGTATACATTTTTTATCATCTTTTTTTTTATCAATTTATCACCTTTGAAGAAAATTAACATTCTAGTTGTGCACGTATTAAATATAATTACAAATATACTATTGCGTAACGCAGTGGATCAAATGGAATCATATTTGACGGAAATTGACATCGCTAAAAATATTCCCTGAATCTATGCCAAAATGTTTTTAGTTTTAGTGCGATGGTTCGTATGAATAATTAACTATAAAAACAAATTAGCATAAATCTTATATGAATCAGACGTAATAAACGTTACATGTTATTATTATATATATATGTTTATAATTATAATTCATCTGATTTGTCAGTATGTGTGAAATTGTTAATCTAAATTCTAATTTTATTTTGAAAAAAAAAATATGTAGGTTTTTTTTTCCAACCTCATTTCAAAGACACGATGTGGTACCTCCCCCTTTGAATACGGTAGCTATAAGTTTAACCAAATAAATTTGACTATTTCTGCTGTGGAATGGAATGCAATTCTGATTGAAAACAGTGAGCTATAGTGTTTAACGCCACTTTCAACAATATTTCAGTTATTTCGTAGCGGCTGATTGAAAACACACACAATTAAAAAATAAATAAATCTAATAAAAAATAGCTGTTTTTCATTCATAAGTTCTCTGCAAAAAAATGAAATGACAAACTATTGCTTCCATTTGCACAAAACATTGTTAATCAAGTCCAGATGTGTATAGAGAAATCATTCTGTATAATGCACGTGTAAATAATTAATAGGCACAACATTAAATATTCTGGCACAAGAATTAGGTAAACACACTGGAATAATTAAGACGCTCGCGTGGCCACGAAAAATGATACTACTAAATACTTGAGCACGCGCAATTGAATTTTTGTTCTTTCGTAAATAGGCGATTAATTAAAGCAATTTATGGTATAATAAGTGCAACAATACCCTTTTTTCAAATAATACTGAGTGTTATTAGATAACTTGTTACTTTAGCAGCTAAAGCTTAAAAACTGTGTGTTGTAGCTGTTGTTACTTAAAACAAACCAATTTAAAAATCGATGAATTGAACCCCATTGTTCGTGCTCATACATTCTTTTTATTCATTCCGTCTGTGGAATAACGTCAATTTCGACGTATTTGCATATGTCACCTGGAGTGAACAAAAATATAAAATACCAAAAAACTCTCCGTCGATTTTTTTTTTTTATCTGGCATGAAATTCCGAGCTATTCAGACTGTTTAAGTTTCTGTGCTCTGCCAATTCCTACCTAATATGTAGAATATTGTAAAGGTAATTATACCAAGTGATTTTACAATTATTAACGCATGGGCATAACATCAACAAAATTTCTTGAAATAATTAAACAATAATAATGTGACTAACTGACACAATCCATTCAGATAATTAAATGATAACACTGTAAACCAATGAAATGGAGAGTTGTGATCCCACTAACCGGTTTAGCCACGCAACATGTTTGCCCCTATTCCAAGCCAGGACCTTTTTAATATTTAATGGGTATTTTTTAGGTGAGAGGTGATTTGTTGAGATTAGTGGAATTGTTGACCATCGCTGTTGATTCATTCTTTTCATGAGGTTTGGAATAGATGCGGGCAAAATAATGCCTCTCTGTCAAAAGAAGAACCAAACTCGAAATGATATTTCTTTAACCTCCTCACGATTCGCACGAATAACATATTGGAATATTAGATGTCAATATCATTATTTACTTTATGATGGAGTAATTTAGCACTTGTATATTCAAATTAGGTATATTGATTGGAGCGATGAATGAGTTTTGTCGCTGTCTTGTTCGTACGTGTAAGACATTTGACATAAATATGTATAAGAATGCTTAATCATTTGTCTTTGCAGAAAGATTTTCAGGGAAAAAACAAATTACACAACTTCCATAGTGCCAATATATATTGTTGGAGTGTTGAAAACGAGGGTCGCTGAGTTATTGTTATATATTATAGTGATGTTTTTACATAGCGTGATTAGCATGTGTTTTGATGAAAGATTTGGTCATGGAACGTCGATTTAAGAGAATCAAGTCTTCTTCAGTCATATTATATCATAAATTACTGTTTGAATGAAGTACAAAAAATATGTCTAGGAGAGTGTGTGATAGTTCTTACAAATACAAATACTTTGAAATGTGGTGATTTATTCCAAATAAAAAATAAACCAAAACTAACGAAACTACAAATTCATTCGTGTCCTACAATATCATGTTAGTACTCCTGGTTAACCACATATCTCTGTCATCTAAATAAAAAATAATTATGTTTTTTTCATTTCTGTTATTATTATTCAATTTTGTTGATCATCTTGTCTTGTCATGTGTATTTAATATCTATTTATGCTAAATTGGCAAATTCTCTGTACCACTGTTTAAACTATGTTTTTTCTTAATGAGAAATAACGAATCTTGAATCTTGAATCTACAAACCCATTACAACGTGTACCCATTGCGTAGAACTTGTTAAAGCTATCGACAGAATGTTTGTTATACACAATTGGCAGATCTTGCAAGGTACCTTGATATGATGACAAAGTCTCTAGAAAATATACAGATACGTATTTGGTTGAACCAACGAAAACATTGAAAAGAAAAATTACTATACCCGTCCGTACTTAAAAAACTTATATTCAAAATGACGTATCTGTTCATAACACAGCAGAATAAAACACATTTGTAAGTCATGAGACTTTAACAAATAAATGAAATAAAATACTAACATAGTGTTACCTTTGTTTATTAAAACCCAGTTGTCACCCTTTTTATTACGTATCAACCTTTTTATTATTAGAGCAAAAATTCGTTTTTTTAACATTAGAATTCGTTTTCCCGATTAGTAAACCACTTGCTATAGTTTACTTTCATGCCACATATACTACTAAGTAAGTATGTTTAAGCACCTTTCCAAACCTTACCGGTATTATTATATATATTTTTTTTACCAAGCCAACCAATTTCTTTTTATAAAAATGATCCTATCACCTCTCTTCATTACAGTTGATAGAATGGCCTTATTATGCAAAATTATTCGGAATCGCTAAACTGAAGAATGTAGTATAAACCTAGAGATTTGACGAAGCAATCCGAACGCATGTTTCAAATTATAAAAATTATGAGACTTATATTAATCGCTAATTTTAAGATTCAGATAATTATTAAAACGATATTTAATTGAAATTAGCCATTTTGGTCATTATGAGAATATTGTGTAGTTATATGATCTGTCTTAGCAAAAGTATTTCCACGTGTTTTATCATGGGCAGAATTTATGTGTTCGGAACCTGCAAAACACATTATTGTAAATGACTTAAATTAAGTAGAGGAATTTTATATCATTTTTATGTATAAGCCCATCAGTAGGTTTATTTAATGATCAAGCTCTTTAATTTTGTCATCAATGCATGTGGCTTGGCTGGAGTTAGGCTAATTGAAACTGAAAATAACATCTCTGTTCCTACAGACTGACCACAAGCCTTTGCTTCTGAATCGTTTATTTATTCCTTTTGTTTTTTAAATTTTTTTTTTTTTTTTTGCTGCTTTGAAAAATATTCACATTTCATTTCTGGACGTGTACTGCCACTACAGTTTTAATCACAGAAAGTAATTTTCTTTTGATATCATGATGCCACTATTATGCTCTGTTTAACCACATCTGTGGTTAATGGCTAGCTTTCTCGTCTCGTGCACGGAAAATCGGAGAATCACACTCAATCCCTGGTCGGGTTAAACAAAGACTATAAAACTGCTCTCGACGCTTCTCCAATAAGCACATATCGTTAAGAAGTCAGAATAGAATAGAATACTTTTATTTTCCAAATCAGGTCCCCAAGGGGGCATTTACATTTAACAGTCATGATTGTTTAGCATATATAAAACAGTATATGACAGCAAAATCAGTACATATCAAAGACTAAACAATAAAATGATTTGTTGAACAATAAAATGAATAGTCAATTAATACTGACCAATAAGGCATGTGCAGCTGTGTTGCTACTCTGGGTAATGGGAGCAATGTTTAATAGAATATTGTTTTGCTACAATGGGCACCAAGGGACGGTGGGTGCTAAGGTTTGTTGAAATTGTAACAAAATTTCCTCGTGTCCAATGCAGGAAAACAATATGTATGTAATAAAATAATTAAGATTATTATGTGTTATCATTAATTATTCTGTTTAAAGATATATATAAAAAAAAGGAGAAGAGAATCATATTCAAACACATTAATAGTAAGAGCAATGCCGGACTGGTTGACTCGGACTCCGGAGGAGTGTCGTATTTAGACGGGAATTGTTGTCTGCGATGTTGCTAACGAAGCAGGAACACGTTACTGGAACGATTTATTTCCATTAGAGGTCTTTACTTTTAGCCATTACATTGTTTGTCTTTTCGTCGTTACTTTTAGCCATTACATTGTTTGTCTTTTCGTGGTTTTTAATTTTAGCCATTACATTGTTTGTCTTTTCGTCTTTACTTTTAGCCATTACATTGTTTGTCTTTTCGTCGTTTTTACTTTTAGCCATTACATTGTTTGTCTTTTCGTCGTTTTTACTTTTAACCATTACATTGTTTGTCTTTTCGTCGTTACATTTAGCCATTACATTGTTTGTCTTTTCGTCGTTACTTTTAGCCATTACATTGTTTGTCTTTTCGTCGTTTTTACTTTTAGCCATTACATTGTTTTTCTTTTCGTCTTTTTACATTTAGCCATTACATTGCTTGTCTTTTCGTCGTTTTTACTTTTAACCATTACATTGTTTTTCTTTTCGTCGTTTTTACTTTTAGCCATTACATTGTTTGTCTTTTCGTTGTTTTTACATTTAGCCATTACATTGCTTGTCTTTTCGTCGTTACTTTTAGCCATTACATTGCTTGTCTTTTTGTCGTTACTTTTAGCCATTACATTGTTTGTCTTTTCGTCGTTTTTACTTTTAGCCATTACATTGTTTGTCTTTTCGTCATTACTTTTAGCCATTACATTGTTTTTCTTTCGTCGTTTTTACTTTTAGCCATTACATTGTTTTTCTTTTCGTCATTTTTACTTTTAGCCATTATATTGTTTGTCTTTTCGTAGTTTTTACTTTTAGCCATTACATTGTTTGTCTTTTAATCGTTTTTACTTTTAGCCATTACATTGTTTGTCTTTTCGTCGTTTTTACTTTTAGCCATTACATTGTTTTTTCGTCGTTTTTACATTTAGCCATTACATTGCTTGTCTTTTCGTCGTTACTTTTAGTCATTACATTGTTTTTCTTTTCGTCGTTTTTACTTTTAGCCATTACATTGTTTGTCTTTTCGTCGTTTTTGCTTTTAGCCATTACATTGTTTGTCTTTTCGTCGTTTTTACTTTTAGCCATTACATTGTTTTTCTTTTCGTCGTTTTTACTTTTAGCCATTACATTGTTTGTCTTTTCGTCGTTTTTACTTTTAGCCATTACATTGTTTTTCTTTTCGTCGTTTTTACTTTTAGCCATTACATTGTTTGTCTTTTCGTCGTTTTTACTTTTAGTCATTACTTCTGATTACCCCATAGTTTGTATCTTCAAACTTTTCTTACTTCTCGTTTTAAATTTTTCTCAATAGGAAAATTCAGTAAACTCTGAGCTTTCTTATTAATAATGATATTTCAATTTGTTCTTGATATAAATTTATTTGACATTGTAAAATAAAATGGGATTCATCATACATTACTTCACAACATAATCCTTCTTTTCTCATCACCCATTTCTTTTAATAGATCGTTATGATTTATTTGTATTTTATCTATAATATTATTATAATCCTAAATCAGAGAAAGATAAATAAATGACGAGTCTCTATTAAATAGGTGAACCGTGTCCAGTTGTCATTAAAACAAATCTAGTTCCTCTTATTGTTGATGTCACATTTTTCTTGTGCAATTTGTGACTAGTCACTTTTTTTTTATCGTTTGATACAAACCGTTTAGATTATACTTGTGAATTACAAATTTGTTTGTCTTGCCTATAAACAGTGTCTCAGTTTTCATTTAAATAAATACAATATCATTTACAGAAACATTGACCATATTGCCCCCTCTTTAATTAAATGATCTACCAGCGACAGGAAGCTTAAACAAAATATTTAATTCAAACTGACCATAAATGAAATAAGATTCTGGAATATATATCTGTCCTTTTCCCCAAACTGTCAATTTCTGGGAAAGAAAACAGAGAGACGTCATGATATGCATAGATAACAAAGATTAATATACATAAACACAGTCTGTATTTACACCGGTCAATATAGAGTAAATATTACCTCCCTGCCAGGTTGATAGTTATCTGATGAGGGAATGTCCAGACATCAATTTGTGTTGGTCCCAATGGTATTATTAAGATTCTTACTGTAGATGAGGTATTTAACGGACGTAGAGAATTTCATATTAGACAAGACTTACACCTCATCACATATAATTCTACTATAATTACAAAATAACATACAATATTAATAAAATAAAATGGTTGTATGTTACTTCTTAATATAAAGCCCTTCTAACAGGTTAATACTTTATCAAAAACATATCATGAATGTGTATTCTGACGAGCTCAAGACTTTATGATATAATAAAAATAACTTACAAGCTTGAAAACTATTCTTTTGTTTTTTATGCTTTATTATTTTTCGCGTCGCTTTTTATAAAGTAACATCTTAATTTTATTGGGGGGTGGGGGGTGTATACGAATAATTCTTTCAGTCGATACCAAGTTTGTTGCGAGTTAAATTACCAAAATATTATACAATCTCTTTACATACTTCAAACATTTCTGGTGGCAGTTATTGAGTAAAGACCGATCATGTCACTTTCAGAGGGAGGCGCTTTGTATTCCCCTGTGCCATAAAAAAAATTATTACGCGAAACAATATCCATTTATTTCTGTTTATATTTACATTAAATGCTAATTTTCTCGTTGGAAACTGAAGGCTCAGATACTTTAGGTTTTGCATCTTTCATGTTAATTAATTTTTTCTAAAGCGTTTAAAAAAAAAAAAAAAAAAAAAAAATACCCCTAAAAGTTAAATGATTGTTCACTTAAGATTACAAATATTTGTTTTTGTGTTTTTTTAGGCATACTCGTTTAATAACCTAAAAAATTATTCCGAACATGATAACTTAGTATTCCGAATAAATTCATTAACTTCTGTAGATTTAAATTCATTCAGAATATGATAATTTAGTATTCCGAATGAGTTAGATTTAAATTTATTCCGAACATGATAATTTAGTATTCCTAATGAATTCCTTAACTTCAGTAGATTTAATCATACGAATGCAGCGCAGAATTGAGTTTATCTTTATGTAGAAAAAGATTGCGAACATTGTAAATACTTGTCAGATGTGTCTCTTCTACGAGAAATACAAACTGTAATACAGAAAATTACAAAATTAACGTGTGAAATGAAAAGTCGGGGAACGATGTCTATATGTGTCTGTTATGTATTCTTGACTTCTTAGGCATGCGTATAATTAACTATTTTGTTTTCGATATATGAGCTGAGCGAAAAAACAATACCTTGACAATCAAATTAGCATTAATAACAGTAAATATACCGAACACAAGAACAAACAAATCGTCCAAGGTTGTAAACATAAAATGACGAAACAATATAGAGATTAATTAACTTAATTACATCTTGCTTCCAACAAAATCGGTTCTTTTACTTATGTGTGTCTTCTACAGTTTAGCATAGACAGCTTCAAGAATACACAATGTAATTTATCTACAGTTTAACATAGACAGCTTCAAGAATACACAATGTAATTTATCTACAGTTTACCATAGACAAGTTCAAGAATACACAATGTAATTTATCTACAGCTTACCATAGACAGGTTCAAGAATACACAATGTAATTTATCTACAGTTTACCATAGACAGGTTCAAGAATACACAATGTAATTTATCTACAGGTTACCATAGACAGGTTCAAGAATACACAATGTAATTTATCTACAGTTTACCATAGACAGGTTCAAGAATACACAATGTAATTTATCTACAGGTTACCATAGACAGGTTCAAGAATACACAATGTAATTTATCTACAGCTTACCATAGACAGGTTCAAGAATGCACAATGTAATTTATCTACAGTTTACCATAGACAGGTCCAAGAATACACAATGTAATTTATCTACAGTTAACCATAGACAGCTTCAAGAATACACAATGTAATTTATCTACAGTTTACCATAGACAGGTTCAAGAATACACAATGTAATTTATCTACAGTTTACCATAGACAGGTTCAAGACTACACAATGTAATTTATCTACAGTTAACCATAGACAGGTTCAAGAATACACAATGTAATTTATCTACAGTTTACCATAGACAGGTTCAAGAATACACAATGTAATTTACCTACAGTTTACCATAGACAGGTTCAAGAATACACAATGTAATTTATCTACAGCTTACCATAGACAGGTTCAAGAATGCACAATGTAATTTATCTACAATTTACCATAGACAGGTCCAAGAATACACAATGTAATTTATCTACAGTTAACCATAGACAGCTTTAAGAATACACAATGTAATTTATCTACAATTTACCATAGACAGGTTCAAGAATACATCATGTAATTTATCTACAATTTACCATAGCTAGGTTCAAGAATACACAATGTAATTTATCTACAACTTACCATTGGCAGGTTCAAGACTACACAATGTAATTTATCTACAGTTAACGATAGACAGGTTCAAGAATACACAATGTAATTCATCTACAGTTTACCATAGACAGGTTCAATAGTACACTATGTAATTTATCTACAGTTAACCATATACAGCTTCAGGAATACACAATGTAATTTATCTACAGTTTACCATAGACAGGTTCAAGAATACACAATGTAATTTATCTACAGTTAACCATAGACAGCTTCAAGAATACACAATGTAATTTATCTACAATTTACCATAGACAGGTTCAAGAATACATCATGTAATTTATCTACAGTTTACCATAGCTAGGTTCAAGAATACCCAATGTAATTTATCTACAACTTACCATTGGCAGGTTCAAGACTACACAATGTAATTTATCTACAGTTAACCATAGACAGGTTCAAGAATACACAATGTAATTTATCTACAGTTTACCATAGACAGGTTCAATAGTACACTATGTAATTTATCTACAGTTAACCATATACAGCTTCAGGAATACACAATGTAATGTATCTACAGTTTACCATAGACAGGTTCAAGAATACACCATGTAATTTATCAACAGCTTACCATAGCTAGGTTCAAGAATACACAATGTAATTTATCTGCAGTTTACTATAGACAGGTTCAAGAATACACAATGTAATTTATCAACAGTTTACCATAGCTAGGTTCAAAAATACACAATGTAATTTATCTGCAGTTTACTATAGACAGATTCAAGAATACACAATGTAATTTATCTACAGTTTACCATAGACAGGTTCAAGAATACACAATGTAATTTATCTACAGCTTACCATAGACAGGTTCAAGAGTACACAATGTAATTTATCTACAGTTAACTATAGACAGGCTCAAGATAGACACTATGTAATTTATCTACAGGTTACCATAGACAGGTTCCAGATAGACACAATGTAATTTATCTACAGTTTACCATAGACAGGTTCACAAATACACAATGTAATTTATCTACAGTTTACCATAGACAGGTTCATAAATACACAATGTAATGTATCTACAGTTTACCATAGACAGGTTCAAGAATACACAATGTAATTTATGCACAGTTTACTATAGATAGGTTCAAGAATACACAATGTAATTTATCTACAGTTTAACATAGACAGGTTCAAGAATACACAATGTAATTTATAATAGAAACGCATTGTAGTTCATCACAATGACCAATTCAGCTTACTATAGACAGGTTCGGGACAGGTTCGACAATGGGAAATATATTTTACCATAAGCAGGTTCTTTTATGAATTATTTCGTTTATCACAGACATGTTCAGTAAATAAACAATTTAGTCTACCAGGCATGTTTAAATAGGAACAATTTAGTTTACCAGACAGGTTTAAATATGAACGATTTAGTTTACCAGACATGTTTATATATGAACAATTTAGTTTACCAGACATGTTTAAATATGAACAATTTAGTTTACCAGACATGTTTAAAAATGAACGATTTTGCGTATCATAGACAGGATTCAGTAAATCAGTTTAGTTTACTATGCACAGTTCATCATAACCATGTTTGGTAATGTTCAATCTAGTGTATCTTAGACTGGCTGAGTAGATGAAAAATGTAGCTTATCATAAACAGCTTCAGTAATGAATAATTTAGTTTTATCTCAGAGAGGTTTCATAAATGGAACACAATTTAAGATGCTAACGACAGGTTCAGCAATACATCTTTTAGTTTATCATTTTACATGTTCGGTGAAGAACAAGAAGAGTTTGAAGATACCAAAGGGATAATCATAATTCGTAAATCAAAGAAGGACAGACAACACAATGGCCGAAAGAAAAAGGACAAAAGGACAAACAGCGATCTACAAAACATTACATAATAAAACTGAAGATCGAGTAACACGAACCCCACAGATGTCAGTGAAATATAAAAATCCAAATATCTTAAAATCAAGCTGAATTTCTGTTTCATATTTATGCAAACCGATGTTGTTAAACTTGTTAGTCTGACGGTACTGGACATAAATCCATGACATACATTTCAGAAACAGATGGTCTTTGGGAGTATGTTGAGGAACAAGACGTTGAACATTGATGTTGACAGTAATATATGAACAATTTCTCTAACAAAACTCTAAAGACGATCGTTATGAGAAGAGCTTGAAGCTACCAAAGGGGTAAATCAGAATAGGTAAGTCGAAGAAGGACAGACAACACAATGGCCAAAAGAAAGGGTAAGCAGTTCCTGCTCCACTAGTGGCACCCGTCGTGTTATGTAATTTGCGATGTTTTTTTGGAGCATTTGGTTAGAGCACACCATCTGCTGTAGTCTATTAGATTGTACGTGATTAATTAATAATATATAGCTTTCTTTGATTTTTATAAGTCTTCATCGATACGGCACTGTTGCAGAAAAAACATTGCATTTTGAAAAGGTTTATTAATTGATTTTCAACAACCTTTTGCTCTTTATTATTAAATAACAGATTGATTGGTGTTTAACGCCATCTTTAGTATTATTTCAGGCTATATCGTGGCCTAACAATTAACAGAGAAGAGCCTGTAAAGCCCATGTTCCTCGACATTCTGAAAATCCTAACTGATATCTGTCACGTATTATATTTACAAAAAACACGAATGATCAAACCTAATGTAGAATAAATAAAAGCAAAAACTTAATATTTTATCTTTTGGAAATCAATGGAAGTACTTCTTTTTATAGCCCCTCTTACTTGTTGAACATTTTCACTGGGCGGCACATATTATTAACCAGAAACGTATCGTGAGCACTAAATTATATATCAATAACCAAAATTTTTTTTTTAATATTTTGTCAAGAGGAAATCATAATCTTAGCATATTTTGGTACTATATACAATAGTTAAATTAAACATATCTATCGAAGTTGTTTATGTTGAATAAAATCGTAGATATCAAATGTAGTGTGCACGACGCGTATCTGTAATAACCTTCAACAGGTACGTTTCTGTAATAACCTTCAACAGGTACGTTTCTGTAATAACCTTCAACAGGTACGTTTCTGTAATAACCTTCAACAGGTACGTTTCTGTAATAACCTTCAACAGGTACGTTTCTGTAATAACCTTCAACAGGTACGTTTCTGTAATAACCTTCAACAGGTACGTTTCTGTAATAACCTTCAACAGGTACGTTTCTGTAATAACCTTCAACAAGTACGTTTCTGTAATAACCTTCAACAGGTACGTTTCTGTAATAACCTTCAACAGGTACGTTTCTGTAATAACCTTCAACAGGTACGTTTCTGTAATAACCTTCAACAGGTACGTTTCTGTAATAACCTTCAACAGGTACGTTTCTGTAATAACCTTCAACAGGTACGTTTCTGTAATAACCTTCAACAGGTACGTTTCTGTAATAACCTTCAACAGGTACGTTTCTGTAATAACCTTCAACAGGTATGTTTCTGTAATAACCTTCAACAGGTACGTTTCTGTAATAACCTTCAACAGGTACGTTTCTGTAATAACCTTCAACAGGTACGTTTCTGTAATAACCTTCAACAGGTACGTTTCTGTAATAACCTTCAACAAGTACGTTTCTGTAATAACCTTCAACAGGTACGTTTCTGTAATAACCTTCAACAGGTACGTTTCTGTAATAACCTTCAACAGGTACGTTTCTGTAATAACCTTCAACAGGTACGTTTCTGTAATAACCTTCAACAGGTACGTTTCTGTAATAACCTTCAACAGGTACGTTTCTGTAATAACCTTCAACAGGTACGTTTCTGTAATAACCTTCAACAGGTACGTTTCTGTAATAACCTTCAACAGGTACGTTTCTGTAATAACCTTCAACAGGTACGTTTCTGTAATAACCTTCAACAGGTACGTTTCTGTAATAACCTTCAACAGGTACGTTTCTGTAATAACCTTCAACAGGTACGTTTCTGTAATAACCTTCAACAGGTACGTTTCTGTAATAACCTCCAACAGGTACGTTTCTGTAATAACCTTCAACAGGTACGTTTCTGTAATAACCTTCAACAGGTACGTTTCTGTAATAACCTTCAACAGGTACGTTTCTGTAATAACCTTCAACAGGTACGTTTCTGTAATAACCTTCAACAGGTACGTTTCTGTAATAACCTTCAACAGGTACGTTTCTGTAATAACCTTCAACAGGTACGTTTCTGTAATAACCTTCAACAGGTACGTTTCTGTAATAACCTTCAACAGGTACGTTTCTGTAATAACCTTCAACAGGTACGTTTCTGTAATAACCTTCAACAGGTACGTTTCTGTAATAACCTTCAACAGGTACGTTTCTGTAATAACCTTCAACAGGTACGTTTCTGTAATAACCTTCAAAGGTACGTTTCTGTAATAACCTTCAACAGGTACGTTTCTGTAATAACCTTCAACAGGTACGTTTCTGTAATAACCTTCAACAGGTACGTTTCTGTAATAACCTTCAACAGGTACGTTTCTGTAATAACCTTCAACAGGTACGTTTCTGTAATAACCTTCAACAGGTACGTTCAAAATCGAAAGACTGGAAAGCCAAATAATATTTTTGGGAGCAATAAAACCAAAGGCCCTAAACAGAACAGCCAAAATCTGATAATAACCTTAGTTTTATTAACAATTATATTATTTAGGAACTATATGAAATATATGAGGGGGCAAGTATATATGAGGGGGCAAGTATATGCCCCTTAAAGAATTTCACAAGAAAGTAAATAATCAATGCAAATATATATAATTAACATAGCCATGCATAACCGTGCATTTAAAACAGATCTTAATGGCATGTCATATTTATACAATTTGTTTTTACTTTGGAGAGTTGAGGTAGCAATTAAATGGCAGCCAAAATGGAAAATCAAAAAGATGGTATTTATTTGCACGTGGGTTAAGTTATTATATACTCGTCAATCCATTCAACATTAACACGTGCATTAGACGTAGAGTGAGAATTTCAAGATTTTATTTTTCTGAGAGTAATATACGTCGCTATTAATTCAATTTCACTTAAAACGTAGCTTCTCATTCCGACCCATGACCAAACTCCCATATATTAAACTTATCAAGTTTCAAACGAAAATAGAAATTAAAGCATCCCATCAAAGAATCTAACGAGTTTCTACTGCAGCCGTAACATTGTCGGATGATTGTATTCTGTCAAAATAAAAACTAAGATGGGGGAAATTTCAACTGAAGTTAAATAAGTCGGCTTAACTATGAAATAATATCAACCGCTTCCTGTTTTATGTTTTTAATAGTTCTTGCAGGTGTTCTCTACGACGTCCTCGTTCTAAATGGAAATTTCTAATTAAATGTTAATATTCACAGAGGTAATAAACAGAAACAGAGAACAGGGGTGGCATGGAGATTAATTAATATTGTATTTAAATGACGATCCAAAATTTTCCCTTTACTAAATTACGCTCATGGCAAAGTGTACTCGAAACAGCATTATGTGATAAAGTTTGTCAGTGATTTGCGGCAGGTCGTTGGTTTTCTCTTGTTTACTCCACCAATGCAACTTACCTTCACGATATAACTGAAATAATGTTGAAAGTGACGTTAAATAACATAACCTTGACCCCTTTGCCTAAATTTCATGGCGCATTTGATTTAAATACCCACAAATGGTATGCATGAAAATCTTAAGAATATACTTTAAAGTGAGAGAGATTATCATTCAAGAATGTGGTCATTTTTAATGTGAGCGAAAGAGTAATCATGTGAGAAAATTTTCAGCCATTTCATGGCGAGAAAAACATTTTGATTTTATGTTGATGGTGTCCGATTTGTACTAGATAAACACGATGTGTAGGATTTTCATAGTGCTGCCTCGCTGAAAGATGGTTTGGTTTGGTTTATGGTGCTTAACGCCACTTTTAACAATATTTCATTTATATCGTGGCGGTCAGTTTTATTGGTGGAGGAAACCGGAAGACCCGGAGAAAACCACCGACCTGTCGCAAGGAACTGACAAACTTCATCACACAATTCGCTGAAAGAACTGTCCATAGGTATATAGACATGTCGCTCTACTCGGACACATTATCTCATTTAGAGCTAGTCAGTATTTGGCGTTGCTCCCTGATACTGCCTGATCTCAACAAGGGTCCAACAAATGATAGTTTCACAACTTTTTTTAATAGAAAAACGTAAAATACAACAAGACGCGGGAGAATGTCATCTTCCTCGATTTGCGCGACCCAAGCACAAAATATGACTGGAAAAGTAAGGGTATGTTGAAATATTGTCCAATATTACTATATGTTCCATGTAATGTTTAAGATATAAGTATTACCCTGTTGAATATGATATATATAAACAGAAAGTGTTAAAATTAGCGATAATAAGCCGTAAGCCCACTATGCTATGCATTAAGTCATTATATCCTGTAATTAGTTCCACGTGGCATTACATTAATTAGCCAGACGGTTATTACCGAAATTACTACATGTATATAAAACATACATTTAATACTGCATAGTACCGACGGGGGACCATTATACACAATTACGGCCATGATTTTTTTTTGCTGAAATATATTCAGTTGCAGATTTGAATGTGAGAACAGAGCTATTAGTACTGGTGTTTAACTCTTAGTCCGTTGTAATCTCTCTCCTTAGCTTGTATATATATATATTGTAAATAGTTGTTGTTATTTCGATTTTATTGTTATATCTCTGTACCATTGTTATATATTGGATATATAGAAAATCTCAGAAATTATTTTTAGAGTGTAAACACCCACACTGTCGCACACACACGGACCTAAACCCAAGCATAATAATAATCTGGGTGGGGATTTGGATTCTGTCCTTATTCCAACAAGTAATTATATAAATGTTCGCAATGTAAATAACAACAAACATTTCTTAAAAATAGACCCAAAACTTTCAAGTCATTTTCGTGTCTTCAATATTTTCTAAAATAATTTAGGTAAATTTGGATGCAAATAGAATAATTTTGTTCCCAAATTTTTTTTTTTATTTTTCTTTGCTATTGTAAGTTTTCAAATATATGTAGTATTGTTATTATTATATAATACATATTTTAGAAATATTAATCAAATTAATTTTTGGCAAATGTTTACACCAAAAGTATATAAATAGCATTTTCCCACGGTTTCTGAATTAACCACCATATCATTTTCCCATGGATATTAAATAAATCAGATATGATATTTACTATTTTTATTTTTGACATAAATTGTGGGTTTTTATCTAAATTCATTCGCTTATCAGCTATAGATTTAGAAGAAAAAAATCTACAAATTAGATGAATAAAAAATCAGTAGGGCTACCACACTACAACATCACAATTATTCGTGAGAAAGTGTACAATTTTCAAAATTTATTTTAATATCAAATTTTGGTAATAAATGAAATGCTGAGATATGAACACTTGTTAACCTGAACGTTTTGAAGGGTTATCTTGTTTAAGATAAGGAGTGCTAGAACTTGATAACATTACGAAATTTAAAAGATATTGACGATATAAATCAGCAGGGAATCATTTACAATAGAGCGATAAAATTTGTGTTTTTACTCAATTAAATTATTATAATCTAAATCCATTATTTTAACTATAATAGTTTCAAAATAAATATGCAAAATATTTGAAGTAAAACAATAAAAAAAAAATAAAAATTAATTCTTCACCTCCTGAAGTATCTGAATATATATAATTATGTCATAGCCTTTATTAGGCCAAAAAAAAAATATGTGTATTTACGGTCACCCGACCTACCCTAATTTTTGCTAGCGACTCTATGCATTTTTACACAGAATTCGGATAACCATTTTTGTTGCTTAACCAGCAGCAATGTTTTATTTATTCAACTGCTAGCTTTTTGTCGAAATTGAGAGCAAAGAAGGTAGAAAAACTGCATAATTCGTCATTTTACCGGAATTTTCGAAAATTAAATACCGGAATCGGATTCCGGAACCGGGAACGACTATTTCCGGTTTTGTCGATAATAAAAAAAAAAAAAAAAAAAAAAATTAATCCCGACCGACCGACCCTAGATTTTTTTGACATTTGACAGTAAACACACATATATTTTTTTTTGGCCTTACTGTATTCACAACGGGTAAGATTTTATTTTACTAAAATAATGCTTTTTCACAACACGATCTTTTAGGTGTTCTGTGCTTCAGCAAAAAAACCCGCCACGCTTCTTTGCGCTACGACTCATTTGCACCAATAATACGATTGCTTCAATTTATTTTCATGAATGTATAAACAAATCACCCTCTCCCCCAAATGATAATTACTTTGCACAAATTTACCTATCAATGATTTATGATATTCATTCATTGATTCGTAATATTTAAAGGTTAGATGGGGTTTTTTTTTGCTTGACATATGAAACATGACACAGAAGAAAACAATTGTATATCCACCCTTCAGCCAAACAGTTGAGTGCAACATTCATTTTTGTATTGGACACTTAAATAATTCACATGATATAAAAAACACACCTCATCTATTGATAAATTTATATATAAAACAATATACATATCTTGCTCCGTTATACCTTGCTGAAAAGATATCCGAAATTAAAATCAATATTTAAATGAGTGTGATTTATATTGGTTTGTATGGAGAAATGCTTTATAAAACAAAAAGCATGTTGAAAATAACAATATTAGCCCTCCTCTTATAAGGCCACCCTCATTGACAGTGAATATCTAGTGGTCTAATAATGAGGAGTGGTCTATGTAGCCACAATGAGTGGGTGGTAGTTAAGTGCATAGTGCATTACACCAATGTGCAATACGTGTCTGGCCCCATAAAAGGATGCCATTTGGTTTATAAGAAGTGTATTAATTTTTGGGCCCCAGGGCAAAAGTAAACTTGCCCCCCTCTCTTCAAATTCTCCAAATAATGATACTCAAACTAAGTCCACCACGGTGTGTCATAAGCAAGGAATCAGTACAACAAAAATGAATTGATGAATTGTAATCTAAAAAACAGCTTTCTACTTGTTTATTTGTCTGGACCCTTAATTTTAACTCATGGGCCGGCTGACACCCCCCTCTCTCAGTGAGTCTGAAGAGGGGAACTACTGGAATGACGCTGGATCCAAAAACATTTACAAAGACTCTCAGCTAGTTGGTTAGTTATTGCGTTTTTACGTCCGTCTACCATCTGCAGGTATTGCGGACTGATTACTTTCACAGAGATTAGTACCTTCTGCAGTTATTGCGGACTGAATACTTTCACAGAGATTAGTACCTTCTGCAGGTATTGTGGACTGATTACTTTCACAGAGATTAGTGCTCTGTCCGTTTTCTTCTGGCTTTTCGCTTAAAAAGAACCTTATGAAACTCTCAGCTATATAGATCCTGGACCCATATATATTCTGAACAACATTTTTTTTTATCGTGTGCAACTTTCTATGACCGTTCATAACTAAAGAAGTGGTTATCTATAAATGTTCATTCCAGATTGTATAAGGGTTCCACCCTTGGATACCTTCAGAATGCTTAATGGTTTTTTTAGTTGAGATTTTTTGGTTTAAAAAGAAGATGTTGTTTGTTTTGCTATGACAAGAGTTTGCATCGAAATAGCAATAAAGTGATAAACGAGACAAAATGTCTCCAGTTTATGAGAAAAAATGTGCAACCAAACAAACCTTAAATTTAATCAAATACAAAAGAATGTGTTAAAAGTTAAAAAATTAGAAAGTTTTCATGTTTTAGTAATGTTTTAGCACATAGTGTATAAGCAAAAAATAGAATACACAGGAAACTAATTATGCAGAGATGTCAGAACTTTTCGGAATATTCTGTCTTACATTATTCAAAATAAAATTTACAGAATTTGACAGCCAAGAAACAAATTAGGCAATCTGAAAAGAACAGAAACAAACATTACCATGGCACACAAAATGGAATATCGGGAGATTATGTTTGGTGCGGGAAGTTCGAAAAAAATATCATAATGGGATATTAATGTTTGGTTTGTAAAGTTCGGAAAAAACCCCAATTAAGGGTCATTTGAACTTTATAGACATATAGTTCTTGTCATAATGACGACAGGTCTGGTATTCTCCGGTTTCTTCCACCAATAAAACTGACCGCCACGATATAACTGAAATATTGTTGAAAGTGGCGCTAAACAGCATAACCCTAACCCTAACACGATTTGGTAAAGGTGGGGAACTGGTTATTGTTGTTACTGTATGATATACGAACAGAAATAATAAACGACTACAAAACACTGAATTAAACTAATTTTATATCCTATGCGGATGAGGCACCAACCTATCCGAACGAACTTGATTATATTACGAACCATAGTTGTCACCGTTCCAGTACATTATGGTGACAGGCACTGGCCTCTAATAATCGAAAAAGACAAGTTATTTATATTGCTAAGAAAAGTGGCCACTGTTTCGTATCTATAGTAGCGACATCTATGTGTATGTCATCGTGTCGTACATGTATTATCTGACACAATCAAGTATTATCAGTTAAATATCAACGATAAATGCCGAGATAGTTTTTGAAGTTTCAGGTAGATTGACACGATACTTACGATAAATGCCGAGATAAGTTGTAATTAGGAGGGAAGATTGATATATAATTACCGACAAGCTATGAAATTATGATTTATATATATCTTTCGAGATATCTTTGTAGACAAAATTATATCTAGTACAACAAAACATGACTTCTAACAAGGTCAACTTATTCTGGGATAACAGTAGATATAATTATATTAAGATACACTCAGAGGTCAAAGAACAAATGTAAAGCGGTAATAAAGTTTCATCCGATTCAACCTTTTGAAACTACGACAAAATCTACATACCCGTGCAGGTCAGTTATAAAACCCACGACTCAGGTAACATATTTAGTTGAAATAAACGTTAGAGAATACCGAAGGGGCAATCAAAAATGAAAAAAACCCAGAGAAACTGGCAACATGGGGTACACAAGACGAAGACAAACAAAGCAAAAACACAACACATACTATACGTAAACAAATACAAATAACATAAATAAAACATGAACCACTTTACAAACAACAGGAGGTTGTAAAGACGAACTGAACATCGTTTCTATGCGGAAATTGCAACGGACATCACAACACAGAACTCAGAACGTAAAGACACATAATAGGACAACTAAAAAAACTTAAAAAGATGAGTGATATGGACCCCACCTTATATTGAATATAGTTGAATAACAGAGCATTAGAGATATCAGAGCAAATTAAACTTACAGTTACTGTGACCGAATTATATAATTACTTTGAGTTATCCGAAGAAACGACTTATTTGAATTTGACATAACGAGGGTCGACTCAATCTCCGAAACAGAGGATATATTACATCCCCTAGAGTAGAGAACAGAATATTATCCCTGCCATACTGGAAGAAGGAGTTTCTCTCATGAAAGATATTCGCGTAAGATTTTAAAGGAAATAGATCACGGAGGTGAGTAAATGGGAATTGAGAATAACGAGATGCAAAACAATGTTTACGTCCAATATTTCACCATAGTAAATATTGCAAAAAACACATTTAGCCAGTAGATTCGGTGGTAGATTTAGCTATTCCGAATGGTAATACTTATCATTGTTATAAAACGAAGTTGTTCTGGCGGTTTTAATTGACAGACATGTCAACGAAATTATTCTGACGCACTTTGTTGGCCGAAATGTCAGTGAAATTGTACTGACGGTTTTAGTTGAAGGACATGTCAACGATGTTCTAACGGCTTTAGTGACAGACTTAACCCAATGGTTTATAAAGACATACAATGCCATGCAATGAACTACAAGACGAAGAAAATAAAGTGGGCTTTTTCAACAATGTTGAATTTCAGACAGATTTTTCTTTTATTGTCACATCCAATTAATTTTTTATTAAAAATAATACAATTTTCTTTCCAATGTGAAAATGATTCACATTCTACCTTATTATATCGTTGTTGACAACAGTGGGAGAGAAATACACGTTCCAAGCAGACACACGGGAGGCTTCGTTTCCTGACAATTTATATACATTTCTGCATTATGTGCATGTTAACTTTTATGTAGCTTATTTCACAACTCATTAAATTCTAACAACAATATACAATTGTACGAGTGGATTTACAGAGGTAAGCTTCGCTGTAGGCCGCTAAATATAAAACACCTGACAATGAAAATCTTCGTAATAACCGAAAGTGTGGATTTTGTCTATTTATTTATTTTGAATTTACAACGTAACAACACATCTGGTCGAAATCAATTTCCGCCAGAGAAGTGGAGTCAATAAAAACTATATACTTTTTATCTTCTGATTTCTCAAGCGTTTTAAGATGCATTTTCTCTTAATAATCTTTATTGACGATGGCTATACGAGAAGCAGGAACTAGTTAACCTTCGCGAGCCTTTTGTTTCCAACTCTGATTTATTAGTGGGGTCGGTGGTGCTCATCATTTTAGTTTTCTGTGGTGGTGTTGTGTGTGTGGGGTTTGTTTTTGGGGTGGGGGGTAGGGATGTTGGTCTTCGTCCCGTGTCTTGTGTGCTAAATGTTAACATCGTCTCTGGATTGTCCATTCTTGATTTTACCTTCCGTTTTCACTAACGTTTATTTCGTAGTAAAATAAAGGACAAAAAGTTGACAATTTCAAACAAATTAAATTGATTAATTTGTTTATTGCACCGTTACCTCTCGTAAGACCACTTGACTTATTACATAAATATATATATATATATATATATATATATATATATATGTAGTAATTAATTTATTTGGATACATTTTTTCTATAGAATACATACAAGCTTCAATTATAGTAGCAAGATACTGTAGATTTTCCATAGCCGAAAACAGTCTTATTTTCCCCCTCATTGTTCATCACTTAAAAAAAACACCTTGATTATGTTGTTTAAGTAATATCATTCACTTTTCAAAAAATCCATATCAAACATACTGATGACTATTATCTTCCTACTATGAATGTGAAATCACACATATGTTTGCTTCCCGTCCCTTCTAAGTGCAGTTAAATAAATTTAACTGCCAATATGGAAATGATCTTGTAGTAATCCAATAACCGGTTATTTTCCCGGGGTGTGAAACTATGGACAGTTTACTTCCGGTCATATTGGTCATACAAAAATTACTTTATTTGTATGTAATAAATAATATTATTAATTAACTTTGATTTATTAGCCTTTATATGATCAAATCTGTCAATACAATATAAAAACTTTCATTGGGCCAATACTGCAAAAACCAGTCCAATACGGATATTTTTCGTATTGGCCCGATTCCAGTCAGTCCAATAACAGCTAGATCGGAATTCGCTAGACGTTTCGACAATCGCAAGGAAAAGTCCCGAGAGTTATTGGACTGGTTAATTAATAAAGGTATCATTATAGGTCCTCGGTCTGATGTATTGGCTTCGGCTGCGCCTCAGGCCAATACAGTAGGCCTCGGACCTATAACTAAGCCAATATGAAAAGCATCACGTAATAATACTATAATATAATATGTATAATATGTATTATAAGCATTATCCACCATTATTCTGTAATATTGTAGGTGGTACACAAAGTCGTAAATGGTTCCCGATTACCAATTATAACAATGCCAACTTACAATCGATATAGTATATCGTATGTGCTGATAGTGCTTTTTTTCCTTCCTATACCAAATACTGTCCGCTTCCAACAAGTTGAATATTATAACAGGCTTCTAATTGATGTCACATTCACATGCCACAGGTTGGTTTAATTTGATTTTCCACTCTGTCATCGATCGTTATATGCGACGTTTGCTAGTCACTGGAATGGTGATGTATGTCAGTGATATGACAGGCCCAGCCAAACTAATATTGGAGAAGACAGTCTTATAGCCCGCCATACCAGAAGGCATCCCTTTACAACGTCATCTTGTCCTCGTGGTTAATTGGCCTTTGATGGCCACATAAGTTATAAAACTGAACACAGACGGTTTAATAAAGTCCCTCTGTACTGGAACTCAAAGTTAACATTTTGTTTGTTTTATTTACTATTAATTAGTGGACAGGTATATATTATACCGTAAACTGGTACGATATTTTTATGTTAATGAAGCTTATCCCATGAGCTTGATAGGTGTACTTGAGTTCGAATCCCGCTCATAACGACGTGTACTCGATACAACGTTATGTGATAAAGTTTATCAGTAACTTGGGGCAATAAGAAAATGGTTGCGTCCCTAATAGGGTTTCTAAGCACCTTCCCAAGGCCGGTGATTCACCAATCGGTTCGATATATATGCCAGGGCTTCCCACATCGCTATACATAAGCACGACCTACCTGAAAATGACGATACATACCAATGACTTTTGACTCTAGACCATACACCTAAGATGTTGTTGACTGGTCATGCATTTGTTGTTATTGTCAAAGAAAGTAATTTGATTAAAGGGTAAATGTGATTTAGCTAATTTGTAGGTTTGCTACAAGCAAGTGAGTGATAGTTGCTTAACGCCAACTCAACTCAACCAATTCCAGATATATCATGGCGAAAGCAAGTTAATTTAACATTATTTTCTCTCTCGTTTCACTCCTCATAAGTTTTGTTTCTTAACTAAAATAATGTAATATAAATAAAACTAAATACAGTGTAGGTTTGTGCGTTCTTTACAAGATCGCACAGCATTTATTATAAACATATAAAATGTATCAACATAACAAATTCAATCATTATCTGTCATTTCTACCCCTCAACAAATTCAAATATATACGAGTAGTTGAAATTCTATTGGTATTAATCTGGATTGATGTACTATGACATACAAAGTACGAACGTGTGTGGGCTTACTCTTGTAACGAACGTCGCATTAATCGAGCACACCGACAATTTTCATTATATACCAACTGCGAAAATCATCCGTGTGGAAAGGAACGCAATACGGCTTTTGCTAATTTGCATATCTATAACAATTATATTTAAGCAAAATATTTTGTTTGATTGTATAACAATTATGTAAAATATTATACTGTAAAGAAGATTGATGAAAGTTACAAGCAATGATAAATAAAATAAATTTAATCGCCTCACTTATATTAACAGTTTAATAAAGGAATTTGTGGTTTTCGCTTTCCCTAAAATGTCGGGAATAAGAATATATATAACATTTCACTTCATATAAAATTTGTATGCAGTCAAACTTGGTTAAAATACTGTCATTAATTTTGCAATACAAGAAAGATAACTCGAGCTCAATATGCGATCTACAAGAATTTCATATTTCGAGTGTGATTCAACTAATAAACAAAAGTGTTCCGATATCACACAATGAATCATTGAATTATCATGGGTGCATGTGTTGTTCTGTGGTGTTTGTTTACCAGTTGAGACATGTGTTATTCAGAAAATAAAGGTAAGCTGCTGCAAAGATGAGTTTAATAGTAATTGAACACGTGTATTGTAACTTGTAAGTGTATTTCTTTTGAGAGTTAAATCCCGCCTTTAGATTAGATGCCATTGATCAAAACAAATGACATTTTAATTGTTAGTATTGGGTTTTAAGAATAAGGAAAGTACAGCTAATTTACTATAGACTGCATATTGATTAAGTGATTGTTGGTTAATGTGCAGTGAGTATTCCAGCTATCTTTATGACAAGAACAAGTTCATGAGTATATATAAACAACATATGGGTGACCGTTCGTGTGTAATATACTGATAGTGACTGTTAATACGAATTAATAAAAAACGAAATTAAAGTAAAAATGAACTGGGTTAAAACACGTTTAGGACCTGAGGCAGTACATGTGTAATTATAGACATAAATGTATTTGTGGCACGGTTACACCTATTAAGAAATTAACGTTACATACAGGGAATATGTGTAGGACCTGAGGCAGTACAAGTCAAGGGTAATTGTAAGCGATACCAGTACTGGGGAGACAGGATATATATAAAAAGAGACTGGTTTGGGACAGTTATGGACAAGAACTATGGAGTAACAAAGGGGAACGAAAGGCTAATGGGAGAAGTGACAGCCAGATAAATTACGTCCAAAGATGGGACTTATAAATAGGGAGATGGCAAGCAGAGAAGGGCAGAACCTTTTGGAACTAACTTTAAAAATAACAAGTGTTTTTGATATACTTTTTGGACTCTAAATTGTTAACTGAAAAACTATACGATCACGGAAATTTATATTGTAGTGATATTATTATTATTATTATTGTTAATTAAATTAAATTATTCAAACTCAATAGTCTTACACGTGTTATAATTGCGAAAACATTATCTTGTTGCTTTTCCCATCGTGGTACTTCCAGCAAGTAACATTTAATATACGTTCGACAAGTTACAGCTTACGCGATGGAAATACAGCGGTATGCATGGTGAAAAATGTATCGGCTCTTTCTCAAAAGTTTAAGCATTGCTATACTTTTTTTTTATCTTTTAATAATAAGATACTGAGCAATAAACTGTATTGATGTTGAACTTGTAATAGACCAACACTCCTAGTTACTAGCTCACTTAAGCAACTGTTCGCGGGTAGACATATCGCTCCCCTATGAGACATTATCCTGCTTCCGAGCCAAACAATTGTTGTTCTTTTTCCTTAATACCAAAGCAAAGAAGCAATAAATACCAATGCTACACTCTTCGTTTAGACCAGAGATCAAACACATGATCTACCGCGCTCGAGATGAGAACGCTAAACATTTCATAACCGATGCGGTTTGTATAATTCATGAATATTCCGACCATACTAAGCAATACGCTGTCTATACACTACTTTGTTTTCATTTTGGAAAGAACAATTTGAAGATGAAGATAGATGTGATTATTAAATTTGGAGGAAGTGCAGTAACAGTTAAAGATCAACTAGAAACCCTTAAAGAGGAAGAACTGCTTCACGCATGCGCCTTAGTTAATATTTGTTTAGATCATGGTAAAACGGTTGTAGTTGTGCATGGGGCTGGGTAAGTTTTAAATAGCTTTCTTTATTCCTGACTGCAATCCCAAATCAATGGGCTGCCAAAATAGCGTACAGGCTTGAAATTCATTTCATGATAATCAAATATCAATAAAAATGTGGGGGCCGTCGTGGTCGTGATCGTATGGTAGTTAGATTTACATCTATCTATACAACCAGTGACTATCACCGCTAACGTTGTGACACGAATATGTTTTTGTTTGCCTAAATGGAGGTAAATGTAATCTCTAACTTAAAAAAATGTTTAAATGAGTAAAAAAAAAAAAAAAAAAAATTATCAACGAGGAAACACCAGGGCATGAAATATAATCTAGCTTCTCCATCTTGGGGTTTCTACCCATTCTAAAGTGCCTGCTTGTTTTGCTAACGAACAAATTCACAATCAACGTTCTCGGAGCTGAACAAAAACTGGTGCATTGTGGTTGGGAAAATGCTAAACTCCGAGTGTTACCAACCGTTCTAGTATATTTTAATTACCAACGCCTATTCTGTTAGATGTAGATTCTCCTCTAATTGTTAGGGGAGAATTTGCATCGAACAGACCAGGCGTTGGTAATTAAAATATATGAATATAATATTTGACATTATGTACTGTTAATGATAGGGAAAATTTACTATTTAATATTTATTATCCAAAAATAAAATTAATACCACTCTCCATCCCCTTTCAACCATGGAATAATGTCTAGCACTGACAATACTAAACTAAATAAACGTTAGAGAATACCGAATGGGGTAATCAGAATGAACAATCCAGAGAAACTGGGAACTCAGGGCACACAAGACGTAGAAAACCAAAACCAAAACACAACACAACATGTGACACCGCTATACGTAACCAAACACAAATAACGTAAATAAGACATGAGACCCATACAAACAACTGGAGGTAAAGACGAACCGAGCATCGTTTTTATATGGAAATCGTAACGAACATCACAACACGGAACTCAGAACGTAAAGACACATAGTAGGACAACACAAAAAAACTGACAATACTAAGCTAAAATCATCCTTGTGATTATGAAAACATATCTAGAATTAGGAGCCAATGATATGTTATATGTTATTTATAGTGTACTGTAGCATATTCAACGCTTCATTTCGAATGACATCCAGTCTTATTTCATTTGTGTAGTTCCCTTTTTTTCTCTTCATCAGATCGTTTGGTCATCATCAAGCTAAACAGTACAATGTTAATACTGGCTTTACACATCTGTCAGGCGAAGACAAAGCAACTGTTAAGCACGGTCTTTGTAAAACTAGGATTTCTGTAACAAAGGTCAGTTGTATAGCCATTCTAATTAAAATTAGATCTCCACACTTGCTCCCTATTTTCTATCGGTTGTTAACTAGTCACTTCGTGGGAGATATAATAACGCTCATTTAGGGTTCGCGTCAGGAGTCAACATGAATACATTCGGTTTCTCATGATTGGGTGCGTTCCAATAGGCATATCCTTGTCTTGTCGTCTGGATGTGGTAGAAGTGTCTCTGCTTGGTCAATTTATAAAACATTCATGTTGATACGACCCCTAAAGGAGCGTTGTTAGATCGTCCACGCGGCGGCTAGTAAACAAGCGATAGAAAATAGAGCAACTGCAGAGATATAATTTTAATTACATTGGTTGCATGTCTTGAAGTCAACTTATTTTATACTGATTTACGAGCCATGTTTCAGTAAATGTCACTACTGGTATTGACTAGTGATATAGTGATGGAGGAGATCAGAGTTACTGGTACATCGTAAGCTTTTACACGGAATGTACACTTGAAACTGGCACTGTAATTCATTTTGGGGAAAAGCTATTAGTCTGTATTGGTTTGTTTATTTTAAGCATGCACTAAACATCGACAGGTGCACATGAAAAGGGTTAGGGCTATGGTGTTTATCACCACCTTCAACAATATTTCAGTTATATCGTGGCGGGAAGTTTTATTGGTGGAGGAAACCGGAGTACCCGGAGAAATCCACCGACCTATCGCAAGTCACTGACACTGTTTTCGCATAATGTTGTATCGAATGAACCTCCCATGAGCGGCGGAATTCGATCTCACAACATTAGTGGCAAATGAAAAACAAATACTATTAGTGATAAGTGATAAAAGAACTATTGATTTTGCTTGTTCCCCGCAAGATAACTTCTTTTGAGTTTTGTGATATCGTGTGTTCATAAAAATCTTCGGAAGTCAATTAAAAGAATACAAATCGTGACAATCTGGCTCATTATAGCTAAGTCTGTTGCAACCGAAGAAAATGTACACACGGTTTTGGCATCATTTATGAGTTTATACTTTGTTATTGTTATTTCTTACTTGTAGGTGACCTAACACAAACGTGCATTACACAATATAATTTACGCTTTGCGGGGTTAGGGTGTATAAGGCACCTTTCAACAATATTTCAGTTATATCGTGGCGGTCAGTTTTATTGATGGAGGAAACCGGAGTGCCTGGAGAAAACCACCGACCTGTCGCAAGTCACTAACACACTGTATCACATAATGTTGTATCGAGTACACCTCGCCTGAGCGGAATTCGAACTCACAACTTTACGCTTTGTATGCTTTAATAAAGCCGATATTGTTAATATGGCGTTACATTATTTATTTAATAACTCTTATTCGTTTCGCATGATGTTGTTTCAGCTCAACCATGTCATCGTTGAAAGACTATGTCACAATGACGTTCCTGCCGTAGGCATCCCGGTACGTATTTAGTAAGATTTGTCTTTTTATGTCCATAATACAGACACTAAAATATTACATAAAAACATAATTATTTGCTTAAAATATTAGGGACCGTCGTGATCGTGATCGTAAGGTATAGTATTACAACTCCACGATATAGTGGAAAGATTGTTGATAGTGGCTTTAAACACCATAACACCTCAAAATATTAGCAATTGGGATTTGGAACAAGTTATGACAATTATTTAAAGTACGCTGAAAAATGTTACATAAGGTACACATGCGCGCATGCATAACCATGAAAATATAATATGGTGAATATAATGCCAAAATGACTTGAATGGTAATGGTGATTACCCAGAGTGCAGTAGATCGTGGTTTCCAGCAACGATCGTTCCAACTAAAGACTATAAAATTGATATTTGCTACTTCTTCGGTAGATTCACAACAGTAAAGAGTAAGAACAAAGATTGGTTGGCTCAGAATCATGTTAATTCGCCCAAGTGTATCGACATGTCTACACGTGGACTGTTGTTTCAGTTAGCTAAACTTAGAACAATCCATCTAACCGTGTTGGTCTAGTACGTGAGTAGACACTCATCATTTCATCTCCTCCGAAAGTTATTTTATTTATGTCGTCAGCCTTAGTCACCAATGTATTTGTGGTAATAATAAAATAAGATATTTACAAATCTACAGACCATATCGGTGATGTAATGGTTTACATGCTCGCCTGAAATATGGTATACCATGTTTACGGTACCTGGTTGGGTAAAATCATACACCTTTAACATTTAAATTGTTTTTGCAGGTCGGTTTATTTATTTATTATTACGAACTTTATGGTTTCTCTTAAGGTAACTTTGAACCAGTCATTAACACTGAATCACTTAAATATGTCTACAGGGAAATATTTATTTTGTGTGCACTTTATATATCTGAAAATATTATTGACGCCATTATCAGTTATATCATTACACCATGATGTTTAGCAACGGAGAAAACCTAAAGTCCTGGAGAAAAATGACAGAGTATCAACAAGTACCTGGTGTCATGTTCCTTAAATAATATTGCACAATTCTGTATTGTTTTTATTTGTACGAATTACAACAAATTAAATTTTCATAGATTTTGCTGTTTGATGTACATTTATGTACACATGGTTGGTTAAATTAACGTTCAGTTTAGGTTTCAATGTACCATATATATAACAATGTAGCAAAAATATTTGATTAAGATAGATGAAATGGATAACACAGAAATTTTGATAAAGCAACACCGAAGTTTTTGTAATTTTTCAGGCCTTCGGATCGTGGTGCACTGATAACAGGGAGATTGTACTACATGGTACTGATATGGTGATAGATGTTCTGAACCAGGGCTTTGTTCCTGTACTTCATGGAGATTGTATATTTGATCTGACAAAAGGCTGTGTTGTGTTGAGTGGTGATACTATTATAAAGGTACACATACATGATTCTACTGATCTTTCTGTGCATTTGTTGGGTACACTTCGCAAGTACAAAAATATGTAGCTGGGTTCACACCCGTTTATTTGTGGAATCCGAGTTGCTCATCTTTTTCGCTCTGTGTCTTGTATCCAATTTGCACCTGTCTCTAGATTGTCCATTCTTGATTTCCTTTTTGGTAGGGGAACGACCATTTAACTTGAAGGGGGAGGTTATGGTTATGGTTTTTTTCCAAAAAAATAGTCTGATTCCCAATGTTGCTGGAACAAATATTCTGATTTTGGTGGAGGAAAAAAAAAATCTGATTCAGAGTGTTTGACATATAACCTAATGTTGAATTCTGGAAAAAAATTGTGTGACAAAAAAAATGAATATTCTAACTCTCGTGTTGTCCGAAAAAAAATTCTGAACGAAACAAAAAACCATACCCCCCCCCCCCCCCCCTCCCTGCAAGTTAAATGATCGGTCCCTAGTGTCTTAATAGGTCTATTTCATATATTTTTGGGTGGTGATCTTATGGCACTGATTACATAGGTAGTTGCAACTACCTATGCAATTAGTGATTAGTGACTATCGCTACTAACAGTGAGTTCGAATCCCGCTCATGGCGATGTGTACTCGCTGATACATTATGTGATAAAGTTTGGAAGTGACTTGCGACAGGTCAGTGTTTTTTTCCGGGTACTCCACGATATAGCTGAAATATTGTTGAAAGTGGCGTTAAACACCATCACTATTATCCTGTGTGTCTGTCATCGCAGAGCTTGACCTTATGACAGTTTCATTTCTTTCTCTGCATCCAAAATTCAGACATTGATTAGTATTTTAAGAGGGTTGCAGGGATAACATAGCTGATTATTTATATTTCTACATCATATGAAATCACTCGGTAGAAGGCAGATATGACTAAATCACAAAGGAACACACATATCAATGACCAAGGTAGATAGTAAAGGCTCTCTTCATTAACAACCCAGCGTGTCCCAAGGTGACTTCTCGGTTGGGAGTTTTTAAGGTTATAATACGGAAAGCCTGACATCGTACCATATTGGATAACATGTTTGGAGAATGATTGCCACACTCCTTGCATATTGAAGACATCTTTTTTAGACTTCAAAAAAGAGCAGACGCATTTAAGCCTATACAGAAGACTACTCATCCTTACCCACCTCCTCATGCGATCTCAGTGGCGGTTGAAGTCGTTACCCAGTTTTCCCATTCCTCCCTCATTTCTGTATAATATTGCGATATTGTTGAACCCTGTCTCCCCCAGAATATGCTTGAAATCCTTGCCACTAGACGTAAAAAAAAACAATCAAACATTAACAGCTAAGCATACTATTGTTTAGATATTGAAAGAAAAAAATGATTGCAGTGAATATGCCGTCATGTAACCTGATTATTCATTATCAGCGTTGTTTCAGTTTTGCCCATGCATATTTTAATATTGAACAGAAAAATGTTTCTTTTCAGACGTTATGCAAATTTACCGAGGTCGGGAGAGTGGTATTTCTAACTGATGTTGATGGTATATATGATAAGTCGCCAAATAATTCAGGTAATAACAAAACTGATAAAAAAGACATATTGTATAAATTGAATACTATAATTTTCTTTTTACCCCCTCCGCTAGTTATCGGTGGCATTACGTTTGCTCATGTCCGTACTATCCCCATTTGACATCCGCTCAATAACTGAAGTTCTCCCAAAGCAAATCATTCGAAATTCTTACCAAGGTCAATTACCATAAAAGGAAAGACCGGTGCGGTTTTGGACCTACATTGTAACTACCTTCTTCGTTCTGCCGTTACAACACTGTTTACTATAGTTGGGAGCGGGGAGGTCCGTGTGTTATTTACACATTCTTATAATTTGTATGTCTACAATTTAACATGCAAATGACATCAAAACACGATAAAGCTTTCCATTTAATATCATGATTTCACAACATCAGGACAGAAGACTGTAAATAAAATCATTTTTATATTTCTTTAATACGAAAGAATATATTATTGTCATGTCCATGAATAAACATTTCTCAATCTGTAATTTGTTATTTATTTTCAAGACAAATAAACCAAACATCAATTGATGGTTTGCAAATTTAGTGTACTGTTGTCCAAAGAAAATTGCTTTTGAAGATGGTGGCACCACAATATTTTATTATAAACTGAGAACAATCATATCCTACACACAATTGGAAAGCAAAATTGAACTAACTACCAGGTGGAGTTTGCAAGCAGTTTATATATTTGTTTCTAGAATTTAATACTAAATTCAGATAAAGCGCCACGATATAGCTGAAATACTGTTACTGAAATAAAGGTTGGCGTTGAGTTCGTATTACTCGATCTTTAGTTTTATGTGTATGTTTTGTAGATGTTGTTTGTCCTTTGTACTTTTTCTTTTGGCCATTGTGTTGTTCTTCGATTTACGGATTCTGATTACCCCTTTGGTTATCTTCAAACTCTTCTTAGTATAAACGCTTAATTTACTTAATTTAGCGAAAAACCTTGTACCCGTGTTTTAGTGATCAAGTTGAAGTCATTACTTCGAAAGTTGTACGTTCATCACTGTGACCTGTCTAACTGTTACGGAATATCTCTGTCACAAAAGACCACGCTACTATCTGTGTGTCCTAATCATAATCTGGTCCTGTTCACAATCAAGACTTCCCCCCCCCCCCACCCCGGTTTTTAGTGGCGTTCGTGTTGCTCGATCTGTAGTTTTCTGTGTAATGTTTTGTAGATCGTTGTTTGTCCTAATGTTCTTTTCTTTGTCGTTGTATTGTCTGTCTTTCTGATTACCTCTTTGGTATCTTCAAACTTTTATTATCTACATTTAAGTTAAATTGTTTCTATGGAAATTAACAAAAATCGTTAAGAATATAAGAAAGTGGTAAAGTATTATGTTTCGCAAACTGTCAACAACCAAACACACAAGTACGACTTAATGAGAAAACACCAGTACTTTATAAGCTGAGGGGGGGTATTGGTGTTTATCGGCAAGCTAGTTAGGGGTCTCTTGATATAGTAGGTGTGACATGTATGAATGTGTCCGTTACAATAAAATAATTGTATTTATTCTCATAACAATTGTAAACTGCATCGGTGGTGTAATAGTTAGCGAAATCGTCTCGAGTACGTTAAATCGGGTCAAACCAAATAATATAAAATTGCACACAGCATTAAGGAGAAAGAACACAGACTGGTTGGCTCGGAATCATGATAGTTCATCCAAGTGGAGCAAAATGTCAGCTTCGGGCTGTTGTTCCAATGAACAAGCACGTTAAAAATCCAAAGGTAAAGCATTAAAATTTGGAATTAAACTGCTTTATTAACTACGAGCAATCCGATTGATCGAAATACCCGTATTTATCATGTAATTAAATTTTCACGACATAGGTTCACTCACAAGGTGACCCGTAATATGGTTTCTGTAGATATCCCATGCCATGGCATTGTTAGTCAGGGGGAGTAAGTGAGGGTGATATTTTAGTCAACTTGCATTGGTTCCTTGTGAATTTTAGAGGTTTCCCTAGATTTTAATTAACTGAAATTCTGTCAAATCTTCTGGTTGTTCTAAACTCTACCTAAATTTAGGAACACATTAGTATCTTTCCAATGCCATTCCATGTATGTATGTCTGTTTGTAAATTATAAAAAACAAATCTACATTGTATTTTTATATAATTATAGATGCCAGATTAATTCCAAATATTGCTGTTAATCAAGATGGCAGTTTCTCTACAGAAATCTCAACGACAGAAGATTCCAAATTTGATGTTACAGGTGGAATCAATCTTAAACTAAATACAGCGAAAAATATAGTGATAGATTCAAATGGCAGAATTCTTGTTTATATATGTAATGTTACATCTAAGCCAGCTGACATTTTACAAGAAGACTCCACGTTTAAAGGAACTGTTATACAACTTAAACAACAACAGACGTAGTAATACATACTGTAGTATCTGAAAGACAAAAATGTACATCTGCTCAAGTGGAAGAAGATAATGATATTCATTCCTTTATTAAATACTCCAAATAAATTAGTCACAGTTACTCGGTATTTATGGTCATAAAAGTAATGACATAGATATCTAATTTAAAGAAGTCAAGAAAAATGTCAAGGATATTTTTTTATCAATGTGTGACGTAAAAATATTTTTGACATTTACGTCACCGAATATGGTACTGCTTTGACAACTATTTTACCTATTTTGTTCCTGTATTTAAATACTATTATAGTGACAGCCGGAACCTTTGAACCGTAATGAGAGCGGGAGGTTTGGCATTTTAAAATCTGATTCAACCCACCATTTCTTTAGAAATGCCTGTACCAAGTCAGGGTCATTACGATTTTCACAATTTTCCGGTTGTTGACTGATTTTGTCTGTTTATATAATTATGAGTTTTGACTTTCCCTTTGTAAGATTGTTCGGAGTTCGGTAATTTTGTTATTACCTATATTTAGTGTGTAGGATGCTCAATGCCACTTTCAACAATAACGTGGCGGTCAGTTTTATTGATGGAGGAAAACGGTGTGACCGGAGAAAACCACCAACATGATGACCTTTATCACCTAATGTTGTATCGAGTACACCCCGCCTGAGCAGGATTCAAACTCGCAACATTAGTGGTGATAGGCACTGATTGCACAGGTAGTTGGACATCCAACATAGAGTTCGAACCTCGTTCATGATGAGAGTTTATGTGATAAAGTTTGTCAGTGACTTGCGACAGGTCGATGATTTTCTCCGGGTACTCCCGTTTCCTCCACCAATAAAACTGACCGCCACGATATAACTGAAATATTGTTGAAAGTAGTGTTAAACACCATAAACTTGAACGTACATTTCTGGTGAATATAATTACAGAATGCTATTAATTGGGCATTTTAAAATCCAATATGATTAAATCTCCCACTGCCAAGATAGCTGTCGTACTATTAGTGACCTCACTTTCTTTTCATTTTACTTCAAGCATCAGCTAGCAACACTACACATGTTATCAACCAGTCAAGAAAATATATATTGGTTGTTGTTTTATTGATAGGGAAGCAGACAATACTATTTAAAACCAGAATATTCGGTAGAATTAGATTAACAGTCCATTTAGTCGCCGAAACAACAGGCACTCGAACGCTGGACCATTCCCTTTTTAGAATTGCAACAACCAATACAAAATATTGTTTTCTTTGTTCAAATATACATGTGTGAAGACTGTTACTGTTAAGAATTTTGAATATCTTAGGCTGTATTGGAATGTGTTTCGTAATTAAAAGTTATTTCATTAGAATAATATGTTTATGCTCTATAATACCAATAATAATATGAAAAACAAATAATACTGTCCGAGCAATCTCAAAATCAAATATCAAAATTGTAGAAAGAGACAAAATCCAACAACTCTACTAAAACATTTATTAGTGGGTTATGAGAAAAAATGTGGTGAAGTCTGGTAAAATTCAACTAGGTGTAGTCAATGGAGTCTTGGTATAAGAATATGTTGACGACGACTCTGGCGATGATTGATTGGTGATTAAGCCAACTTCAGCAATATTTAAGCTATATCATGGAGTGAATATTTTTTTATTATTAACTTAGACACCTACAAGACCCTTAGAAATAAAACATAAAACATACTTGTCTATAAAACAATCGGATTATATCTACATCTAAAAGGAACATTAAAAAGATAAAACCATATATTTAGAACGTATGACTATATTTTTGTATATAGATTAATTTCTTTTGATAATTTCAAAATTGTGTGTCTGCGACTTTTGACATTTGTAAATAAATCGTATAAATTGTTGACATTGTAGAATGTCTGCCGAACATCGGCAACATCTACGCAGTCAATTAAAACATGTTTCAATGAATAATTGGAATTACATGAAATACATTCCGGTAGTTCATTAATTAACAAATAAGTATTAATAAGTCTACCATGACCTATGCGACATCTGTTTGATTGATTGGTGCTTAACGCCAACTTTATCAGTATTTCAGCCATATCGTTGCGTGAACAAATTATATAATAACTAGAAACCTAGAAGATCAATATAAATAAAACATATTTGTCTATGAAACAACCGGGTTATATGTACAAATAAAAGAAACATTAAAAGGATAAAATCATATATTTAGAACGTATGTTATCTAATTATATTTTTGTATATATAAATTAAATTCTTTTGAAAATTTCAAAATTGTGTCGCCTGCAACAGTTGTAAATAAATCCTACAAATTGTTGACATTGTAGAATGTGTGACGAATGTCAGCAACATCTACACAGAGGCGCTCGCTATCTAATTAATATTAGCTCTCCGCACTTGCTCCCTATTTTCTATCGGTTGTTTTGTAGTCGCCGCGTAGAAGATCTAGCAACGCTCCATTAAGGGTCGCGTCAGGGGTCAGCATGAATGCATTATAAACTGACCAATCAGCGATTCTTCAACAAAATCGTGCAGAACAATCAAGCTATATGCATTTTGGAATGCACCCGATAGACACAGAATGGTTAAAAAATAAAATCTCTGCGTCCATGTTTGTCGATTGAAGAAATAAATAATACCCAAGAAAGATCGAACTAATGACGGAGTGTATATAAAGTGCTACAGACAAGTCGAGTATTATAAACTTAGAAAATCAAAAGGAAAAACTGAAAACATAAATTACTGAATCATGGAGAAAGGTAAACACAATAATGTTAACACCATCAAGCAAAAGCACACGGAAAGTAACACAAAAATACTGTTGTGATCTCCTGGTGCGAGTTTTTATAATCCGTCAAAAGAAATCCGTGTTTTTCCTGGCATTACAACAAATCTCATACCAAAAGAACCAATGCAACTTGGAACATTTGATGGGATTGTACAGCCTATAACAGCTACTAGTACATGTACATACATTCTGATTCCTGTTACAAACGTACATGTTGCCCCTCCTGGTAAGGAAATTATTTTATTCATTAATGAAATAATTTTATTTGTGTGTGTATGTGTTCAATACAATTGTATGTATTTCACTGCATGTACACTGTAGTACAAATGTACCTTGTACCCCTTCTTTATAGTTCTGCACCCCATCAACATACTGATGATAACGTGCCTTATTTCAACAGTTTAGTACATGTATGAATATGTTCTGTTTTTCATGCATGAACGAACATATGCAGATATTTTCAATGTGCATTTCATGCATTCATTCATTTTAATTATTTTGTTCAGGTAGCACAGAGCTGCAAACATGTTTCTTAAATGGCTGGTTTTTAGTTTTGTATTATTTGTGACCATAAAAAAAGAGTAAATAAGTGATCATTTGGGCTACATGCCCACAGCTAGTAGTACTGTAGATTGTTATATTTTGTTCTTTTAATTATTCTATCCACTCCAGTTGTAGTTGCAAGACAAAAAGTTGAAACAAAGTCTTCCTCCAAGGCAAAGAGATCATTAGGCTTTACTACTGGAAAGGAAAACATACCATCAAATCCAATATCTACCAGTAGTATGGCTTATGTTCACACAGCAGAAGTTAGGGTACAGAAAATTTGTTAAATTATTTTGTTTTTATTGAAAATGTGATCAGTCGATTATCTTTACAGTACATGTTCACCAAATATTGTAGGTACTCTTTTTAAATTCTTTGAAAACTATGATATTTACAGTTTAATTTAAATCTACATCTATGATTATGCTTTGGTTCATTTGCTAATTTTCTTCGTGATATATACAAAAATAACACACTGCTATCTAATTAAAATTTATATCTTCACTCAAGCACAGGAACAAAATCAGCATCTTGAAAGATAAGTGAAAAAGCATGTTAGAAATTAGATGCATTAATTATACCCCCGTTCCACCGGAGGGGGGTATACTGTTTTATCTCTGTCCGTCCCAAGATATTTTTCTCAGCAACTATTGACGGCAGAAATCTGATATTTGGTCACAAGCTTCATATATGCACCCCATATCGTGGGAAGCGTTTTTGGACCCGTCACATTCCTACTTCCTGTTTGCCGAAGAGCGGGGGTATCATAAGTGAGCATAAGCTCACAGTTCATTTTGTTAAGTTTTGTAAACACCGAGTCAAATGCACTTTATTATTTTTCTCTCAAATAGTGCAATTTAAGACAAACTGTATGGTTAGATATATTATGCAACGTTAATAAGGGTAATAACAAAATTACCGAACTCCGAACAATCTTACAAAGGGAAAGTCAAAACTCATAATCCAGTAGTTAACTAGTCCATGTTGAATTTCATTTCAAATACATTGACATTGTAAGGAAAAGGGGGTACTGCAATTATGTGTGGAAAAGGACCCACCATTTAACTTTCAGTGGGAGCACCAAGCACCATTTCCATACCTCCACTTTTATTACGTATTGGCCACAGATTCAAGGGAGAAGACTCCAATATTGGTAGAGATGGTGCTCGCGGCGCTTCACGTCATGCATTTGTTTACCTTATATGTGTGTGGTGTTTATGAAATAAAGTAGAAAAAATAATAAACTATGCATATTTTGTTAATTTGTTAGTATCTTTAGTACTAAGCAAAATTGAAACAGACAATGTAGATAGAGCTATTCTTATTGTACCTTTTTGGCCCTCTCAATCATGGTTTCCTCTATTAATTTCATCCTTAATTTATTTTCCGGCTAGACTTCCTCGCCACCGGGACCTACTAGTGCTACCACACTCCGAGGAAAACCATCCACTCAGCAGGAAAATGACATTAGTCGGGTGTGTTGTATCAGGGAAAGCCTCCAGGAGAGAGGATTTTCAAAACTGTCTCCTATCATCATCACTTCCGCTTGGAGGGAATCAACTATTAAACAGTACGAATTATACTGGAGGAAATGGAATATTTGGTGTACGAAATGGAATGTTAGTACCTTTCACCCAGCTGAAACTGATGTGATTTCTTTTTTTATGTTCTCTTAATGAGACAGAATTTATCTTATTCAGTTTTAAATACTTATAGATCAATGTTGACCCAAACACTGCCTTATTTTGGTATTAAATGGATTGAAAATTCAGTTCTTATTTCAAAACTATTAAAGGGTTATTTTAATTTAAAACCTGTAAAACCCAGAATTTCATTTACTTGGTATTCATCTATTGTGTTACGTTATCTAGTGATACTATTTCCTCTTTCAGAATTATCTTTAAAGTTACTTACTTTAAAACTGATAGCTTTAATTGCTCTTACTACAGCTGCTAGAGCTCAAACAATTTCACCTTTGGATATACAATATTTAGTCAAATTTATGGATAGATATGTTTTTCAAATCCAGATTTTATTAAAGACTTCTAAACCAGAAGTTCCTTCGCCTAATGTTGTTTTATATAAATTCCAAAAGAAAGAACTCTGTGTTGTTCATACTTTAGATGAGTATTTATCTAGAACTTCTGATATAAGGAAGACAAATAAATTATTTATTTATTTCCAAACATTTAATTCCATAACTACTTGTAATTTAGCAAGATGGTTGAAAGAAGTTTTATTTCTATCTGATATTGATATATCTAAATTTTCAGCCCACTCTTTTCGTGGAACTGCAACATCAAAGGCTTTAGGGTTAGGGGGTTCGCTCAAAAATATTCGTGACACAGCTAATTGGTCCTCAGCTAAGACCTTTTATAAGTTTTACAATAAAGATATTTTACCAGCAAATAATTTTGCTTCTAATATTTTAAAGTTGAATTAAATTTAACTAATACTCAGGCAGAGTTTTTAATAGTGGGAATGCTTAGGTGTTATTTTGTGTAACTGTTTTATATGTATATTGTGGAATATATGAAAGACATTATAGTGATACAGAAATGTGATTTATGGAATCAGTGACAGAACTTTATAATAGCGACATTGATTAAGAAGTTGCGATTTTGTTTTGTGGATAAAATATGACTTGGTCATTGTTGTTAAATGATTATTGAATATGATTAATATTTGATTAATAAACATGTTGATATTATTCTTATTTATATATTATACACTTATAATATACCTAGTAGTTTGTAGACTAGATTGTTTATGGTTATAATGAACCCGTGAATAGGTTGATGGGACATTCAGTTTTCTCACAAGTGTGTTGAGGCACTCTTGCCTTTCTATGGTTTGTTCCAACGCTTTTAACTTGCAATATGATACCCCGAAGAACGAAGGCGAATGTATCCTCATCCAAGCATACCTAAGGATGTGAAGGATGAGGAGCATTCTTATTATTGAGCCCGAGGCTCAAAGGGTATCATATTCCCACCCATCTGGGACAGGTTGTCAACCCTCCCTTATTCTATGGAATTGTTGGTACAAACATAAACTTTGAATAATGGCGGATTCCACGTGGACTGCCGGTTATATACTAAAGCAAAGGTCACTGTCAAGGGTCATGATTTTGACCTCTTTAAACAGCTGAGATTGGTCACGTATTCTTGCCGAATACCTCAAATATATTGTAATATGATACCCTTTTGAGCCTCAGGCTCATTATAAGAATGCTCCTCATCCTTCACATCCTTAGGTATGCTTGGATGAGGATACATTATGTATCACCTGAACACTATACAAGCATATGAATTGATTGATTAATTGGTGTTTAACGCCAACTTTAGCAGTATTTCAGCTATATCGTGGTGTGAACAAATTGTACAAATTAATTGGCACTATCCCAGACTCTTAGAAATAAAACAATTGTGTTATATGTACAAATAAAAGAAAAATTAGAAGCAATCCAATTGAAATTTACCAATTTCAGACCATAAGAGAGATGTTTGGATATTAGGGTCTTCCTTAATAAAGAGAGCTTCTGAACATGTCAGCTCCCGACCAACTAGCTCCCAAATAAGTTGTGAAAAGAGCGGCCATCGTCTTTTGGATAGGATATGTGGGTATGGTATGGAGTATGGTGAAGACAATATTATGGAGTATGCTTAATTGGAGAGGTCCACCAAAAATGCTAATTATGACATCCCAACCAAGCAAAATGGTGATTTGATTTTGAAATAAGACAAGGAAGAAAAAATGGCGTAATGCCTATAATATAGATGCAGTTGAAAGAACTAGAAGACGAGCAAATAGGAAAATTCCTCGTTTTCTACATAAAATTAACGGCAAAGTTATACATCATCCAGATTTAGAGGATTTCCATCCAGCTGTATTTGCTAAAGATGGTATTCATTTATTCTACATTGGAAACATATTTTAATTTATAAATTCATTGCAGTCAGCGCTAGAATTATTGGAGTACTTCTACTTTAGCGGACCCTAACCCTAACCATAATCTTAACTCATATCCGCACGGTAACGAAATGAAAGGTTATGGGTAGAGATGCCGGTAATTTCCTATGAAATCTGCCATTTTGTTTTCCGGAAAAGAAAATGACAAAAATCGACATTTAAAAAAATGCAATATTTACTTTTAAATCCCTTTACTGTTGTCACCAACTGTTATTATTAAATTGCTTTTAATCTATATTTCTCTTTATTATATTTATTTGCAGCGTTTATCGTTTTTGGCAAGTCGTGGCACGGTTTTTTTTATCAGGATGTTCTGTTTGCGACAACAATAGAATATGTTTCTGATGTCATACAATCATATTTGAAATATCCAATGAAAGCATAGGTTTCCACGAAGGTCAATGTCATCGACAAATTGTGACTTCCGGCAGAATTCCAGGAACAATATTGAATTGAAGAGTTAAAAGTGTGATTATTTACAGGTAAATGTTCCTCATATTTAATTAATTAAAATATCGATTGTTAGCTTTGCTGAGTATCAATAGAATATTACGCCAGAAACATATTCTTTATAGCGCAAATGAAAGCAAGTACAACGACGCTCGTACTACTATTATTAGCTATAGCCATGTCAACATATAACGTCAGCAACGACGACGTCAACAATAAGCCGATGGAAACTATTACCGACAACAATATCGGCGAGTCATCATATTGAAAATAAGATTGTAAATGAATAGTTGATATATCAAACAATTGAATAATTTAAAAATGAAGTTATCGATAGGCAGGGCAGAGTGCCCGGTTCATGTCTTTATAAATGGACCTCTTTCTCTTTATTTATATCCTTTCGGTCTGGGACAGAATGGGTAGGGGGTGTAATTAAATTCATAAAATCTAAGGGAAGTGCAGCCCAATTTGTTTTTGTGTTTGGACTTTGTGTGTGGGTTCAAAGTGAATTGCAAAGGGTGTGTTCTGTTAAAAATATCAGGTAAAGGGACCATTTTAGTAGTTTGTTGAACATTTCCCATTTGTGTCTGAAATAAGTTAACTGGTTAAAGGGAACATGCGTGGAGGAAGGGCGTCCTGTTTTTGACAGAGCGATTCCAAAGCAAAATTTCACATTACAAAATCAATTTTTCATGATAATTTTTACATATTTTTGAATATCTCCAGTCACATTTTTGTATCCTATCAAAACCAAACGTGTACATTGTATTTTAAAGGAAATATCACCAAAAACAATCAGGTTTCTAATGCCGCCAGAAAAAGTCACATGACCACACGTACATCGACACATGACTTGAAAAAAAAAAAAAAAAAAAAAAAGTGTCAACATCCGGTCAAGCTTAGTAAATAGAGGTACTATCATCTTTACCTTACTTTATACCCACCTGTTAACTAACAAGGCTATTTCTGATTACCTGTGCCCTTTGGTAGCCGAGGGGACGAAGATTTAACACCTCAATCACACTCTTGACTCGAGCACACCAGAATTCAGGTATATATATATAGTATTTATCTCATTAATACATTATTAATATTTATTCAATATGAAACTAAACTGTACTATCTTTATCATTTCATGTATCTTACTTGTTTGCCAACATGCAAAACTCAAATTAAACACCAATAAGAATGTAACTGCACCAACATGTAAATTCCAAAGCCATTTCACAAGTGTTGTTGGTTTAGCACTGAAAGTGAACAAAAGTAGACCTGTTCAAAAGTACTTATTCATACTTCTGCTAGCAAATGCATTTGATATAGAAACAAATCCTGGACCAAGATTTCCTTGTGGTGCCTGTACAAAAGCGGTCACATGGAAACATAAAGCAATTTGTTGTGATAGTTGTGATGTTTGGTTCCATATTAACTGCCAAGGTATCCATTCAAATGCTTACAGATTCTTGAATGCAAGTAATATATCATGGGAATGTATACAGTGCGGAATGCCAAATTTTTCAACGTCGCTATTTAACTCGACATATTCAATTGAACTAGAAAATCAGTACTCGAACCTTAGCAACTGCTCTGAATTGAGCAGCCCTGGTTTGCCAAAAGCAACATCATCTCCAAATAAAGAAACGAAATTGAAGCCAGATAAAAATGAACATAAGACAAAAATTGGAAATCAAGTACGTAAACCTATCAAAATTATAAATATAAATTTTCAATCCATCTGTAATAAAAAACCAGACCTCCTAGAAATTATTAACTCAGTTAAACCCGATATTATCATAGGGACTGAGACTTGGTTAGATAAATCGATACCATCTTCTGACTACTTTCCAAATAACATGTACAACATCTATAGAAATGACAGAGCACCAAACACAAAAGATAAAAGCCATGGTGGCGTATTATTAGCCATCACAAAAGATTTCATTAGCTCCGAAATAACGGAGCTAAAAACAAACTGTGAAATAGTATGGGCTGAAATCAACATCACTGGTACAAAAACGATCTGTGTAGCCAGTTATTACCGCCCACCATCAGATGATGGCACAGCACTTGATCAGCTCAATATCTCATTAAGTAGATTAGACAAAGCAAATTCTTCAAACATATGGGTTGGAGGAGACTTTAATCTAGGTAACATAGACTGGTCAATTCCTTCATTCATAACTGGAAAACCAGATGCAAAACAACACCACCAACTGCTTGATATAATTGCAGACCATAACTTACATCAAGTAACTGACAAACCAACACGAAATGAGAGAACATTAGATCTTCTACTTATGAACAATCCATCAAACCTTAATAAATTATGCACTCTCCCTCCAATTGGGCTAGCAGACCTTGACATCGTCTATGCTGAAATTGACACATGGTTAAAAAGAGTCAGAGAAACACCAAGAAAAGTAATGAAATACAAGGAAGCAAGTTGGGATCAAATTAAAAAAGATCTGAAAAATACTTTAAACAACCATTAATAACATATATGAAAAGAGTGATACAAACATACTCTGGAACACATTCAAAAATGACATAATTAATTCTATAGAATCAAACATCCCACATAAACTATTTACTTACAAACAAAGACTTCCCTGGATAAACAACAATTTACGCAAACTTATAAATAAAAAGAACAAATACCACAGGAAGAAAAACCAAAATCATTCAATGTATAAAAAACTGAAACATACAGTACAAAAAGAACAACGCAAAGCTTACTGGAAATATATTGAGAACATCATATTTGATCTACCCATTAAAGACTCCGATCAACATCAGTACTCGGATTTTAAACCAAAAAAGCTTTTTAGCTACTTCAAAAGCATTAGAAAGGACAACTCGGGCATAAGCCCACTGAAAAAAGATGGTATACTCTATACTGATACAGTAGAAAAAACGAACATTCTTAACCAACAGTTCCAATCAGTATTTACACACGATCCACCACATGACATACCTGACAAAGGACCTAGTCCTCATCCTATAATGGAACAAATCCACATAAACGATAAAGGTGTACTGAACCTCTTAAACAACATTAACCCTCACAAAGCATGCAGTCCAGACAACATAAACAGTAGAGTGATGAAAGACCTAAAAGATCAAGTTGCTCCAATCTTGACCAAAATATATACAAAATCAATAGAAACTGGCACCATACCCAAAGACCGGAAACACGCAAATGTTGCACCAGCATTCAAAAAGGGCGAAAGATAAAAAGCAGAAAATTACAGACCAATTACAGACCAATATCAATATCTGCTGTAAACTGATGGAACATATAATAACCAGCAACATTATGAAACACCTCGACTCAAACAATATTTTATATGATTTACAACATGGTTTCAGAAAAGCAAGATCATGTGAGTCGCAACTCCTTCCTTTCATTCAAGAATTAAATGCCAGCAATAACAAAAACATACAAACAGACTTGATTATTATGGATTTTGCCAAAGCCTTCGATAAAGTTTCCCACCGTAGATTATTATACAAACTGGAATATTACGGAATACAAACCCATACTGTAAACTGGATTCAGGCATTTTTATCAGATAGAACACAAGCAGTAGTAATCGATGGAGTAACATCTAACACAGTGCCAGTAACATCAGGCGTTCCACAGGGTACAGTACTCGGTCCAATTCTTTTTCTAATTTATATTAATGACTTTCCGGAATATCTTACACACAGCAAACTAAGACTCTTTGCAGATGACAGTATCATTTATAAAGAAATAACATGTCAGGACGACTGCAAGAAACTACAATCTGACCTTGATGCAGCTGCAAGGTGGGAAGCCGATTGGCTTATGGCTTTCCACCCAGATAAATGTACAGTACTCACCATCACTCAAAAGAAAACACCCTTCAAACATGACTATATACTTCACAATCACATTCTCGAACCAGTAACTTCAGCAAAATACCTTGGAGTTACACTACAATCTAACCTTATATGGAACACCCACATCGACAATATCACTTCAAATGGAAATAAATCTCTCGGATACTTAAAAAGAAATTTACAGATATCAAACCCTAAAGTAAAATCTCGGGCATATCAAGCACTAGTGAGGCCAAAACTTGAATACAGCTGTAGTATCTGGGTCCCTTATACACATGACAACATAAACAAACTAGAAATGGTTCAAAGACGAGCTGCTCGCTATGTTCAAAACAATTACCATAATACTAGCAGTGTCACTTCAATGATTGACACTCTAGGTTGGCCAACTTTAGCTGAGCGCCGTCTTAAAACCAGATTGATCATGTTGTTTAAAATAACACACGCTTTAATTGCTATCCCAAACATCATACATCTGATCCCAACTGACAGCAGAACTAGAAAATCACACAATCAGACATTTAGGCATATAACAACACAAAAAGATACATACAAATCGTCTTTTTTTCCACACACTATAGTACAATGGAACATCTTACCACAGACAATTATCTCAAGTCCATCTATAGACTCTTTCAGAGAACAGCTAACACCCGCTGTTCTCTTAAACATTTAAATTTCAAATACAATTGTACATAGTTTTAAATTTTTTTGTTTTGTTTTATTCACACTTTTGATTTCACTTTATTTCACTTTATGAAATTTATGTAAATATTTTTGTAAATACCCACGCATGCAACAGTACGTAATCTTCAACGTCTTGAAGGAGTATTGTATACCTAAAGAAGAAGAATATATATTGGAAAGGTTGGGTGCTTCCATCATGGTTTCATTTGAAAATATTTTTTCTTTTGGCAGTTCTTTCTGACTATGATTTTAAATGGGGGAGGGGAAATATTTGCCCAACATCCTTGCCATTGCATATCTGGGTTTTCTACAAATTGTAAAAAGGTGGAAGCTAGCTGTACCATTTTATTTTACTTTTGTAATACAACATGTAAATGCTCCTTTGGCAAAAATATTAAACTGTAAAACAACACTATAGCTACAATTTAGCAAATGAACATGTGTAAACACTACACTTGAGGTTTTGGTCTCTTTATGTTGCTTGTTAGTAACCCACAGCTAATCACACTCCTCCAACACTCTCCACTCTTCACCCATTGGTGAACTAACTGAGAAATCAATTATTCATCTCAAATCTTTGCTCGTATGAATAGCTTTTTTAGACCACAAAATCATTTTACACTACTTTGATACCATATTTGGATAGTAAAGTTTTTAAAATTTTGCTTAAACCTTAGAATGGACATAACTAATAATGGAAAACAAAAACTAAATCGTTTGAGAAAATTTGAATATTAACAAGTATTAAATCTTAAGCTGGGCTACAATGTCTAGTATGGAGGTTAGTTTTCAGCTTTATTTAAATATAAAAGTAGCTTGTAATAGTATGCATTTTTTCCCAGGAAAGTTGTCGTGGGAGAATATTAAAACAGTAGAAAAACAAACCATTATTGAGCTACTTAGAAATGAAGAAGCTACCAGTATGTAATGTTCTATCTTAATTTATACGACCACATATGTGGGGTAATGGTAAGCGTGCTCATCTCGAGTATTGGTGTAGATCGTGGGTTCGAGCACTGATCAGATCAAACCAGACTATAAAATTGGTATATGTTGCTTCTCCGCTAAGCACGCATCATTAAGGAGAAAGAGCAAATAATGGTTGGCTTGAAATCAGAATGTGACCGAATAGGGTGACATGTCAATCCGCTGACTGTTGTTTCAGTGAGCTAGCACTTTAAAAATCCAAAATGGTGTTGGTCTAGTACAAAGTGGACCTCATCATCATCTCATTGAAAATTACCTTGTTCACACCATACCTATGATATAGCTGAAAAATTGCGGAGTTGGTATTAGACAACAATCACTCACTCAACCTTGTTTTATACTGTGTAAGTTATAACTGTAAACTGATAGTATTTTAATGAGATATTGAATTAAAAAAATCTAAGATACAGAAACGTGATAAAAAAAAAATCATATATCTAAAGCCAAACAAATCACAAACATAAAGAAATCAATTTTTCATGCACATTAATTTCTTGAACATTTAATTAAATATTATCTATATCTAATTGCTCCGTCATCTTGTATTTGTTACCAAGTCGGTTAAAAATAGAAAAGATATGCATAAAAAAACATCTACATGTCATAATGCTGCACGCTTGATAGCTCGTCGCAAGAAATACGATCATATAACACCAGTATTAATAGAACTTCATTGGTTACCAGTTAAATTTCGTTATGAGTACAAACTTCTTGTGTACGTTTTTAAGTCTCTCCATGGCATAGCTCCTGTGTATCTACAAGATCTTTTGACTGTACAAGCCGGCAAGACCACTGCGATCAGAAACTCCTATTTGAATTCAGACACCACGAGGGAAAACAAAGTTGTATGGTGTTCGACGATTCGACATGGCAGCTTCTATTCTTTGGAACAATCTTCCCGGTGACTTAAGGGATCTAGACTCTGTTGATATTTTTTAATCTAAACTGAAAACTCATTTATTTGGGCTAGCTTTTTATGAACTTTTCATATCATTTTGGTTTTATAGATGTTTCAGTGATATTTTAGCATACAGTATATTTTTTCAGATACCGTCTTTTTGTAATGTAATTTTAAAAGCGCATTTTCACATTTTAATTTCGACTGCGTAGATTTTAATTTTCTTTTTCTTATTGATTTTGGTTCTAATTGCTATGATTTTTTTTTATTTCATTGAGGTTTTATTGAATGCTTCAGTGTTTTATGGTACTTTTCACACAGTATAATTTTATTAGATATATTTATATGGTTAACATGTTAAATTGCTTTATGTTTTAGATTGTAAAGCACTTGAGAGTAATTTTTAATTAGATAATGCGCTATATAAATACTGTAAATAATAATAATAGTGATGTTTTTCATCTTGATAACCATATTAATATTGTAGATATGAAGAATTAAAAATGACATTTTGAAATAGTTTTTAATATTTGAATATGAATTATATTTTTTAAGTTTGTGTCGCTTTGGTTTTTTTCTGTTTTCAGATTATGGTGATTCAACTTCTCTGCAACAGCTGGTCTGGAATGGCAGTTGAAGGTTTACCCCTTAATTTATTCTTTTTTCCAAAATAAAATACTTTTCTATACAAACCTGATTTTTTTTTTTTTTATTAAATCCAACTTAACTATGAAATTTTAGAAATAATTCATGATGTCTGCTGGCGGACATCTCATGAAATTATTTTTACATTTCTTAAAAATTTATCATAAAAGTAAAGGGGCTACAATCGAAAATGATCAAAAAACAAGATATTTCGCTTCTCACTCATGTTATTATTGACATTCCAAAAGAAACAGACTTAGGAACTGAATGTAAAAAGCATAAAATTACAGAAGAGTGGTTAGAAAATCCAAGGGAAATAAACATTGAACATGTATCAAGAAGATTAATATTAGAACTCAGGTTATACAGATTAAGAAACAATATTTGTACTTTTAACACAGTATAATTTTATTAGATATAGTTATATGCTTAACATGTTAAATTGTTTTATGTTTTAGATTGCAAAGCGCTTAGATTAATAATGATTTCATTAGAAATGTATCTTCCTTTATCATAAAAGTAAAGGGGCTACAATCGAAAATAATATTTCGCTTCTCACTCATGTTATTATTGACATTCCAAAATATCATCTTGATAACCATATTAATATTGTTCATATGAATTATATTTTTTAAGTTCGTGTTGCTTTGGTTTTTTCTTCTTCTTTCTGTTTTCAGATTATGGTGATTCAACTTCTCTGCAACAGTTGGTCTGGAATGGCAGTTGAAGGTTTACCCCTTAATTTATTCTTCTTTTTTCAAAATAAAATACCTTTTCATTCAAACCTGATTTTTTTATTAAATCCAACTTAACTATGAAATTTTAGAAATAATTCATGATGTCTGCTGGCGGACATCTCATGATATTATTTTTAAATTTCTTTTTTTATGTTAACATCCACACTGATACATACTTTTTTTTTTTTTAGATCATTAGCCCCTTGAGCAAATCAGAGATCCAGTTTACCAGCAGGCATCATTTTGGATATGTGTATTAGAGGTCATTGATGTAGATTTACAAATGACCTTTAAATACAACATTCCAAAGATAATGCAAAATGTACTTCTTTTCTATGGAAATATATCTTCCTTTATCATAAAAGTAAAGGGGCTACAATCGAAAATGATAAAAAAACAAGATATTTCGCTTCTCACTCATGTTATTATTGACATTCCAAAAGAAACAGACTTAGGAACTGAATGTAAAAAGCATAACATTACAGAAGAATGGTTAGAAAATCCAAGGGAAATAAACATTGAACATGTATCAAGAAGATTAATATTAGAACTCAGGTTATACAGATTAAGAAACAATATTTGTACTTTTCACACAGTATAATTTTATTAGATATATTTATATGGTTAACATGTTAAATTGTTTTATGTTTTAGATTGTAAAGCGCTTAGAGTAATTTTTAATTAGATAATGCGCAATATAAATACTGTAAATAATAATAATAATAATAGTGCTGTTTTTCATCTTTATAACCATATTAATATTGTAGATATGAAGAATTAAAAATGATATTTAGAAATGGTTTTTAATATTTGAATATGAATTAAATTTTTTTAAGTTCGTGTCGCTTTGGTTTTTTTCTGTTTTCAGATTATGGTGATTCAACTTCTCTCCAACAGCTGGTCTGGAATGGCAGTTGAAGGTTTACACTCCAATTTATTCTTCTTTTTTTTTAAAATAAAATACATTTTCATTCAAACCTGATTTTTTTTTATTAAATCCAACTTAACTATGAAATTTTAGAAATACTGCATGATGTCTGTTGGCGGACATCTCATGATATTATTTTTAAATTTCTTTTTTTATGTTAACATCCACACTGATACATACTTTTTTTTGTTTTTTTTTTTTAGATCATTGGCCCCTTGAGAAAATCAGAGATCCAGTTTACCAGCAGGCATCATTTTGGATATGTGATTTTTGCTGAATGTGTTTCAACTACATCAAATGCACTAAAGTATGCTTCCTGCTGAAGAGAACTGCAAGAGATCCATCAGATGTCACAGACCACAGCTTCCTAGTCCATCATCTTTGCAGCAGCTGACCAGAATTTGCAGCGGCTTTAGATGAAGATCCACAGCCGTTCCTGTTCTATGATAATGGTCCAGATGCCAGAACAAGAGTTATTGCCTTTACCACAGAAGACAACTTAAAGACACCTAGCAACAGCAGACACTTTGTACATGGATGGTACCTTCGACATGGCACCGCCATTATTCAAACAGATATTCATCATCAGAGTACCATTTGGCAACACTCACATCACCGTTGTGTACAGCTTTTTACAGAAGAAGACACGTCAAGCATATGAGGAACTCTTCCAAGCAGTCATCGACAAGTGCAACAACCTGGGCATTGCAGTCAACATCACCAAAGTGGTCACCGACTTCGAAGATGGTCTACTACGTGCAACTTCAGCAATGTTTGGTCGTCAAGTTGATCACCAGGGCTGTTTCTACCATTTAGCGCAGGCTACCTGGCGCAGAATACAAAAACACCGACTAGCTACCCACTACATGACTGATCCAGAATTTCGCCAGTTCTGCAACACACTCCAGATGAGCCAGTAGAGACAGAAGACCATATGTAAGTGGTACTTACCGTCCAGTCCTGCAGCAGAATCCAGATCAACAACCACAACTGACAATGCGCCGTGTTCCACCTATTTTCCAGCCTTCAGTTTGGAGTGTCAACAATGCTACAATGGAGGGTAACCCAAGAACCAACGTTTGCGAGGGGTGGAATAATAAGTTTCATACACTGGTTGGATCTTCACATCCTAGTATTTGGACTGTCATCAAGTGGTTTCAGCTTGAGCAGTCAACCGTTACTACAGTTGTGCAACAAGACAGCGTCGGAACTCAACCCGCCAAGAGAGTGTCACAGAAATTAGTGCTCCTTCAGAAGAGAATCCAGAATCTATGTCATGACCGAGTGTCCGGTAGAAAGACTGTTCCAGAATTTCTGTATTGCATCGCTTGTAATATCCGCTTAAGCACACACTACAACCCGTGCTGCAGAGTTAGACATTTCCAACTAAAGAGACTAATGAACATTGAAAAAGTGCAGAAATGACCGTGTAGAAGTTATTGATTATTTATTTTGTTGAATATTGTTTTGTTATATTATGTATCACATGAAATGTCTTATATGGTACTATATAAATTGTATAATATATCTTTGCGTTATGTTTCATTTTTATCATCAAAGAGATTTCAAAATGGGGAATGAACGGATATTGGGAAATGTATCACATAATGTTGCATCGAGTACACCTCACCACTGACAAACTTTTATTATCCGGATTAGCTCATTTGATGGATCGGATAATTTATCTATGAGTGTCGGTATAAATATTATAGATGCGTCTCGTGATTTAATAATCAGTGTCGGACATAATATAACATACCTTAATAGTATAAACATACTGCCGTTGGATGAAGGTGTTAGGGTAGATTAACACACGAGGGGAAAAATTATCACCCGAGACGAAGTCGAGGGTGAAAATTTTTACACAGAGTGTTTTAATCACCCTAACACCTTCATCCAAGGGCAGTATGTTTTGTATTATACTGAATGCCTAATGATTCAAGTGTGCATTATGTTATTAGAAGGACAATTGCTAAAAAAATAAAAAGTCATAAATTAAGATAGTTTACTTACATTAACAACAAAACATCAAATAGCAACACATTTAACAAGATGAGTTAGGTAGTTGGATTATCTAACAACTCATACAAGCCTATCATCAATACGGCGTGGGTTCGCGCCCGGCTCTTTAAATTACAAAAAAGGGCGCACTCGACTTGCCCATAGTCGGTGGTTCTCTCCGGCTTCTTCCACCAATAAAGCTGGTCGCCATGATATAGCTGAAATACTGCTGAAAGTGGCGCTAAACACCAAAAATTAATCAATCAAGTGAGAATATTTTGGAGTTTAAAAAGAAAATGTAACTCATCTTCTACTGAGTTTAAGTTACAGTTCTTACAAGTCCTGTCAGTTTTTGGTATAGTATATCTACCAATTTAAATTTGAAGTTGATGGCTGCTAATTCTTAACATTGTCATACTAACTCTATCATTATCACTGTTAACTACAGATAAATATTTTTTCAAATTTATTAATATATGTTAAGCTAATAAAGCAAAAATTATGCAAATAAAATCACATTTGCAAGCAAAATCACAGGTAAAGCAGGAAGACTTCAGGCGCGAGGCAGCACTGCTTCATATTTACAGGAACGGCAAAAACATTTCCTCCACCCAACCAATCGGAAATATAAGTTTTATACTTGTCAAAAGAGGACATGTTTTAAAAAATATCAACTTTTATTATCCCACATGTATGTTAAATGTGTATTGTGAATTTTTGTCATAGAGGTTTTTTCTAAATAATTTTTTTTTTAATTGTGACATGTACAGGAATGATCTCAGTTTAGGATGTGGATTCAAGGTTGAAAATTTGCAAAATGGCCACTCTTCCCATGGTAGCCATGAATGTTCTCACTAGCTGGCATTGTTTGGGAGATTTTGTAGTGGTTAGACTACATGAATTTTAATTTGTTAAAGGTATTTGTATTAAATTATAATGATGCATTGGTTGTTTTTTAATGTCCAGTATCAAATATTGCATGCATATTCAGGACGTGAACAAGTACAACAATATCTAATTTAAAACAAAAATAAAGCAAACATTAGATAATAGAGATCATTTGTTAAAAGTAATAACAAAACTTGCCTCGAATGTGGTAGATCATGAGTTTGAGCCTGGTTGGGTCAAACCAAAGACAATAACATTGGTATTTACTGCTTCTCTGCTACATTGTGTATTGATGGTCATTATTTCCACCAATATCAACAAAATAAACAACTACTTCTCACCCCCAGGGGATGTCGTAGTTGAAGAAATGACGTAAGTTGTTGTTTTTGTTGCGGTGTTAGGTCGGAGTGACTTAAATCCAACTGTAAATTGTCTCTAGTTTCTCAGCGGTCGCATGTATTGTATGTACGCCATTGAATTGGTATGCTCCTCAAATTTATTTATGTTATCGGTGTTTATGTCTATGACATTTGCAAGAACATAAAGTCGTGATTAATGGATTCGTTTGTTTGTCGGATTTACTAATCCAAGAACATACTTCCCATGTACAACTTGTACTACACACCTGGCAGCCATTATTATTTTACTTGCAAAATTTTGTGTTGGTTCCATATTGAGTTCTTCTTGAAATGTGAACTGGTAAAATAGAGTTTGCAGGAAGTGTATACGAGTCTAAACATCTGACTGAACCTAAATTTGTTTCTATTATACACATTGTAGGTTCTTTTTCAGATAGGTTCATTGTATTTTTAGATAAGTTTAAAGTGACATGGTTGGCCTTCAAACAGTCTATCCCAATAATGAGTGAATGTGGTAAATTATCGATAACATGAAAATCAAATTTAAAGCATTTTCCATTGATCGCAATTGCCAAGATTGTTTGTCCAAGTATCCTTAATCTGGTTTGACCAACACCTAGGATGAAATAAATGTAGCATTGTGACGAAAACTTTGTTTAAAAATGATCTAGAAATGCATGATATATCGGCACCAGTGTCGACTAATGCTTTTGTGTGTAACCCGTTGATGGATACTCGTGTTGTATTTTTGTGTAATATTGTCGTAAGGTTGCTTTCCTGTAATTTCTTTTCATTGTGCACCTGATGGGATTTACGCCCATCATCAGACGCGAATTCCTATTTGTGAAATCTATTTGAACCGCTATTTTGTCGCGTTTGGCTTTTCCATAGACTTGTTCGTAGTATCCCTCTAAATTTACAGTACCGACAAATATCATTTAATGTAGGACATGATTGTCTATTCAAGCAAAACCTACCACACCCTACACAATTAGATACCGTCGTATGTTGTCTGTATTACACTGGTCGTTGGAATCCTGATAGATGTTGGGGTTGAGATGACCAATTCTGTCGTCGTTGGTGTGCTGGCTGGGACCCATATTGTCTTTGTTGATGTGGTGGCTAGGACCAATACTGTCGTTGTGGATGTTTTTGGTTAGCATGGAGGTTAGACATTGCGGCTACATTGACGTTTAGTTTGTCTTAGCATGTTCATTATTCTGCCCTCCATACTGGCCATGTTGGCCACCTGTACCGTTAGATGCGCTATGGGTTTGTTAATGTAATTGCAGCCGTCTTTTCCGCAATGGTGACAGCTGATCTGAGCCGTTGGAGTGTTTTTGGCAGCTGAGGCATCACAATTGCAGCTATGTCGGGTTGCAATCCACCAACCATCATCCCTATTAACAGGCTTTATGGGATTCCACTGTCACGAGTTTGGGTCTGTATCCTCACCAAGTAGTCGTCCACCGTCTCATTTTCCAATTGCTTGATATTATGCAGATCGTAGTCTATATTACGCCTTTGAAAGCGTTCAAAGAAGACTGATTTCAATCTTTGTAGGTTTGTACGTATAGAATCGTCCAACGCATAATACCAATCCTGGACATAGTCTGCTACGTGGAACGGAAAACTTGTGGCTGTTTCATATTCTGAATATTTAGGTAGAGTACAGTATTGTATAAACAGAGCCCAGAACTTCACCGGACTCTGATCTTTACCTTGATATGGTTTTAGATATACATTTCCCATATGTGTAGTTAGTATGATAATGTACAGGCTGCTGTGCTGAATAGGTAGCTTTGTTGTATCTGGGGCTGACGTACCTGTAGATTATTTTACCACCGGGCCCCGTAGCAGGAAATTCCGAATATTAGCTCGGAAAATAGTATTCGGACTTCTCCGAATTAGAAAAAAAAAATCGTGAAAAAACCAGAGTATTTTTATGAATTTCCATATTTTCCCGCATATAATTCGGAAATCGGTTCGGAATTCCGAATTGATCCCGGAAAAAAAATCGGAATTGTCCAAATACTCCGAATTAAGGTCGGAAACTACCACCCTTATTCGGAAAATATTGTCAGATTCGGAGATTATTCCGAGCTAGCTCTGAGAAAATTTCCGCATTAGCTTTGCCACTTTTGGTGCAATTTCTGAACTTCATTCTGAAAAAAATTCCGAAGTACATTTGTGAAAAATTTCTGAACTATATCTGAAAAAAATCTCCAAACTACATTTATTAAAACGTTTCATAACTACATTCGGACATTTTTTTTGTACTAGTACTGAAAATTTCTACATAAATTTCCATAAAATCAGAAAAGTAGTTTTATGTCCGACAATGAAATCATTTAACATAATATACTTTTTGTTTTATTTTAATTCTTCAAAGAAAAAACAATGCCCACTATCTTTGTAATAAAGTGTTTTTGGCACTATTGTCTAAGTAGATATCTACTTTTGGGTGCATTACATTACCGCGACATTTTCAAAATAGTCATTACCGCGACAAAATAGTATACATTACCGCGACATTTATATGTATACATTACCGCGACAATGCCTCTTCCGTTAGCCAGCGCCTTATACATGTACCTGTATATATAATTAAATCATCAAGATCTGTCTTGCAGGCTACTACAGGTTTTTCAACGCATCTCCAAAGCTTGGAATTTTTGAAAATGTTATCCTTTCGAAATTTAAAGCCATCTACAATCAATCCAGGATTCCCTGTATTTGTCACAAACTTCTCTATGCTAGCCATTTCAATAACTGATAAATCGTACAGGGACTAGAGGGTGAGCGAAAGAATCCACACCAAAACGAAAGAACTGTTATCTCCTTGTCAGTCATTCCAGTCACCATTTTTTAACAGTAACTGTTCTAGAAGAAAATGTCCTGACTTACATCTCCTGATCGAAACAACTGCTTCTAAACTGGAAGCTTCGGGTAAAGCTAAAGATTTTGTTTATTTTCTTTCATTAGTAAAAGAAGATAAATTCCCACTGGACAACATATCATTTCTTTTGTTTTTAGAAACGACACGATTTTATTCACAAAAGCATACTTATGAAATGTGGTATTTCACAGAGACAAAACGTTTCTGGAAAACTGGATACAGACTGTTTTATGCGAAATTCTTGTACTACATGGGTGGTCCTAGAAACATGGGTCAAGTAACGGAATCCAGGTCGTCAGGTACATTATCCCCGTCCTGTTCACAAATTAACTTTGCTGTACCGAGCGTAAACACGCTGAACACATTTAGTATTGGTGAAATTGACATTCCAGCTCAGGTTTCTCCAGGAATTCTTGAACCAATTCTCAGCACACTGGAAAAAAGTAATAAGCAAACCTTTATGTTGTGTGCAGACGGTAAAAAAGTTACAGCTGGAGCTGACGTAACAGGAGGAGACGTTGATATGTTTGGATTTGAAGGGGGTACATCATTGAACACTAAACGTTTGATTTTTGAAAACGAAAAACATGCCCTAGAATCTATGAAGGATATAGTAGGCGCAGAGTGCAATGAAGTCGAACTAAACGAACTAAGTGCGGATAGAAAACATGTAGATTGCAACCCGACATAGCTGCAATTGTGATGCATCAGCTGCCAAAAACACTCCAACGGCTCAGACACCATAAATTTTACCTTTAAAATATGGAATGCTAGGACCAAAAAAGCTTAGAATGATGTGATGTAAAATGTATGAACATGATGAATAATTAAAATATTGTAATCACAGATGTCACACAATTATATGACTAGAAGTTTGATAGAAATTATAGCTTTGATTGTCATGTCTTATTTTTATATGGGTGTTTAACCCTTTTTGGATAAAAAAGTTGTTACTTTGTAAAAAAGTTTTTTTTATATACTATGCATCCACATATAAATATGTTTTTGTTAATGAAAGGTTTTATAAAGCATTATTAGTTGTTATGTATATGTTATTGTTGATTAAAAAGTTTCAGTTTAATTCTTGTTAGTTGTATATACTTATGAATGATTTGAATGGCAGTCTAGAGATTTAATCCCTCATTATAAGGAGAGTTTGATTCAGATCACACTCCATTTAATTTTATAGTCATTTGTCCTCTGAATAACTCCAAAGTGGTTATCTTACTGTTTGAGGTGAACATTCACTGAAGGTATTCCACAGATGAGCAACCATTAAAAAATCATTAGCATAATTTGAAATTAATCAGGTTTGAACAGAAGGTTTAGATGTGCCGTTAAATTTACAGTTAATGATATATGATTAAAATAATCTTTTCATCCAAGATTTTATAATCATGTTACTGCTTGAACACTTCAAAAGTGGTTTGAAATCGGTACATGTGTGAATGATCATAAGAAAAATGCTACATTGTGCTCCACATATCTCAAAGTTATGACTTTAATTCTTCAAAAGAAGTACAAAACATAAAAAACACAAATGGTGCAGAAAGATGATGTGCATATTGTAGGGGCAAAAGTTGAAGCATGCATCTGTTTGGAGCAAAAATTGCAGTCTGATAAAACTGAAGGGGGAATCAAATTTGCATAACTTTGATAGCCCAATATAGAAGTAAATCGAGTGTGAGCTTCACCAAAACCTAGGAAAAACTTCAGGTGCTCTGTAAGGTAAACAGATCCTATGAAAATAATACACAAAGTTCATTTTCATTACTTTTTATTTAACATATTCTACAATATTGAGGTATGGCACTTGTAATATGCTGTCTGATGGTGTCCTATAGGTCCATTTTCTGACAAGAGAGTGAAACACCTTTGATGGTTGGATTTTGGTGAAGAAATTGATGTATGTCTATTAGTGTTCTGTTTCCATATCTACACACAGTGACATAGTATTCGTTTGGAAGACGAAACGACTTAATGTAGGAACACAATGTTTGATTTAAATTGGGTTGCTCTTGAATTTTAATACAATCTGTAGAATTCCAGTGCATCCTATCCATTTTGTACACACTGCTAGTAATTCCTAAAGAAGCAGCTGTCAAACTCAATAGCACGATTATACCAGTTCATTTCAATACATTGATATGCATATGATATTCATGATATAATTCAGATATGCTGGAAGCAACACTTCCCACTCTCCATCGCTTAGCTTGGTCATCAAGCGAATTTAAACGTGGAAGTGACATGATTGATTGAACGGCTTATTTGTAACTGGTCAGGTTGATTGTTGTATGTAGACTTATACGGAAAATATTTTCACAAGGAACATCTATTGGACCTATTCACGGTTCCCCTTAAAGCTACCTGCTTCCCGCCATATTATACCCTTGTTTTCCTACCAACGGACTATAGCACACCTGTCTCGGCCATCTGTTCCCCTTAAAGCCACCTGCTTCCCGCCATATTAATATACCCTTGTTGTCCTACCAACAGACTATGGTACACCTATCTCGACCATCTGTTCCCCTTAAAGCCACCTGCTTCCCGCCATATTATACCCTTGGACCCACTCTAAACTGGGTGAACCCAGGACCCACCTGCTGGAAATGGTACTTTATAACTACTACTAAGAGGAAAGATATCCAGAACAGAGAGAAAAGGAAAAGCACATAACAATTGAACTGAAGCATTTGCGTTGTGAACCCGACAACAAATAAAAATATACATTACATGTACATATGTTGTTCTTTTTAACCAAAATATAAATATACTGGGCACTTTTTGATGCAAAAACTCATTTCTTTACAGGAAACATTCAACTTTTTGGATAAAGGAACTTAATCCGGAGAAAAGGGCACGTTATTCCAGCTTAGAAACCGGTTTGACAGACGTGGTGTAAAATCAGAGGTATTGCTAGTGGTTAGTTTGCTGCATATTTACCCAGTGTATGTGGGGGAGGCGCCCTTATTTAGCTCTTTTTCAAAATAGGATAATTATCCACAGATTAAGGGGTAGGGTTGTGATTTTGAAGACAAACACAATTTCATCATGCCTTTCCCAAGTCAGAGACATTTACTTGATAGTATTTTTTAGTTGTCGTTCATTACTTTATAAATTAGAACTGTATGGAAGTGTTATTTTTAAAAGTCCAGCTGGTTGAATTATTCAACATGTTTTATTACATAGGGCCATCAAGACATTACTGTTTGTGTGGGGCTTCACACACCTTTGGTGACTATGTAAATTTCCCGCGTTCGTTCATTTCATAGGGTCTGTTTCTTTGTCTCTTTCCCCATATCTTGTTATATTCTTTGGGCAAGTGCAGATTTTTATTACATGACTAAAATATACGTGATTGTATAAAAACTGAAATTTTACATAAGTTGTAGACAATAGGTTTCAGAAGTTGCATTCTGATAGACATGTCTATAACAGACATGACAGACTGTGTAATTTGCTTTTATATATATATACTTGATAACTTCCCCGCGTTATTGTTTATTATTGGTAAATTTTGTGTGGGAACACTTTTTTCCTGATTATAGCTATTGCATAGCACTAACAGTTTTGAGGGAAGAGTTCTAAGGTGGCAAAATGATCTTTAACGGTTTTCACAGTTTTCCGGTTGTTGACTGATTTTGTCTGTTTATATACTTATGAGTTTTGACTTTCCCTTTGTAAGATTGTTCGGAGTTCGGTAATTTTGTTATTACCCTTATTTACTTTGAACATGACAATATAAAACAAGGTGGACAACCTACATCATAATTTTATATAATTTCTGGACCGGTCTCTGGATTCTTTTCAACTGGTCCAGAAATTATACAAAATTATGATGTATGTTGTCCACCTTGTAAAATGTATTTTTAAACACACTTTTAAAATACATTTTTGTTTCAATGATTGCCGTGAATTTTTTAGATTCGTGACGAAAGGATACATCATCTTAGCGGCTTTAAAACTATTGGGACTATCGTCATTGGATCAGTTTGAATCTATTAAAATTTCAACAGAAAAGGAAGACCAAAAGTCTTTCCTTGAAAAACCGTCATCAGACATTGTATGTCAGTTCGTTGCTACTGAAGAATTCAAATTGAGCAAACTTCCAGAACAGACCAGAACTATTCAACGTGTTCCATGTGGATATCCGGGATGTCCAAAATCATTCGCTGTCGATGGCAGGTGTAGACAAACACCGTGACTCATGCATGTATAAACATTTTACTGTATTAAATGGAAACGAAACTAACAATATATCGCCACCAGAAGATGTCTCAGACAGTGCCTCAAACATTTCACAGGATGATCATGACTTTAAGTTCAACTATGTGTGCAATGTTCTGAGGGAAGGGTTGATGGACTGGAACCGTGAGGACGTATCCAAGGAGAATGATGGAGACTGTATAATTCGTTTGGCGGTTTGACATGCTGAAGTTCTTTATGACACACCATACCAAATATTGTCTTCTTGGGTTTAAACTAGTCCCACATTATGGCTTTATTGACACCAAGACTAGCATTTGAACTTAAGCATAATCGCTCTGTAAATATTCATGGTGGAGAAGGTGGGAATGTTCCAGGTGACCTGGCCCTTGAATTTATGAACATGCGTGCTAAAGATGCTCTAAATGCATTACGTGGAAACATAACATCAGCATCCATTCAACGTGTTGGACGTAGTCTTCAGGGTTGTAACCATATTATTGATGTCTACACAAAAGGTTTGAACCAATTCTTTGGTAAGCCGTCGAACTGGAAGCCAACGTTAAAAAAAGACATAGAGACATTTGTGAAAGAGTTGAGTTCAGAGGATTTGTTCAATAAGGGTAATAACAAAATTATCGAACTCCGAACAATCTTACAAAGGGAAAGTCAAAACTCATAATTATATAAACAAACTAAATCAGTCAACAACCGGAAAACTGTGAAAACCGTAATGACCCTGACTTGGTACAGGCATTTCTAAAGAAATGGTGGGTTGAATCAGATTTTAAAGCGCCAAACCTCCCCCTTTCATTACGGCTCAAAGTTTCCGGCTGTCACTATAACAGTATTTATAACAATACTTGAACAAAACAGGTAAAACAGTTGTCAAAAGCAGCACCAAACTCAGTGAAGTCACACATTCATAAAAAATATATTTGACGTTTTTGTTGACACCCTATCTTTATACACTTTCGCTCATTTCAGACTTTGAAACACTAGACAAGTTGGACCGATAAAAAACTTTCAAAATGGTTAACCGTGCAAAAAGAAGTGTGCTAAATTGCAGAGATCACGTTCCTATGTTATATAAATGGAATGATTTAACAGCTACATGTATATCTGCAATTTTGTATTGAAAATTTGAACAGAGAACACCTTTAATTAGTGTTAATTTATATATATATATGTATATGTAGAAATATTTAATTGGAAATAACATGTATTCGAAGGGACAACAGATGCAGTGATACAATATACTCTTGGCCATAACTATGGAACATTTTTATTATCTATCCTGTGTCAGAAATGAATGCCCCGGCCCACATGCCTCGAACTAGCAAAATATTCGAAATATCCAATATATAATAAATCAACATAAATTGTCAAAAGAATTTTTTTTTTCTGGTATACTTGCTCTATATAAAATGTAAATATTTTACACATTTTGTTCTAGCAGTTATGAAAAAAATCAAATGTATCTTGTATTACCAAATAAGAGGCCAGATTGTAACTTCATTTTAAGTAAATGTATGTCTTGGAATACCTCAATTTCATATTTCATAGAATTTTTTATGGAAAAGATCTTGGTGAAACAATTCAAGTGCTAATTTTTTAGACCAATACATCACCAGTTTGGGGATGCAGTGTTAGGTAAAGTTGTTTAGTCAGGAAATTTTGGATGGATTTTCATAAAATCATTTTAGGAAAATTACATTTATACTGGATAAAAGAAATCGGTTTTCTAATACATTTAATTAAGTCCAGTATATTTGCCGTAGATTTTCTGTTTTTTATTATAATCAGATGTATGTCTTTCAATTGTTTCTTGGTACGTTTTGTGCATTCTACATTTAGTCTTTGTTGAACTAAATAGTGATACATATAGTGCCAATATTTTACTGTTTGTTTTCACATGTGCATATTTCTTGGTTGTGTACTCTGGATTTTGATATCAAACTAATAAAGTTTTGTATGTACATGTTAGTATATGTTTTATTTATTTCAAAACAGTGAAGCCAAAGATTAACAAAATGCAAATGAACAACTGAGGATATAACATTGCAGTCCCTCTAAAAAACCACTAATGTGTAATTAAACACAGGCACTTTTGAAGGGTAAAAATCATTCCTGCTCAACCTGTCACTATTAATACTATTTCCTATGTTAAGGTCCTAGTGCTGCTGATGAGGCATAAGTTGCCGAAATGGTGATACAACCCATTAAAATGGTGTGAGTGCGAGTTTTATATGTGCGTTAATGTCTCATGTGCTTTTACTCCATATCCTTGCATTTTCTAATGTTCACATACATTGTACTGACGGACAAAAGATACCCTCCGAAAAAATTTCTTGTCAAATCATCAATTTATTTTATTTTTAAGAATCATGTACATGTAAACCTGCCTATGCAGCCACTTCTACATGTATTTAGCAATAACCTGTATTAACACCTTTTTCATATCACATAATAGAACATTTCATATGAATTTAACCTTTTTTTTAAAAGTCACCTGCTTTAAAAATATTTAATTTCATTATGCTCAAATAATGAAGCACGAACAATTGATTATTGTGCCAGAATATTTCCCAATAAAACCATCACTACAAAAATTTAAACAACACTTTGCACCGTTGATAATTTGTAAGCAAGTTGTTAAAATATTCTATTTCTACACAAAGTCTAAGTTAATAGAAAATAATATGAAAGTTATATAACCGGATATGAGTGGTGCGTTTCTAGTGACAGTGGGTATATTTTATATTGCTCAAGTTATAAAGAATGTGTATTTACAATAGTTGTTTTTAATTCTTTCAGGTTGGGTGAAACTTGCTCACACGTTGCAGCCATGTGGTTCAAATTAGAAGCTGCAGTTCGACTTGGGTATACCTCATCATCGTGCACCTCAGAGACTTGCCAGTGGAATGCAACATTCCTAAAGAATGTAAACGCAGCACCAATTAGTGACATCGTATTATATAAGGATAACTACGGTTCGAAATCAGCAACAAAAAAGAAAAAAACTGTAAATGCTCCATCTCAGGTAGAATTAGACAATTTCTTACTTCCTTTGAAGACAGTTAGTCCAAAATCTGTGTTATTGTCAGCATTTGATGAACATTGGGATAATTGTATAGACAATACCCCACAAGTTACTGAAGATGCCTACCCAGTTGATCTCAGGACATACTTTGAACCAAACACAACAAGTGACCAAATCAATAACAGTTGTCAAAATATTTTGAAAAAACTTTATGATATTACAGAGACACAGCGCAAAAATATATGCAAAGTAACTGTTGGTCAGTCATCCAGTCCTCAGTGGTATAGATATCGTGCTGGTATAATCACAACCTATTACGTACATTACTTGACAAACCTAGCCAATCAGCAGTGTTGAACATCACGACCTTAGGATCGCTATCATATCTAGGCCCAGCTGTTCAACACGGTAACAAATATGAACAAACAGCAATTGATGCAGCTGTATCACACATGAGAAAGTCACACATCAAAACTGGGTTGACAATTTCATCAGAAATACTATACGTAAGTGCTAGTCCAGAATTTCTGCTAAATTGTGACTGTTGTGGTGAGTGGGTTGGTGAGGCAAAATGCCCATATTCACATAAAGACGAATTGATAGGTAACATTTCTGATCCGAAATTTTCGCTGGAAAATGACAACTTGAAAATAAAACCACCAACATTACACACAAATACAAATGCATATGCACTGCACAGGCATAGACAAGTGTTTATATAGTTTGAACATTCAAGGACTATAAGGTAATTACTGTAGGTTGCCAAGTATGAGGATTTTACCACAAGTACCGTTTCAAATCTGACCGAAAAATATGAAATGATCATAATACCAGAAATTGTGACCAGAATATCAGAACTGAAAAAATGGTCATGTTATAAAATTACATGCGATAAAGAAAACAATAACAAAGTGTTTTGCTTTTGTAATGGTCCAGAGACACCTCAAATGATAGGTTGTGACAATCCAGAGTGTACAACTGGTAACCAGTGGTGGTTCCATTTTCCATGCATTAAAATGAAACGCTCTCCAAAAGGTAAATGGTTGTGTCCTGTATGTAAAATCAAAGTAACATGACAGTACATGTACTTAGTAAATGTTAGTTTTGTATTGCAAATTCATATAAATATGCTACTGCAGTATATGATTTGAAGAACATAGTCTGTGAACAGTCATACTTGTCGTATTTAAAATGTATAGTATTCTGCCTACATTGAACTGTCTGGTCAGTGCAAAGCAATGATGCATTTGTGTAACTAAAACGATAGATATTATAAAATTCAATAAATATTCCATTATTTAAATTTTTTGCTTTCTTTGCCATTGGTAAATTATGCTTTATCCTTGTTTAAATTGTTGAAAACATTGAAATGTCAACGACAGCTAGGATTCATTGAAAGTATACTTTTTATGTTTACGTAGCAGGATATAATTACTTTGAATTCACTTCATTAATGCTAAGTCTGCTTGAGCATGTTGAGTAATATTTTATAGAAGAAAGTCACATTCAGTACTTAGGCATAGAACTAAGAAGAAATTGTTATGTTCTTAGGGTCATTTCTGTTATTTGAAACAATAAAGTGTATTTTTATATATTTGTATCTGTTGAAAAAATGACGATTTCTGATTTAAATATATGGTATTTTAGCATTTTTAAATATTTCTTGAAATAAAAATTAAAAAGATGTTTTTTTTTCTGTTATACATAGTATGCAGCAAAACACGAAAAACAAGTGTTTCTGGTAACCTAGACCTGTTCTTTAACTTTATGCAATTTTTTCAATGAAGGTTTAGTTTATGGCCAAAGTAAAGTTTTCCCAAAATTTAATTAACAAAAAAACAAATAAAATCTTTACTGTATTTATATAGGTATCCTTCTGTGTATTTTGTTCAAAGTTACCAGAAACGCATGTATTTCTGATTTTGCCTACACAACACATCTGAATTTCTGATTTTAGTGATATTGACACTGGCCCAACATTAACACTTATCAATCGATTGGAATCTAATTTCAAAAGTTCACTTGAGAAAATTTGTACTTAATGATGTCTGCAAAAGTTGAGCTCATGCAAAGTCTCTTTACTCAGTCTTCTGATGCCAAGTTTTCACAGATGTTTGACAAATTTAACACCATAACAAACAAATGGATAGATGTTGAAAAGAATATCATAGAACTTAAAACTAAACTACAAAATACTACACATACAACTACTCTTGAAAAAGAGATCATATAGTCAAACTTAAGAGTCTCAGTGTTCGATCTTAAAACAACAAAACGACACCCAAAAGATCAATTAAACAAACTTAACTCTAAAATTGGGTTTTGCAGAACTAAATCAGAAATCTACAGAAATAGACAATTCACAGTGTGCCTCATCACAATTGTCTGCAAAACTACATGATAAAGAGAGTGACATAATGGGCTTAAAAATGCACAATAGCAGAGATGATAGTGCTGAATTTCAAGAGGTTAAGGCGAGACATCCTACACATTCTACAAAACATCATGTAACGATAATTGGGACTTATAACATTAATGGTATACAACCTGATAAACTATCGTACAGTTTCTCAGCAAATAAAATTAGTGCCTACACACTTCAGCAGACCGAAGAAGAGGTTAAACACCTGGAAAACACACCTACACTTCTAGTACTTCATTCCCTTACTAATGACCTGAAGTCAAAATCACCTTCCGATTGTCTCGATACAATGTGCGATATTGTCAATGATATACGTGAGCTGTATCCAAAAACCAAAATTATCATTTCACTTCCTACTCCAAGGAATGATTCCGATGATTTCAATATAAAGGGGCAACTCATCAGTATAATGATAAAGGATAAGCTTAGAGGAAACACAATGGTATCCTTCTGTGATAACAGCAATATGTGTTACAAAGGGGAAGCGTTATCACGATATAGATCCGATCAAGACGGATACCATCTCTCACAAAACGGAATTTCAATACTGGCATCAAATATCAGGGATTCAATCGATGAAGCTTTAAACCTCCCAAAACGTATCCCTCGTCGGGAACATCGTCAATACCCAAGGAGAGGTAGAGGCTACAACAACTATAACCGAGGTGGAAGACGGTGGAAGTGGCCGTGGATTCAACTACTGGCTTGACTTTGATAATTCGTTTATAAATATAACTCATGACAAGTACAACTTGAGTGGTCTAGATAGGACAGAATATAAGCATATTAACTTAGTAACTATTTACTTCATAGACTTTAATATTAGAAAGGAAAAGTATCAATATAATTATATACATAATTGAAAAGCTACAAGATAGGATAAAATAAAATAGAAGAATAGGTATAGACAACAATATGAGAATAAGCTTAAATATTTCAACATGGAATGTTGGGAGGACTTATAACTGAGAAATATAACAAAACAATTGATCCTGATTTGTTATCCCAATTTGATAATGATTATATCGTTTTACTGACAGAAACTCATGTTGGGTGTAATAACATCATCACTTTCGACCATTTTAATTACTATCCTTTTTGTCAAGACCGATCAAAAAATAACAGGCATTTTGGTGGTCTGGAGGTTTTAATACGTAAAGATATAAAAAGGGGGGTCAAATTTTTAAACAACGGTACATCTGAATACCAATGGCTCAAGCTATGCAAAGATTTTTTCCACCTTAAAAGGGATATATTTCTTTGTATTATATATTTTGCTCCGAGATCAAATGTAGACTTAATAGATATATTAGAAAAGGATATCATTGATAAATATGGTAAAATGGGAGATATTATGTTAGCAGGCGATTTTAACGCACGAACAGGGTCAGAACCTGACTTTATTGTAAATGATAATATTCTTCATATTCCTATTGATAATACTAATCATAATTTTGATTGCATTACTGAGGAGAGAGTCAGTCAAGACAGTGTTGTAGATTCCCGAGGTAAAGATTTACTTGAATTATGTATTTGTAATCAACTTAGAATCTTAAATGGTAGATGTTTTGGTAATAGTGCAGGAAAACATACATGTTTTAAACCAAATGGATGTAGCGTTGTTGATTATGTCTTAGTGTCCGAGTCTTTACTTCAAAATATTTTGTATGTTTGTATCCGATTTTAAACCAACCTTTTCAGATTGTCATTGTAAAATGTCAATCAAAATATTAGCTTCTATTGAATATCAAAAAGAGACATCTGGATTAAAAGACTTTCTTACAAGATATATTTGGTATGCTGAAAGTATTAATTGTTTCCATGCTCATCCAGCTGTACAAAATGAAATTAAGCAGTTTCTAACGAATGATATTTCCTTTGAAGAAAATGGTATTAATAAAGCTACCAATTATACTCATGGTGTTTTTGATAAAGCATGTAAATTGTCATTGAAGAAGAAGAAAATAGTAAACAAAAGAAACAAAAAATGGTTTGATTATGATCTTAATACTATGAAAAGGTTGGTAGATGAAAAGGCAAAATTAATGTCGAAATATCCAAAGGATCCGATAGTGCGAGGTTCATTTTTTAATCATAGCAAAAAATATGCAAAATTGAGAGGAAAAAAAAGAAGAGAGTTTAAGCAAAACATATTGGATCGTATTGAAAATTTAGAAACAAGATAATCCGAAGGAATACTGGTCTCTGGTTAATCAACTGCGTAATAAACACTCTGATAAACCGGAGAATAGTATTATTGATGGAGAAACTTGGTATACATATTTTTCTGAATTAACATCTTTGAAAAGTACTATGCATTCAAAAGTAAACAAAATCGAAGAAAAGTTTAAATTACTGGAACAAAAGTCTGAATGTTTCTCAATACTTGATTATAAAATTACAACTGGTGAGTTGTAAAAAATATTTTCTAAACTAAAATCTGGGAAAAGCCCTGGATTGGATAATGTAAGTAATGAAATGCTAAAAGCATCTCAAAGTTACATGAATCCATGTTTATTGAAATTATTCAATGCTGTATTTACATCGGGAATTTATCCAAGTAAATGGTCTGAAAGGCAGATGATCCTAATAATCCTGTTAACTATAGAGGAATACCAATTAATAACAGTATTGGTAAACTGTTTAATTTAGTATTATGTAACATATTTGATTAATTTTTGGCTGATAATGATATTATGATTTCAAAGAAAGCTCGCACTTCGTATCACATATTTGTTTTAAAGTGTATTATTGATAAGTACCTGAAATGTGGGGGCAAAATATTATATGCATGCTTTGTGGATTTCCACAAAGCATTCGACACTGTTATTCATGTTGGAATTATGTATAAATTAGTTACAAAATATTAATGGTTATTTTTTAATCGAATCTTAAAATCAATGTATATGATTGATAAATTATATATAAAAGTTGACAATAAAATGACAGAGTTTTTCACAGCTGAAGTTGGGGTCAGACAAGGGGTTGTGTTAAAACTTAGTCTATTTAAATTTTTCATAAATGACTTTCCTAAACTTTTGGAAGAAAACACTGACTCGGTCACATTAGATAATACAAAGATTCCGTGTTTGTTATTTGCTGATGACCTTATACTTTTTTTCTAATACAAAGGAAGGTCTTCAAAGTAAATTAGATATTTTGAATGATTATTGTGAAGAGTGGTGTCTTGGTATAAATCCAAAGAAAACTAGTTATTATTTTTAATAAGACGGGTAAAGTTAGTTCTAATAATAAAACCCTAAATGCTCGCTTACTCGCAAGGGTTATAACGGGATGCTATTACACGTAATGGAGCAGCCGCCGAGATTTTTTTCGCTCGCTTACAGAGCTTCTGACGCCTGCATTTATCAATAATAAGACATAACCTTTCCTTTTGTCCATTATTATAACACGTTTTTATCACCTACCAGTATTTTAGAATGTAATTCCCACAAAATAAAAATCCATGTTTACTTTCAGTCTCTGAACATTTTGAATTTCGTCATTTCCGGCCTCATTATTTGGATGTCGATACCATATTTGGCGATTTAGGCGTGAATGTTTACATCAGAAATACCATATTTAGAAAAGCTCCGCCTTCCGTAGTTTCCGGTTATGGAAAACGATCGATAAATTTGAACAAGGTAGTGGCTACCTTTGAAAAGCATATATTTCTCAGCCAAACCGATTTAACAAGGACTGGGATCATCAGTAATAGTTATAATGAAATGCTTGAAGCGTAAATAGTGAGTTTTTATGTTTCAACTTTTTTTTTGCTCCATTGTGACGAATGGGACCGCGTTGTAGCTCTGCCGAGACACAAGTTTGTCACAGGAGCTACATTATTGCAGCTAGGTAAACTACTTAAATATAATTTTCACATTGGAACCAATACTATTGATTGTACTAAAAACTATAAATATCTAGGTATAACGATGGAAAAGTCTGGTATTTTACTGAAGCAAGAAAAACAATTGTCTCAAAAAGCCATAAAAGCAAGCTTTAAACTATGCAGAGATATGAAATCTGCTACCCCATCTATTAAAACATTTCTCCATTTATTTGATCATTGCATAAAACCTATAGCATTATATGGATGTGAAAACTGGGGTGTCATAAATATCACTTAAAAGAGAAAAGAGCTCAATTTATATGACATTTTTAAAGAATGGGAATCTGAGAAGGTTAATCTAAAATTTTGTAAATATATGCTCAGGGTTTCAAAAAAGTGCACAAATATAGCTGTGCTGACTGAACTTGGAAGATTCCCTATGTATATAGATGTATTAAAGCAAATGTTCATGTACTGGCATAGACTTGAACACTCCCCCTCAAATTTATTAAATCAAGCATTCAGTGAATATAAAAACAATACTAATCAAGATAGCAACTCTTGGTATTCCAATATATTCCTTTATAGTAAACAAATTAATATTGATCTTGCAGTCTGTAAAGACTTTGGTAAATCTAAGTTTAAATTTTTGCTAAAAAAGGCACTGAAAAATAACTTTCTAAATGTATGGACACAAATACTGTATTGACCTTATTTGTGGACATGGAAAGAAAAGTCATATTCTTCGTTGAATGATTCTACACAACATTTAAGGGCTATTTCAAAGGAGTATATACTCCTCGCAATAATAGCATTACAAAAACCTATGATAAATTTCCTTAGAGGAGATTCCTTTGTGTTCAACAATTGAAGACTTGAAAACACTCGAGTCATCTCAGAATACTAGTTAGATGAAACATACCGAATTATGTGAAGAATTAATTCAGTACCGTAAAAGGACTAAAACTAATGCCGGTATTGAATCTGCAATCAAAGAGAATGACATTACATGGTTCTAAACTTCTAGTAAATTCTGCAATACATCAAATCAAAAAGAGAATTGAAGAAATAATATGTTTGATAAACGCTCGTATGTATCTGGTGGCTCGAGAAGGTCAAATCACTCTTCAAAGCAAAGCACTATTAGTTCTGAAATAGTACGCAAATCTGAGACACGGTTTTGGAGGTCATTTTGTGTCGATTCAGAAATTGTAAAAAGTTTTATCATTTGAATAAACATGAAACAGCTAATTTTGGTCAAGTGCAATAATAATTAATTATGTAATTGTTGCATAATCATAATATTATAATCAGTGGAACGATATATTTTTCTTCTTTCAAATGGTACCTCATTTGTTAATTTTGATGCAATATTAAGAAAGTTACAGCTGTTTTCATATGGAAGATTGGAGGGAAAAATATTTGTATAGTGCTACCTTAAAATGACTTGTATACATTTGGGAGCTTTTTAAATATCAAATGAGGTATGTCATTGAAATGAAACATCAAATGAGGGTTTCATCAACAGTTCAGAACAATGAGTTGACACATTGGGGTTTGTTTTAAAAGTAAAGAATCGAATTTTTTAACTTACTTTTTCAAGGTTAAGCATGACCACAGTGACTATTACAAGATTTGGTGTAGTTAAATATAGCTTTCTCTAATGAAAGTTATTATTCCACAAACAAATGTCTTATTTTTTATAGGGAAACTGGATAGGTATACTCCATCATGTGACACTATGCTATACTGAAACAAGTGGCTGCATCCATGGACCACTTTCGACAGAGAGAGAGAAAGGATGGCTAAAAACGAGGGCACTGTCTGCCAACAAAATTCAGTTACAAAAACTTGGAAAAGGACAAAAACCAAAAGCAGCGAAAGCAATAAGTGCTGATGAGGAGAACCTTATGTGGGAAGAAGGTCAACTAGGAGATAGTAGTCCAAGAACTTCTGTTTGGTATTACTTTACGAGGTGCTTTGGTCTTCGAGGCCGAAATGAACACCGACAGCTTTTGTTAGGAGATGTTGCGTTAAAGAAGGACCATGTAAACGGACGAGAATTTTTGGAACATTCTGAACGAATGACAAAAATGCGAGATGGGACAGGTAAATAAAATAGAAAAGTGAAACCGAGATTAAATGAAAATGGAACAGAAAGTGATCCCTTAGAATTATATAAAATTTATTTGGAACGTCGTCCAGAAAAGGCAATGAATCCGGGAAAAAACTGATATTTTCACATCTATATAATAATATGGCCTTCTTCAAAAAGAATGAAGATTACCTAAAATTTAAATTGACAGGTTAAGAAATGTGTGTTTTCATAATGGACCGGTTAAGTCATAATGGCTCTCGGAATGTTATATTGACCTTCGGCGTTGCCTCGGGCCAATACAACCTTCCTTGGGCCATTATGACTAACCGGTCCATTATGAAAACACTCATTTATTAATACTATAATAACAAAAATGTCAGGCTTATTATCACTATGCAAACGTTTTACTATATTTATCAAAAAAGTAAATGCTTTGTTGCAATGTGTTTTGTGTATGTATTATTATCTAACCTGTTCATTTCGTCGCTCTTATTGTCATTATTGTATTGTCCTCATGTTACACTTTGTGTGTCTGAGCGGTATTCAATAAAATCTTGAAACATATCATGTTTGAAATAAGGGGTTAACCTATGTCTCCACAAAGACAGAAATTGTTCTCTGGACTTCCATTGACATTTTTTTTTATCATTGCTGATAGATTTGTAATGAATTTAGTGCATCCTATATTTTTATATGACTTTTGCGACTTTTTAGCATTTTTGTATTTGTACATTTATATTAATTGTTCATAATTTAGGAATTAAGACCTAAAATGAATTGATAAATCTCTTGTAATGAATTTATATGAATTAAACAAACTGTACTTTAGAAGAAGTGGTTTTATAGCAAAATTCCATGTTTTTGTATCATATATGATACATATCTCGATATGCCTAGTGTATCATATATGATACAGTCCCCAATTTTACAGGTGGGGTCTAATATTAAATACAAATGTCCTGCTATCATTTAGTTTTCATAAAAACCTTAAAAAATCACTTTATTAAATTGTTATTCCTTCATAACGGTATTTGGGCATTAGAGGGTTAAAAGTACTGTGAGGTCAAGATTAGACAGAAACGTATTCTAAAAAAAAAAACCAATCATCTGCTGCTGAACGTTTTCTGGAAATGCCAGTTCTGAAAACATTCAATTTTGACAAAGAGGGGAAAAGTTCAAGTTCAGAGGATATGTTTTCACTGTAACATCATATGTAACCTCTTTTTACATATGGATTATATTATATGGTAATAATATTTACTGTAGCTATCGTGGAATTTATTCGTCAACTTAGAAGGATTATATTTAGAAGATTTAACCACATTTTAACAGACATTTAACCAAATATATTGCGAGAGCCAGGGCAACAACAACATGAGGAACAAGAACAGGTACCGAAACGTCCACAACGTGAGATTCGGGACTGTCCACGACAAATATTGAGAAGATCTCAAAGAATTAAAAGATTTGATATTGGTATTTAACGCCACTTTCAGCAATATTTCAGCTGTATCATGGCGACCAGTTTTAGTGGTGGAAGAAGAAGAGTACCCGGAGAGAACCACCGACCATGGGCAAGCAACTGGTAAGCTTTATAACTTGCGGCTGCGAGTCGAGTGCACCTTTTTGTAATTTACAAAGCAGGGCGCGAACCCAAGCGTATTGGTGATAGGCTTGTACGAGTTGTTAGGTAGTTGGATTACCTAACAACTCATACAAGCCTAACTCATTGAGCCACCGGGCCCTAAGAATTAGAACAGTAAATGAAAATAAAACAATAATACCATCATGTTATTCCTTTTCTACAGTAACCACCTAGCAAAATTTTTTTACGAACTACATGAATACCTCATTTCTAGTACCTATATTTCTGTTTCTACACACACATGAAATATTCTCAAAACCTTCTATATTTATCGAGTTATTATCACTTGACCAAGTTTCACTGAAAAATAAAATATCATAAATGTGTATTCAATTCAAAAAGTCGTTATCGTCTTTTATCGAATTTAAGCCATGTATATTCCAACATAAGCATTTGATTTTGTTAAATTGTTCTCTTTGCTAGTCCTATGGCACATCCTCTCTTCCACCCACGAATGTGCGGTCTTTCACAAAGTAGTCCTTAATGTCGCTACTGTTTTGAGTACGGGTTCTTTCCTCCGCTTCTGGATTTCCAGGGGCAGCTGTTCAGATATACCGAATTCAGTTCCTTTTGGGTTCTTGGGCGATTTTTAACGAGGTCCCTGTATTCATAATTAGAAAATTTCACTAAAATTGGCCGGATTAATTTTCACCTTTCTTGCCTAATCGATGGGATTCGGTAATAGTTATTTTCGTACCAGCGTCCTCAATCATTAACATTACTTCATACAGTGTTCCAGCTAGGTCATTTTCACAGGGCGGACCGCCCGCCCTTTTTCAAGTGACGCCCTGTGCCTTTTTCATGACGCCCTGTGCCTTTTTCATGACGCCATGCCCTTTTTCAAAGTCTATATGCCATTTTTAAGAACATGTATCGTTTATTTTGATGTTTCGTAATGAACCGCCATTTTTCTCGATTACGCTTCCTTGTAAACATTGCGCGCGCATCATAATCAATATTCTACCTGTTTACCTTGACAGTTAGGTTATTTGCAACAGTTGATTGACTCTAGCTAATTGAAAGTGATTAAAACTCATCAAATAAACAAATCTAACATGTTGTCTTATTTCTGTCACAATGCCCAAGCGTGACAGACGTTTGAAGGAAGAAGTTAAAAAATGTTTAAAATATAAAAAAAACAAATAAAAAAAAAAATGCAAAGAAACAAACAGAACTTTGAATGACTTTTTTAGTACTACGGGAGTTTTAGATATATTTTTTAGCATCTTGATGGTGTTGAGCTTTTAATTAATTTGAATCCCCTACAATAGCAATAAAAATATATCTTAGATATTTTTACAGTAGAATTTTACACCACTGACAGTGGTTCAAAGTGTTTTCTATTATTAGCAAATTAATATTTTGATAATTTTTTTTTTTTTAATCCAATTTTAAAATGTTGAACTTTCAAATTCATCTGAAACTTAAACAAGTGATTAAATAGAGGAATGTCATGAAAGGAGCATCATGGCATGCCTGAAGCTTTTATTAAATGAAAAGCTTGGTTTATCAGCACTGTACCCCAATAATATCATACACTTAATGAGTACAGCAGAAGTAGAAAGGGTATTTTCACAGGTCAAATTGGTAAAGTGTGATCACATAAATCGCATGAAACAGGTCACAATTAACAATAATTTACATGTCAAACTAAATTGCAACAAACAATGTTATGAGCATGACTGTGTCAGATACAGTAGTTGACAAGTTTTTTTTAGAGTTAATGACAGAAAGATAGAATTCTATCTAGGTTGATTTGTTGAATAAACTGACATATTTGCTCATGTATAAATAATAAAAGTCAATATTTGATTGTATACTTTATTTGATTTTACAGTGTCCCTAAAACATGCCTTTTTTGAAAATCCAACAGCGCACTAAAGTGCCCTTTTTCAGAACCAGCACCCTGCCCTTTTGAAATCCTAGCTGGAACACTGTTCATAGGATGTTTTTATTACATCGGGTATCAAATTATTCCGCATAGACTTAGAACTGAAGTAGATGTAGTTATCTACTGTGATGAACTACAAGTGGATAAGGTCGACATCTGTACTTCTACGAGTGTTATATCCTTGGGGTGAATTCGGTCATGTTCCGGAACTTTGTATCCTTTCCGGAATCGGTTTTGTAACTTGTTGTGGAAAGATTGGTAGCAGACAGACGCCAATAAAATTGTTATATTTTAAAGAAAACGTGTTTATTGAATGCCACAGATCGGTAGCATGGTGGAGAATCACAAACGACGGTAAATTCATACAGTTTAATTACTGTTTGTTGTAAATCGGACTTGAAATTAATTATTTTATCTGAAGAAGTGTTCGAGACCGATGGAATTGGGGAGAGAAACTAGTTAATAATGAGTCTGATTTCAAGAGCGGAAAAGAACACCGAGGCACTTTCGCCCCAAGTGGTGAACACAAGACCAGCTAAAATTCCAGTTGTGTTAAGTGACAGTAAGCGAAAGTATTAGCAACACGAGATTGACAATTCACATCCTTACTCTATTACATGGTTGTGTAAGCCTGGAAAAGGACTTCAATTTATATTGGATTGGTTAAAACAGAATGTATTGAAAATTTTCCCTAATCTTGGACCAGTTCAAGTTATTCTTTATATATTTGTTGGGACTTGTGATTTAACTATCAAAAAAGGACAGTTCTAACGTTTCAGAACTTTGTAATTCGTTCCAGGAACTTAATGATTTTGTATGTAGTTTGGAAAGTGTGACGCTTCTGTGTTTTTGAACGAATTAGATTCTTATGCTACACTGCATAACATTTTTCAGTTTGACGATCAGCGTAAGATAGCAGCATTCTATCTGCACTTAACCGGTCCGGCTTTACCTTGGTTTAATGCCCTAACTAGTACTTCTAAAGTTACATGGAAAACATTTCTCAAGGTCTTCAAAGCCAAATATGTCAATTTGTATTGGCAAAGTCCGACAGTTTTGTTGGAAACGGAAGTATTTGAAAACATGCGCCTAGCTCCGGGACAATCAATTGACGACTTTCACTGTCAATTAGTTGAAAAAGCTTCAATGTTGCACAAACAAGATCACGAGGTTCTGGCAAAATTCATTAAAGGGCTCCCCGAAAAATTAGCGTTCTTTGTTCACGCAGGGAATCCCAAAGATAGTGCCACTGCTTTGTCTGCAGCCCGAATGGGAGAGGCTTATGACTCGTGCATCGGACGATCAAATGGTTGCAGCCGCATGTAAAGTCGAGTCGGCCGACAATATGAATTATATGAAACTCCAGGAACAAATAAACCATAAACCAACTTACTGAAGTTGTTAAAGAAATGAAGGTTCAGAATAATCAACAACGTGGGAGTAACGATCGTCCAAGGCGTCGGGCACCTGAAAGCAATGATCATGATACTTGTTTCAATTGCAAAGCAAAGGGTCATTTCCGCAGAAACTGTAATTGGAATGGCGAGGGGAACGCCTTCCCAAACACGGATGCCAATAGTTCACTTGGACCTACATAGCGTATAGAAACTATTCCCACTGACGTGAATAAAGGTAATAACAAAATTACCGAACTCCGAACAATCTTACAAAGGGAAAGTCAAAACTCATAATTATATAAACAGACAAAATCAGTCAACAACCGGAAAACTGTGAAAACCGTAATGACCCTGACTTGGTACAGGCATTTCTAAAGAAATGGTGGGTTGAATCAGATTTTAAGGCGCCAAACCTCCCGCTCTCATTACGGCTCAAAGGTTCCGGCTGTCACTGTAACAGTATTTAAATACAGGAACAAAATAGGTAAAATAGTAGTCAAAGCAGTACCATATTCGGTGACGTAAATGTCAAAAATATGTTTACGTCACACATTGACAAAAAAAATTCTTGACATTTTTGACTTCTTTATCTTTATACATTTTCACTATATGAAAATGCATCGCTTATAATTTTTTCTGCAGAGACGGAATATATTTCGACAAGATATTGGTATCGGAATATAAACTTTTTAAGAGATCGAATAAGGCGAATCTTTTTATAGCCCTGGTCCAGTAGCCTGTTTCTCAGATGAAGATGACGTTTCAGGATATCAGAATAATTGCTACTGGCCCTTGCATAGCGAATCAATTGCGAGATGTAAACACCATATGCAGGAGAAGCTGGTATATTGCTGCACATGTTTGGAAAATTTATGATTTTAAAATTGAAGTCGTCCCGCTTATCATAAATTTTAGTACTGAGTTGACCACTGTCGTCAAATTCGAGGTATAAGTCCAAAAATGAATGCACGACTACCTTCCTGTGACCATCTCCTGTCTATGCATCCACAGTGTACTTTAGAGTACTTTTATTGTAACTAGTAATGTCAAAAACATTTTATTACTTGTTACATATATTCTTGCTTGTAGAGACGTGTCAGGCATCACACAAAACTTGGTCTTGTAATAATGTAATGGCGGTATATGTTCAGTCTATAATTTCAATATCGACAGTAGTAAAATGTATAAACATCACGAACCTTCATCTTGAAAGTGGCAGAAGTTAGAAGTTAACTTTTTTTATGTTGTCGATTAACTGAATGAGGTGAAAATATAGGTCACACAGGTAAAATGTTATTGACATTTCCAGTTGTAATGAACGTACTAGAAAAGGATAGTATACAAAATACTACTACAAAAGTATAGTAATTTGTATAATATTGTAGGCTTGACTTGCTACGTAATTCGAATGTGGAAAAATACAAAACCAACTGTGTATTTTGGCTATAATAAACGAAAATTTAAATGGAACAACTTTTATTGCAATAGAATAGAATAGAATAGTTTTATTAAATCAATCAAGAAGCCCGTGAGAGCACAGAATTACAGACATTTGCATTTTACACTTACAATGATTTTGATGATTAGTAACATTTATCCTGCAATGACAGCATTTACCGACCAATATAGCCTGCCCAATATTTTTTTGATATTGGTCAGTTATAAATAGAACATACAAATGTAAAACGGGGCACATCGGGGGGTATTGTTTTCAAATACATACACAAAATTATTTCAAATACTTTTATCATCGTCCAGTAAACGTTTATTTACGATTTAAAATTGCAGGATAAATACAATACATGTGCACTGTCGAAGCATATAGGTAAATATGTGTATTCGGCGCGAAACGCGGGAAAAGGCTCGGCCAAGCCTCGCCTTTTTCCCCGTTTCTAAGCCTCACACATATTACCTATATGCTTCGACAGTGCACAAGTATTGTATATATATGACAAATATAAAAAGAATAAAAGCAAGTATTGCAAAGCAAAGGGCCATTTCCGCAATATAATACTGAACAATAAATAATAAACAAATGTAAAATTTAAACGTACAATTTAGAAATGATAATACACCTAATATAACAACAACCAGGCTTTTCAAAATGTTTATGATATAATGAAATAAACCATACATTATTTCCAGAAGCACACAACACCTTTCCTTTTCAAGATATCTTAAGAATAAAAAAGTTATGCTCCTTTGAAAAATCTTTTTTTTACGCATTAAGACTTCATTTTCACAAATGTTTGAAAAACATGTTCCTACTCTCCCACATAGACAGTTGCACTGAATTGGGTAAAATATGCATACCAATATTCACTATTAGGCCTAGTCCTCAGCTTTTAACTTTAACCATTTGAAGTCTGAAAAATAATATTAAAACCATTTTTTGCAGTTCCCATTAAATCAAAAATTGAAAACTGAATTATCTCCCTTTACGAAAATGTAATTCTAGTAAGATTAGACAAATTGCTTGCTGCATTAACATTTTTTACCTTTATTTCCTAAAATAACAAATTTAGGGCTAATTATTATGCTTCAAGTTAATTATTTTTTAAATCTTTGCAAATGAGCAAATAATTGTGAAAATATTTAACTTGTCAAAATCGGAAAATACTGACTACACCCTTCTTTAATACTCAGATTATTTATTTTAACTGTGAGATTTTTACAGAACATTTTAAGTTAAATAACTTTTTTCAAAAGTATAGCTGAAAAAGAATTAAATATAAGAATTCCTTAGCATCACTTCACAATTTATAGATAGAAATTATTATTAATGTAAAGAATCAACAAAGAAAGGTTAACTTACCTATTGGTTTAATAAAAAGTGAATATGGTCCAACTTTTATTGCCTGAAAATTTAAAATAAAGTATAATTTAAAATTTGAACAATAATTGATAACAATTAAACAATAGTCAATATTAATATTATAAATAATAAATATTAATTGTCAAATATATCAAATTGAAACCTTAAAACGTTGAAATTACAGTTTTTATTCTCTTATGAAAATAATTGTAACATAATTGTACTACACCATTCAGCGTTAAGGCACACAATTTACATTAAAAGAAATGTTTTTTTTATACTGTTTAAATAAACTTTCTAAATTTTTTAAAACATCAATGAATTTTAAATTCTACACAAACGAAGGATAACATTAGAAAATAATACAAATGTTTGCAATAGTACTAAAGGTAAAAAACAACAAATGCAAAGTAAATATAACGAATGAAATTAAGAAACGGCTTACATTTACCTGTTCTTTGTGAGCTAAGAGAGCAACATTTGAAGTTAAGGATGTTAAAAGAAAACATTTTTTAGAATCTGAAATTCCTTCCTACCCCAACCCGCACCCTTTACCCCTTATTTCAAAAAATTAAATTGTTGCTCCCTAAAAATGTTAGTTTGTTAGTATAAATTGCTGAAAAAAACTTGCTGAGTGGACACTAAAATTAGTTGGTTTACAGTATATACCGCGCTTTTCAAACGAGAGGTATAGTAACAAGTCTTATCGCTATTTTGTTTATTTTCCCTTTGATGTTTAAAACCGATATATTTCATATCACGTAAGCGCATGAGATGATGTCAATTATCGCTAAGCGTTGTCTAGGACGCACGTAGTATTATTTTGTTTTCTAATATGACGTTATAATGACGTCACATTACCAAATTCTTGATAATTTAGTGATTAACGATATAAAATATTAATTGTGTTTTAAAAAATGTCAGTATCTCAACAAAAATTATTTAATTATGAATACAAAATAGCGATAAAATAATTAAAGATGTTTTTTAAAACTCGAGGACGTTTCTCAGGGCTTCGAAAAAAGTCCTCTCGTTTTAAAAAAAACATGGTTAATCACTTATTCTTAGACTATTTTAACTAAACAAAACAATAATGTGAAGTTCCAAACAGCTTTATACCGTCCAACTACAATTGTAAGATTCCCTTTATTATAGTCTTCTTGCAGAGGGTACACATAGATGGCAGGATCATTGTCATATTTGACATTAAACCATTTAGGAAAGCCTGGTACAACTGAAACAACTCTTCCAGAATAAACTCCATTCTCAAAACTATGTTTGATACGTTTTTCTACCAACATAGGGCTTCCTGCAACATGTGTTGTTTCCTGCGTTTCAATTTGTTTTGATTCTTCAATAAGTGTACATATTTGATTAGTCATGAATTTCATTTAAATGAAATGTAACATCTTCTTGGAATTGCCATAAACCGAAATAAAGGATATCATTAGTGAATCCTTCTTTCTTCTTTTCCGCAAGTTCTTTTTCCTTTCTTTTCATTGCATCAAATCTACTTTGTTCAATTTCCTTTAAGCGAGCATGACATTTTTCTCGCAGACCTTTGCTCTCTTTCCTGCATTCATTTAAATATTGTTCTCGTGTCGTATCATCTAAAGTGTTCAACCATTCTTTGGTTTTATTATGTGAATACATCAAGTATGCTTCATTACAAAGAACACTAGCATTAGGACGATATTTTAGCAAAAAGTCTAGTTGTCCAAATAAGAATTCTGGCAACTTATTATGCTTTAGTTCTTTTGCTTTCATTATAGATGTCTTCAGGTTTAGTTGAATACTTGCCACCTGGGAGGTGATCAGCGCCTTGTCGTTGCAGTACAATTAACATGGAATAAAATAACATCTGCAGTATTTGAATAGTAAGTCCATCTGTGTCATCAGATTTAAGAAGGTATTGCAATACCTTATCTTCAAGATTCACGAGATCTTCAGGAAATGGAAGTAGTTTCATTTGTAATACCTGAGTTTAAGTTCATGTGCTTGTTTTTGGTTATTGTGACATTGTTGACAAACGATTATCGTTATGTTCAAACCTTTGTCGTTGTGATGAACAAACATGTAAACTTAATCTCAATTAAACTTTAATAAATTCCCTCTGAATCTAAAACAGGGAGTATATGTTTCCTCACTGAAATTCGAAACAGGGTCATACCATTTTTTTCGGGATCTAAAATTGACACATTCTGGACAGAAACATTGAGCCAAAACTTTTACCTTATATTCAAATAAAAGTTTAGCATCTCGATACGCTTTTTTAAGCTTACTATATGGAATAGTAGGATCTTGAAGTAAGCTTAAATTTAGGTAGACTACCTTGTATAGCTTGCTACTCCGAAAAGATTGCTTGCTATGTTTCCCACAAAAGGTCAAAGAGCTCGTTTTGATCTGCCATCTAATTTAGTTGTTACTTGTGGTACCATTTTTGAAAATCAAATCTATTGTAGGGTTAGTTTGAGAAGTCCTGTATGATCTTATGTGATTTATTTTGATCGGTATTCGCTTATACGCAAGACAATCATCAGGCTTTGTAGAACATTCATTCATTGGCTTTTGATCCAGATCTAGATATAAATGCATTGGTATTTCATAAACATGATTCCAATAATCAGTTGCGAAATCGATATTTAAATGTTTTTGAAAAATAACACCGTAGTTTATCCTTTGCTCATCACCCATTGACCTTGACAAAAGTAGAGTGGCTACGATAAGTTGTAAAATCATGTAAGCCATACTTTTCATACCTGATGAAAGTGCTGTAGGTCCTGAAGTACATGTAGTTGGTATCGGGACTGTCGGTGCCCCTGAAGTAGTTGGTATTGGTAGTGTTGTTGCTGGTACGGAACTAGGCGGTGGCACTAACCTAGCGATAGATGGTTTAAAGAATGATTGTGGAGTCCTCAGTGATGTCCCAGGCGTTTTTGTGAAGTAGTGTTCGGTTTGATGCAGCAGTAAGGATTGCGTTATCTGCGGTCTTGGTATAACAGTTTTCCCCAACTGCTGTAGACGTCCGCACAGATTTCTGCGAGTCGAAAGAAGTCAGTTGCACTGTTTCGTCTTCCGCCCCCTCAAATGGCTTTCTTGTGTTTGTATTAAATTGAACTTCTCCTGATGACTCGTCTTGTAGCCGCTGATCAAGCGTCTTGCAAATGTCTGCCACTAATCTTTTCTGTACCATATCTTTGTAGTTTGATGGAGTTACTCCCTTTTTAATGTTATCACCACTTATTATTCTGCTTCTTGCGCCTATTGTGACCTTTGTTCTGACAGTCTACTGTTTATTATGTTTCGATAAAGTTCACCAGTTCCATATTGTTAATGTGTAACTTCGGAATGGTCAGGGAACAGCTAGGCCGGGAACGAGGGAGAATCCTGCTTCGTTGATGGCTTGGGCTATTAAAAGATTCGCCTTATTCGATCTCTTAAAAAGTTTATATTCCGATACCAAGATCTTGTCGAAATATATTCCGTCTCTGCAGAAACGATTATAAGCGATTCATTTTCATATAGTGAAAATGTATAAAGATAAAGAAGTCAAGAAAAATGTCAAAAATATTTTTTTATCAATGTGTGACGTAAAAATGTTTTTGACATTTACTTCACTGAATATGGTACTGCTTTGACATATTGTTATAGTGACAGCCGGAACCTTTGAACCGTAATGAGAGCGGGAGGTTTAGCGCTTTAAAATCTGATTCAACCCACCATTTCTTTAGAAATGCCTGTACCAAGTCAGGGTCATTACGGTTTTCACAGTTTTCCGGTGGTTGACTGATTTTGTTTGTTTATATAGTTATGAGTTTTGACTTTCCCTTTGTAAGATTGTTCGGAGTTCGGTAATTTTGTTATTACCCTTATTGAAAGAAAAGAAATTGGAACCGCACTTTTATTATACAGAACATCTTGATTTTATTCAAATTGTCCATAAAAAATGAAATATCAATGTTCTTTATTTGCTATTTTAGTTGATTCAGCTTTAGTTTTAGCCTTGACAATAGTTGAAGAGCCTGATGCTGATTTGCTTTTCGATGAGTGAGTTTTGCTTGAACCTCTAAGAGACCTTTTACTCCCTGTTGCAGATTCACTTTCTAAAACACGAAGTTCATTGATATAATTGTTCATCTTTTTCAAATCTGTTTCCCACTTTTACTGTGAAGGTTATTATTTCCGATGAAACTCGTTGTGCTTCCTCTATGCACTCTGCAGTGTTTGTTCTTGCAAGATAATCCACGTATTCTTTTACACATTTTATCATAATTTGATGTACTTTGAACAAATTCCGCCTTCAGTTTTTCTAAAGCTTTTAAGTCATTGGAATGAGCCTCAGTGTTTCTAGACAACAGCTTAATATCACTGAAATATATTCAATTTCAATAGATGAACAATAAGTTCCTTTGGATTGATTGTGTCTATACAGTAACTAGTAAAACAAACATACCTCGTCAACAAACAATGACATGTGTGGATGATGTCCTAATCTCAGTAAAAATGTCAAATAAGTGGAAAATTGTATATATTTGGACAATTAATTATGATTCTTTAAATAAAAACACAATTTCATTAAAACTCCATAAAGGAACAGAAAAATTGTTAATCATAGAGTTCAACTTCTTTGGGGAAGAAATAACAATACTTGTTCACTTTTTTGTACAAGTATTGTTGACAATACTTGCATACAAGTATTGCGATCATAATGTTCAAGATATCCACTTATTGCACTCAACACACCTCCATTTAATATTAATGTTAGTTTTACAAAGTTTAGGAATTTGAGCTCTTTTAATCGAGCCCGAAGAAGCCATAGTACTATTGTTAGCTTATGTATTTTTAATTCCTCAAAATTGATACATTGAATGAAGATCAAATCGTGTCGGCAACAACTTTTTACACAATGGAAGAGTTTATTTACTTTCACGGGTGGTAATTTTTGGAAACTTGATATTAATTGTAAATTCTTACCTAATAATTTTACATCCTCTGACTTAGAATGTTAAAATATTTTTATTATTGCGCAATAAAGTTCCTGAATTTCGTTGAAGAATGAATCGGGCAAACCTCCTATGCCTGAAAATTTCGCGAAACGTTCATACTGAATGTAGTGCTGTCCCGATGTATAAATCCTATACATAATTCGAAAGCTTGCCACAATTTTCCACCGGACAAACAGGATGATGCGTCGATCCTATATGAATGACCATGTTCGGAAAGAAATGAAATTTTTTCCGACCTGCCCAAATTATTCTATACTTTTTACATCTAAAAATGTATGACATAGTCGACTATAGTGCTGGATACCGACAGGAAAAAGTCTTATTGACGATTCTGTTGTAAGGAATATTGTTTCTGTCTCGGGAACAGCCTCAAAAGCTGAAGATGACGTATGATCTTCAACATGATTTTTAGGGGGGGAAATCAAAGCTTCGTTCAGAACTTGTGCGTTAGTAACGGTTGAAACTGACCTGATGAGTATGATCTGTCACTGAAACATTTGAATGCCTGCATGTCGAAACACATTCAATGTGGTTGTTAGGCTGGCTCCAGAGAACATAATTCCACCTGCTAATACAATATTTCCAAGCGGCATGGTACCTGACATTGACTGACTAATATCTGCTTGGTGTTTTACATTGACAAGCATGTACAAACAATAGTTTTTTACCACATTTTTCCTCTGTCCAGGACAATACATTCAATCAGTTATCAATAATTCGCCTAACTGTTTTTCAAAAGCAAAAGATGTTCTCTCTTTATTTTCTGGAATGTCCCCTTGTTCTGTTGCATTATCAGTATCGGACAATAGCCATTCAGGATCTTCAAAACGATAAGATTTGTATCATAAGACTTGTATTATAATACAAAATCTTATCGTGTGTACAGTCTAAATACAGTGTATTATAAGATTTTTTTAAATCTTATGAGACTGTATTAAGGATAGAGCAATGTTATATCCTTAATACAAGTCTTAACTGACCTTTCATTTTTATCCAGTCAAAATTATAAATTTTGGGGTTACACATCTGCACTAGTATCATAATAAATGCATGTGCAACTTAAAGCACATGGTTCTTGCAAAACATATCCGACTTCTCAAATATTGATGTGGAAAAGCTTCTTGTTGCATGGGAAGAAGAAGATTTATTGAATATATCGGGGTGAAATTACCACAAAAAAGATGCAAGACACAGAGCATTGTCCAGAATCCAAGAAAAGTTACAAAGTGAAACAGGGAAAACTTTTCAGGTATGCATTTCTTTAATGAATTGGAAAAGTTCAGGTATATTGGTATAAAATGTTCAAATATCATATCTAATCGTTAACGTTTTAAAAATTAATAGTGTATACATACAAAGATCAGAATAGGCAAGTAATCATTAATTAGCAGTAATAAATCTGACTCGGCAAGTGGTGAAGAGTTGTCAGAGATTTTATCTGAAAAATTTGTATGTAAATGCAAATAAATACAAATGTACTCAACATCTAAATTACGTTACAAAAACTGAAGTATCAAATTGTAATATAATGGGTACGAAAACCATTGAGTTGTTGTGTCATTGATGGATACCACCAATATATCTTTATTCATATAAACGAAATCAAAACAGAAAGTTCAATTTTTATTTAAAAAAAAATAAATATCAATTTTGAATAGTTGTCGCCTCCTGTTCGATTTTTCTGGCACACAACACAGGGTGGCTGGTTGCCTCTCCGAATGATGGATGAAAATGGCTCCCAGTCAGTGTCCTCTTTGCTGGGCCAGTAATATAGATTGTTGTCTTCCTTGCCCATGGACTTGAGGAAAACTGCATTAGTAACTTCAAAAATCAGTATCTTTTAATAAGTTTTAAATATATATACAAACACACACACATATATATATAGGCAAAAATTAAAAAAATCATTGAAATATTTACAAGATTGTGCATTGTATGAAATTCTGATAATATGTTATATCATGCTTTATAGAACATGCATTTTTGGTAATGTTTGAAACCTTTAAGGAAATCAATTCTAGTTCTGCAAAGAAAGCATAAAGCAAGTCTTATGCTAGGGTATTATTTATATCATGCTACTTCATACAGTGCATAATCATTAGAACCTTATACATCCAATTTAGCTTTGACATGTAAATAATAAGATAAGTATTAAGTACCGTCATCTTCTCTCCAGTAAGGTCCGATACATTCTTCGGATCGAACATCTGATCTTCGATGTTGTCAACGTTTTGTTTTTTAAATGGGAGCTCATCATCCTTTAGTAGTTCTAACGTAGTGTTTTAATCACAAAGGATTTCAACCTGGCCGTTTCTGTCGGTATTGAGTCTTGATCCTGTGAGCTTAACTGGTGATGTCATTGCCGCTGCTGTTGAATATTTATCATGTTTTTCTGGCTGAAAGGAGACAAGCCTCTTCACATCTGTTTTTGATGTTTGGAACGATCCACAAAAGTATTTTGTTCTTCTGTTGCTTGATGTCGTGATTGTGGAAATAAAGCCTAAATTTTCATTATATTTTATTATATTTCAGGTCAACACATTACAGATTTTATAGCTTTACGTCCTAAGATGTATGCCTACCTCTGGAAAAAGCATGGAATAAAAAACAAAACCAATGAAAATAAAACAGCAAAAGGAATAGTTTTTCTAAAGCTTTTAAGTCATTGGAATGCGCCTCAATGTTTCTAGACAACAGCTTAATATGACTGAAATATATTCAATTTCAATAGATGAACAATAAGTTCCTTTGGATTGATTGTGTCTATACAGTAACTAGTAAAACAAACGTATACCTCGTCAACAAACAATGACATGTGTGGATGATGTCCTAATCCCAATACAATTGTCAAATAACTGGAAAATTGTATATATTTGGACAATTAATTATGATTCTTTAAATAAAAACACAATTTCATTAAAACTCCATAAAGGAACAGAAAAATTGTTAATCATAGAGTTCAACTTCTTTGGGGAAGAAATAACAATACTTGTTCACTTTTTTGTACAAGTATTGTTGACAATACTTGCATACAAGTATTGCGATCATAATGTTCAAGATATCCACTTATTGCACTCAACACACCTCCATTTAATATTAATGTCAGTTTTACAAAGTTTAGGAATTTGTGCTCTTTTAATCGAGCCCGAAGAAGCCATATTACTACAGTTATCTTATGTATTTTTAATTTAATTCCTCAAAATTGATCCATTGAATGAAGATCAAATCGTGTCGGCAACAACGTTTTACACAATGGAAGAGTTTATTTACTTTCACGGGTGGTAATTTTTGGAAACTTGATATTAATTGTAAATTCTTACCTAATAATTTTGCATCCTCTGACTTAGAATGTTAAAATATTTTTATTATTGCGCAATAAAGTTCCTGAATTTCGTTGAAGAATGAATCGGGCAAACCTCCTATGCCTGAAGCTTTCGCGAAACGTTCATACTGAATGTAGTGCTGTCCCGATGTATAAATCCCATACATAATTCGACAGCTTGCCACAATTTTCCACTGGACAAACAGGATGATGCGTCGATCCTATATGAATGACCATGTTCGGAAAGAAATGAAATTTTTTCCGACCTGCCCAAATTATTCTATACTTTTTACATCTAAAAATGTATGACATAGTCGACTATAGTGCTGGATACCGACAGGAAAAAGTCTTATTGACGATTCTGTTGTAAGGAATATTGGTTTGTCGGATTGATCTGAAGAAGAGAGAGGGTATTGTCGAACATTTTCTGTCTCGGGAACAGCCTCAAAAGCTGAAGATGACGTATGATCTTTAACATTATTTTTAGGGGGGAAAATCAAAGCTTCGTTCAGAACTTGTGCGTTAGTAACGGTTGAAACTGACCTGATGAGTATGTTCTGTCACTGAAACATTTGAATGCCTGCATGTCGAAACACATTCAATGTGGTTGTTAGGCTGGCTCCAGAGAACATAATTCCACCTGATAATACAATATTTCCAAGCGGCATGGTACCTGACATTGACTGACTAATATCTGCTTGGTGTTTTACATTGACAAGAAATGTTTTTATCAAGCATGTACAAACAATAATTTGTTATCACATTTTTCCTCTGTCCAGGACAATACATTCAATCAGTTATCAATAATTCGCCTAACTGTTTTTCAAAAGCAAAAGATGTTCTCTCTTTATTTTCTGGAATGTCCCCTTGTTCTGTTGCATTATCAGTATCGGACAATAGCCAGTCAGGATCTTCAAAGCGATAAGATTTGTATCATAAGACTTGTATTATAATACACAATTTTATCGTGTGTACAGTGTATTATAAGATTTTTTAAATCTTATGAGACTGTATTAAGGATAGAGCAATGTTCTATCCTTAATACAAGTCTTAACTGACCTTTCATTTTTATCCAGTCAAAATTATAAATTTTGGGGTTACACATCTGCACTAGTACCATAATAAATGCATGTGCAACTTAAAGCACATGGTTCTTGCAAAACATATCCGACTTCTCAAATATTGATGTGGAAAAGCTTCTTGTTGCATGGGAAGAAGAAGATTTATTGAATATATCGGGGTGAAATTACCACAAAAAAGATGCAAGACACAGAGCATTGTCCAGAATCCAAGAAAAGTTACAAAGTGAAACAGGGAAAACTTTTCAGGTATGCATTTCTTTAATGAATTGGAAAAGTTCAGGTATATTGGTATAACATGTTCAAATATCATATCTAATCGTTAACGTTTTAAAAATTAATAGTGTATACATACAAAGATCAGAAATGGCAAGTAATCATTAATTAGCAGTAATAAATCTGACTCGGCAAGTGGTGAAGAGTTGTCAGAGATTTTATCTGAAAAATTTGTATGTAAATGCAAATAAATACAAATGTACTCAACATCTAAATTACGTTACAAAAACTGAAGTATCAAATTGTAATATAATGGGTACGAAAACCATTGAGTTGTTGTGTCATTGATGGATACCACCAATATATCTTTATTCATATAAACGAAATCAAAACAGAAAGTTCAATTTTTATTTAAAAAAAAATAAATATCAATTTTGAATAGTTGTCGCCTCCTGTTCGATATTTCTGGCACACAACACAGGGTGGCTGGTTGCCTCTCCGAATGATGGATGAAAATGGCTTCCAGTCAGTGTCCTCTTTGCTGGGCCAGTAATATAGATTGTTGTCTTCCTTGCCCATGGACTTGAGGAAAACTGCATTAGTAACTTCAAAAATCAGTATCCCACACACATATATATAGGCAAAAATAAAAAAAATCATTGAAATATTTACAAGATTGTGCATTGTATGAAATTCTGATAATATGTTATATCATGCTTTATAGAACATGCATTTTTGGTAATGTTTGAAACCTTTAAGGAAATCAATTCTAGTTCTGCAAAGAAAGCATAAAGCAAGTCTTATGCTAGGGTATTATTTATATCATGCTACTTCATACAGTGCATAATCATTAGAACCTTATACATCCAATTTAGCTTTGACATGTAAATAATAAGATAAGTATTAAGTACCGTCATCTTCTCTCCAGTAAGGTCCGATACATTCTTCGGATCGAACATCTGATCTTCGATGTTGTCAACGTTTTGTTTTTTAAATGGGAGCTCATCATCCTTTAGTAGTTCTAACGTAGTGTTTTAATCACAAAGGATTTCAACCTGGCCGTTTCTGTCGGTATTGAGTCTTGATCCTGTGAGCTTAACTGGTGATGTCATTGCCGCTGCTGTTGAATATTTATCATGTTTTTCTGGCTGAAAGGAGACAAGCCTCTTCACATCTGTTTTTGATGTTTGGAACGATCCACAAAAGTATTTTGTTCTTCTGTTGCTTGATGTCGTGATTGTGGAAATAAAGCCTAAATTTTCATTATATTTTATTATATTTCAGGTCAACACATTACAGATTTTATAGCTTTACGTCCTAAGATGTATGCCTACCTCTGGAAAAAGCATGGAATAAAAAACAAAACCAATGAAAATAAAACAGCAAAAGGAATAGTTTTTCTAAAGCTTTTAAGTCATTGGAATGCGCCTCAATGTTTCTAGACAACAGCTTAATATGACTGAAATATATTCAATTTCAATAGATGAACAATAAGTTCCTTTGGATTGATTGTGTCTATACAGTAACTAGTAAAACAAACATATACCTCGTCAACAAACAATGACATGTGTGGATGATGTCCTAATCCCAATACAATTGTCAAATAACTGGAAAATTGTATATATTTGGACAATTAATTATGATTCTTTAAATAAAAACACAATTTCATTAAAACTCCATAAAGGAACAGAAAAATTGTTAATCATAGAGTTCAACTTCTTTGGGGAAGAAATAACAATACTTGTTCACTTTTTTGTACAAGTATTGTTGACAATACTTGCATACAAGTATTGCGATCATAATGTTCAAGATATCCACTTATTGCACTCAACACACCCCCATTTAATATTAATGTCAGTTTTACAAAGTTTAGGAATTTGTGCTCTTTTAATCGAGCCCGAAGAAGCCATATTACTACAGTTATCTTATGTATTTTTAATTTAATTCCTCAAAATTGATCCATTGAATGAAGATCAAATCGTGTCGGCAACAACGTTTTACACAATGGAAGAGTTTATTTACTTTCACGGGTGGTAATTTTTGGAAACTTGATATTAATTGTAAATTCTTACCTAATAATTTTGCATCCTCTGACTTAGAATGTTAAAATATTTTTATTATTGCGCAATAAAGTTCCTGAATTTCGTTGAAGAATGAATCGGGCAAACCTCCTATGCCTGAAGCTTTCGCGAAACGTTCATACTGAATGTAGTGCTGTCCCGATGTATAAATCCCATACATAATTCGACAGCTTGCCACAATTTTCCACTGGACAAACAGGATGATGCGTCGATCCTATATGAATGACCATGTTCGGAAAGAAATGAAATTTTTTCCGACCTGCCCAAATTATTCTATACTTTTTACATCTAAAAATGTATGACATAGTCGACTATAGTGCTGGATACCGACAGGAAAAAGTCTTATTGACGATTCTGTTGTAAGGAATATTGGTTTGTCGGATTGATCTGAAGAAGAGAGAGGGTATTGTCGAACATTTTCTGTCTCGGGAACAGCCTCAAAAGCTGAAGATGACGTATGATCTTTAACATGATTTTTAGGGGGGAAAATCAAAGCTTCGTTCAGAACTTGTGCGTTAGTAACGGTTGAAACTGACCTGATGAGTATGTTCTGTCACTGAAACATTTGAATGCCTGCATGTCGAAACACATTCAATGTGGTTGTTAGGCTGGCTCCAAAGAACATAATTCCACCTGATAATACAATATTTCCAAGCGGCATGGTACCCGACATTGACTGACTAATATCTGCTTGGTGTTTTACATTGACAAGAAATGTTTTTATCAAGCATGTACAAACAATAATTTGTTATCACATTTTTCCTCTGTCCAGGACAATACATTCAATCAGTTATCAATAATTCGCCTAACTGTTTTTCAAAAGCAAAAGATGTTCTCTCTTTATTTTCTGGAATGTCCCCTTGTTCTGTTGCATTATCAGTATCGGACAATAGCCAGTCAGGATCTTCAAAGCGATAAGATTTGTATCATAAGACTTGTATTATAATACACAATTTTATCGTGTGTACAGTGTATTATAAGATTTTTTAAATCTTATGAGACTGTATTAAGGATAGAGCAATGTTCTATCCTTAATACAAGTCTTAACTGACCTTTCATTTTTATCCAGTCAAAATTATAAATTTTGGGGTTACACATCTGCACTAGTACCATAATAAATGCATGTGCAACTTAAAGCACATGGTTCTTGCAAAACATATCCGACTTCTCAAATATTGATGTGGAAAAGCTTCTTGTTGCATGGGAAGAAGAAGATTTATTGAATATATCGGGGTGAAATTACCACAAAAAAGATGCAAGACACAGAGCATTGTCCAGAATCCAAGAAAAGTTACAAAGTGAAACAGGGAAAACTTTTCAGGTATGCATTTCTTTAATGAATTGGAAAAGTTCAGGTATATTGGTATAACATGTTCAAATATCATATCTAATCGTTAACGTTTTAAAAATTAATAGTGTATACATACAAAGATCAGAAATGGCAAGTAATCATTAATTAGCAGTAATAAATCTGACTCGGCAAGTGGTGAAGAGTTGTCAGAGATTTTATCTGAAAAATTTGTATGTAAATGCAAATAAATACAAATGTACTCAACATCTAAATTACGTTACAAAAACTGAAGTATCAAATTGTAATATAATGGGTACGAAAACCATGGAGTTGTTGTGTCATTGATGGATACCACCAATATATCTTTATTCATATAAACGAAATCAAAACAGAAAGTTCAATTTTTATTTAAAAAAAAATTAATATCAATTTTGAATAGTTGTCGCCTCCTGTTCGATATTTCTGGCACACAACACAGGGTGGCTGGTTGCCTCTCCGAATGATGGATGAAAATGGCTTCCAGTCAGTGTCCTCTTTGCTGGGCCAGTAATATAGATTGTTGTCTTCCTTGCCCATGGACTTGAGGAAAACTGCATTAGTAACTTCAAAAATCAGTATCTTGTAATAAGTTTTAAATATATATACACACACATATATATATAGGCAAAAAATAAAAAAATCATTGAAATATTTACAAGATTGTGCATTGTATGAAATTCTGATAATATGTTATATCATGCTTTATAGAACATGCATTTTTGGTAATGTTTGAAACCTTTAAGGAAATCAATTCTAGTTCTGCAAAGAAAGCATAAAGCAAGTCTTATGCTAGGGTATTATTTATATCATGCTACTTCATACAGTGCATAATCATTAGAACCTTATACATCCAATTTAGCTTTGACATGTAAATAATAAAATAAGTATTAAGTACCGTCATCTTCTCTCCAGTAAGGTCCGATACATTCTTCGGATCGAACATCTGATCTTCGATGTTGTCAACGTTTTGTTTTTTAAATGGGAGCTCATCATCCTTTAGTAGTTCTAACGTAGTGTTTTAATCACAAAGGATTTCAACCTGGCCGTTTCTGTCGGTATTGAGTCTTGATCCTGTGAGCTTAACTGGTGATGTCATTGCCGCTGCTGTTGAATATTTATCATGTTTTTCTGGCTGAAAGGAGACAAGCCTCTTCACATCTGTTTTTGATGTTTGGAACGATCCACAAAAGTATTTTGTTCTTCTGTTGCTTGATGTCGTGATTGTGGAAATAAAGCCTAAATTTTCATTATATTTTATTATATTTCAGGTCAACACATTACAGATTTTATAGCTTTACGTCCTAAGATGTATGCCTACCTCTGGAAAAAGCATGGAATAAAAAACGAAACCAATGAAAATAAAACAGCAAAAGGAATAGTTTTTCTAAAGCTTTTAAGTCATTGGAATGCGCCTCAATGTTTCTAGACAACAGCTTAATATGACTGAAATATATTCAATTTCAATAGATGAACAATAAGTTCCTTTGGATTGATTGTGTCTATACAGTAACTAGTAAAACAAACATATACCTCGTCAACAAACAATGACATGTGTGGATGATGTCCTAATCCCAATACAATTGTCAAATAACTGGAAAATTGTATATATTTGGACAATTAATTATGATTCTTTAAATAAAAACACAATTTCATTAAAACTCCATAAAGGAACAGAAAAATTGTTAATCATAGAGTTCAACTTCTTTGGGGAAGAAATAACAATACTTGTTAACTTTTTTGTACAAGTATTGTTGACAATACTTGCATACAAGTATTGCGATCATAATGTTCAAGATATCCACTTATTGCACTCAACACACCCCCATTTAATATTAATGTCAGTTTTACAAAGTTTAGGAATTTGTGCTCTTTTAATCGAGCCCGAAGAAGCCATATTACTACAGTTATCTTATGTATTTTTAATTTAATTCCTCAAAATTGATCCATTGAATGAAGATCAAATCGTGTCGGCAACAACGTTTTACACAATGGAAGAGTTTATTTACTTTCACGGGTGGTAATTTTTGGAAACTTGATATTAATTGTAAATTCTTACCTAATAATTTTGGATCCTCTGACTTAGAATGTTAAAATATTTTTATTATTGCGCAATAAAGTTCCTGAATTTCGTTGAAGAATGAATCGGGCAAACCTCCTATGCCTGAAGCTTTCGCGAAACGTTCATACTGAATGTATTGCTGTCCCGATGTATAAATCCCATACATAATTCGACAGCTTGCCACAATTTTCCACTGGACAAACAGGATGATGCGTCGATCCTATATGAATGACCATGTTCGGAAAGAAATGAAATTTTTTCCGACCTGCCCAAATTATTCTATACTTTTTACATCTAAAAATGTATGACATAGTCGACTATAGTGCTGGATACCGACAGGAAAAAGTCTTATTGACGATTCTGTTGTAAGGAATATTGGTTTGTCGGATTGATCTGAAGAAGAGAGAGGGTATTGTCGAACATTTTCTGTCTCGGGAACAGCCTCAAAAGCTGAAGATGACGTATGATCTTTAACATGATTTTTAGGGGGGAAAATCAAAGCTTCGTTCAGAACTTGTGCGTTAGTAACGGTTGAAACTGACCTGATGAGTATGTTCTGTCACTGAAACATTTGAATGCCTGCATGTCGAAACACATTCAATGTGGTTGTTAGGATGGCTCCAAAGAACATAATTCCACCTGATAATACAATATTTCCAAGCGGCATGGTACCTGACATTGACTGACTAATATCTGCTTGGTGTTTTACATTGACAAGAAATGTTTTTATCAAGCATGTACAAACAATAATTTGTTATCACATTTTTCCTCTGTCCAGGACAATACATTCAATCAGTTATCAATAATTCGCCTAACTGTTTTTCAAAAGCAAAAGATGTTCTCTCTTTATTTTCTGGAATGTCCCCTTGTTCTGTTGCATTATCAGTATCGGACAATAGCCAGTCAGGATCTTCAAAGCGATAAGATTTGTATCATAAGACTTGTATTATAATACACAATTTTATCGTGTGTACAGTGTATTATAAGATTTTTTAAATCTTATGAGACTGTATTAAGGATAGAGCAATGTTCTATCCTTAATACAAGTCTTAACTGACCTTTCATTTTTATCCAGTCAAAATTATAAATTTTGGGGTTACACATCTGCACTAGTACCATAATAAATGCATGTGCAACTTAAAGCACATGGTTCTTGCAAAACATATCCGACTTCTCAAATATTGATGTGGAAAAGCTTCTTGTTGCATGGGAAGAAGAAGATTTATTGAATATATCGGGGTGAAATTACCACAAAAAAGATGCAAGACACAGAGCATTGTCCAGAATCCAAGAAAAGTTACAAAGTGAAACAGGGAAAACTTTTCAGGTATGCATTTCTTTAATGAATTGGAAAAGTTCAGGTATATTGGTATAAAATGTTCAAATATCATATCTAATCGTTAACGTTTTAAAAATTAATAGTGTATACATACAAAGATCAGAAATGGCAAGTAATCATTAATTAGCAGTAATAAATCTGACTCGGCAAGTGGTGAAGAGTTGTCAGAGATTTTATCTGAAAAATTTGTATGTAAATGCAAATAAATACAAATGTACTCAACATCTAAATTACGTTACAAAAACTGAAGTATCAAATTGTAATATAATGGGTACGAAAACCATTGAGTTGTTGTGTCATTGATGGATACCACCAATATATCTTTATTCATATAAACGAAATCAAAACAGAAAGTTCAATTTTTATTTAAAAAAAAATAAATATCAATTTTGAATAGTTGTCGCCTCCTGTTCGATATTTCTGGCACACAACACAGGGTGGCTGGTTGCCTCTCCGAATGATGGATGAAAATGGCTTCCAGTCAGTGTCCTCTTTGCTGGGCCAGTAATATAGATTGTTGTCTTCCTTGCCCATGGACTTGAGGAAAACTGCATTAGTAACTTCAAAAATCAGTATCCCACACACATATATATAGGCAAAAATAAAAAAAATCATTGAAATATTTACAAGATTGTGCATTGTATGAAATTCTGATAATATGTTATATCATGCTTTATAGAACATGCATTTTTGGTAATGTTTGAAACCTTTAAGGAAATCAATTCTAGTTCTGCAAAGAAAGCTTAAAGCAAGTCTTATGCTAGGGTATTATTTATATCATGCTACTTCATACAGTGCATAATCATTAGAACCTTATACATCCAATTTAGCTTTGACATGTAAATAATAAAATAAGTATTAAGTACCGTCATCTTCTCTCCAGTAAGGTCCGATACATTCTTCAGATCGAAGATCTGATCTTCGATGTTGTCAACGTTTTGTTTTTTAAATGGGAGCTCATCATCCTTTAGTAGTTCTAACGTAGTGTTTTAATCACAAAGGATTTCAACCTGGCCGTTTCTGTCGGTATTGAGTCTTGATCCTGTGAGCTTAACTGGTGATGTCATTGCCGCTGCTGTTGAATATTTATCATGTTTTTCTGGCTGAAAGGAGACAAGTCTCTTCACATCTGTTTTTGATGTTTGGAACGATCCACAAAAGTATTTTGTTCTTCTGTTGCTTGATGTCGTGATTGTGGAAATAAAGCCTAAATTTTCATTATATTTTATTATATTTCAGGTCAACACATTACAGATTTTATAGCTTTACGTCCTAAGATGTATGCCTACCTCTGGAAAAAGCATGGAATAAAAAACGAAACCAATGAAAATAAAACAGCAAAAGGAATAGTTTTTCTAAAGCTTTTAAGTCATTGGAATGCGCCTCAATGTTTCTAGACAACAGCTTAATATGACTGAAATATATTCAATTTCAATAGATGAACAATAAGTTCCTTTGGATTGATTGTGTCTATACAGTAACTAGTAAAACAAACATATACCTCGTCAACAAACAATGACATGTGTGGATGATGTCCTAATCCCAATACAATTGTCAAATAACTGGAAAATTGTATATATTTGGACAATTAATTATGATTCTTTAAATAAAAACACAATTTCATTAAAACTCCATAAAGGAACAGAAAAATTGTTAATCATAGAGTTCAACTTCTTTGGGGAAGAAATAACAATACTTGTTCACTTTTTTGTACAAGTATTGTTGACAATACTTGCATACAAGTATTGCGATCATAATGTTCAAGATATCCACTTATTGCACTCAACACACCCCCATTTAATATTAATGTCAGTTTTACAAAGTTTAGGAATTTGTGCTCTTTTAATCGAGCCCGAAGAAGCCATATTACTACAGTTATCTTATGTATTTTTAATTTAATTCCTCAAAATTGATCCATTGAATGAAGATCAAATCGTGTCGGCAACAACGTTTTACACAATGGAAGAGTTTATTTACTTTCACGGGTGGTAATTTTTGGAAACTTGATATTAATTGTAAATTCTTACCTAATAATTTTGCATCCTCTGACTTAGAATGTTAAAATATTTTTATTATTGCGCAATAAAGTTCCGGAATTTCGTTGAAGAATGAATCGGGCAAACCTCCCATGCCTGAAGCTTTCGCGAAACGTTCATACTGAATGTAGTGCTGTCCCGATGTATAAATCCCATACATAATTCGACAGCTTGCCACAATTTTCCACTGGACAAACAGGATGATGCGTCGATCCTATATGAATGACCATGTTCGGAAAGAAATGAAATTTTTTCCGACCTGCCCAAATTATTCTATACTTTTTACATCTAAAAATGTATGACATAGTCGACTATAGTGCTGGATACCGACAGGAAAAAGTCTTATTGACGATTCTGTTGTAAGGAATATTGGTTTGTCGGATTGATCTGAAGAAGAGAGAGGGTATTGTCGAACATTTTCTGTCTCGGGAACAGCCTCAAAAGCTGAAGATGACGTATGATCTTTAACATGATTTTTAGGGGGGAAAATCAAAGCTTCGTTCAGAACTTGTGCGTTAGTAACGGTTGAAACTGACCTGATGAGTATGTTCTGTCACTGAAACATTTGAATGCCTGCATGTCGAAACACATTCAATGTGGTTGTTAGGCTGGCTCCAAAGAACATAATTCCACCTGATAATACAATATTTCCAAGCGGCATGGTACCTGACATTGACTGACTAATATCTGCTTGGTGTTTTACATTGACAAGAAATGTTTTTATCAAGCATGTACAAACAATAATTTGTTATCACATTTTTCCTCTGTCCAGGACAATACATTCAATCAGTTATCAATAATTCGCCTAACTGTTTTTCAAAAGCAAACGATGTTCTCTCTTTATTTTCTGGAATGTCCCCTTGTTCTGTTGCATTATCAGTATCGGACAATAGCCAGTCAGGATCTTCAAAGCGATAAGATTTGTATCATAAGACTTGTATTATAATACACAATTTTATCGTGTGTACAGTGTATTATAAGATTTTTTAAATCTTATGAGACTGTATTAAGGATAGAGCAATGTTCTATCCTTAATACAAGTCTTAACTGACCTTTCATTTTTATCCAGTCAAAATTATAAATTTTGGGGTTACACATCTGCACTAGTACCATAATAAATGCATGTGCAACTTAAAGCACATGGTTCTTGCAAAACATATCCGACTTCTCAAATATTGATGTGGAAAAGCTTCTTGTTGCATGGGAAGAAGAAGATTTATTGAATATATCGGGGTGAAATTACCACAAAAAAGATGCAAGACACAGAGCATTGTCCAGAATCCAAGAAAAGTTACAAAGTGAAACAGGGAAAACTTTTCAGGTATGCATTTCTTTAATGAATTGGAAAAGTTCAGGTATATTGGTATAAAATGTTCAAATATCATATCTAATCGTTAACGTTTTAAAAATTAATAGTGTATACATACAAAGATCAGAAATGGCAAGTAATCATTAATTAGCAGTAATAAATCTGACTCGGCAAGTGGTGAAGAGTTGTCAGAGATTTTATCTGAAAAATTTGTATGTAAATGCAAATAAATACAAATGTACTCAACATCTAAATTACGTTACAAAAACTGAAGTATCAAATTGTAATATAATGGGTACGAAAACCATTGAGTTGTTGTGTCATTGATGGATACCACCAATATATCTTTATTCATATAAACGAAATCAAAACAGAAAGTTCAATTTTTATTTAAAAAAAAATAAATATCAATTTTGAATAGTTGTCGCCTCCTGTTCGATATTTCTGGCACACAACACAGGGTGGCTGGTTGCCTCTCCGAATGATGGATGAAAATGGCTTCCAGTCAGTGTCCTCTTTGCTGGGCCAGTAATATAGATTGTTGTCTTCCTTGCCCATGGACTTGAGGAAAACTGCATTAGTAACTTCAAAAATCAGTATCCCACACACATATATATAGGCAAAAATAAAAAAAATCATTGAAATATTTACAAGATTGTGCATTGTATGAAATTCTGATAATATGTTATATCATGCTTTATAGAACATGCATTTTTGGTAATGTTTGAAACCTTTAAGGAAATCAATTCTAGTTCTGCAAAGAAAGCTTAAAGCAAGTCTTATGCTAGGGTATTATTTATATCATGCTACTTCATACAGTGCATAATCATTAGAACCTTATACATCCAATTTAGCTTTGACATGTAAATAATAAAATAAGTATTAAGTACCGTCATCTTCTCTCCAGTAAGGTCCGATACATTCTTCAGATCGAAGATCTGATCTTCGATGTTGTCAACGTTTTGTTTTTTAAATGGGAGCTCATCATCCTTTAGTAGTTCTAACGTAGTGTTTTAATCACAAAGGATTTCAACCTGGCCGTTTCTGTCGGTATTGAGTCTTGATCCTGTGAGCTTAACTGGTGATGTCATTGCCGCTGCTGTTGAATATTTATCATGTTTTTCTGGCTGAAAGGAGACAAGCCTCTTCACATCTGTTTTTGATGTTTGGAACGATCCACAAAAGTATTTTGTTCTTCTGTTGCTTGATGTCGTGATTGTGGAAATAAAGCCTAAATTTTCATTATATTTTATTATATTTCAGGTCAACACATTACAGATTTTATAGCTTTACGTCCTAAGATGTATGCCTACCTCTGGAAAAAGCATGGAATAAAAAACGAAACCAATGAAAATAAAACAGCAAAAGGAATAGTTTTTCTAAAGCTTTTAAGTCATTGGAATGCGCCTCAATGTTTCTAGACAACAGCTTAATATGACTGAAATATATTCAATTTCAATAGATGAACAATAAGTTCCTTTGGATTGATTGTGTCTATACAGTAACTAGTAAAACAAACATATACCTCGTCAACAAACAATGACATGTGTGGATGATGTCCTAATCCCAATACAATTGTCAAATAACTGGAAAATTGTATATATTTGGACAATTAATTATGATTCTTTAAATAAAAACACAATTTCATTAAAACTCCATAAAGGAACAGAAAAATTGTTAATCATAGAGTTCAACTTCTTTGGGGAAGAAATAACAATACTTGTTCACTTTTTTGTACAAGTATTGTTGACAATACTTGCATACAAGTATTGCGATCATAATGTTCAAGATATCCACTTATTGCACTCAACACACCCCCATTTAATATTAATGTCAGTTTTACAAAGTTTAGGAATTTGTGCTCTTTTAATCGAGCCCGAAGAAGCCATATTACTACAGTTATCTTATGTATTTTTAATTTAATTCCTCAAAATTGATCCATTGAATGAAGATCAAATCGTGTCGGCAACAACGTTTTACACAATGGAAGAGTTTATTTACTTTCACGGGTGGTAATTTTTGGAAACTTGATATTAATTGTAAATTCTTACCTAATAATTTTGCATCCTCTGACTTAGAATGTTAAAATATTTTTATTATTGCGCAATAAAGTTCCTGAATTTCGTTGAAGAATGAATCGGGCAAACCTCCTATGCCTGAAGCTTTCGCGAAACGTTCATACTGAATGTAGTGCTGTCCCGATGTATAAATCCCATACATAATTCGACAGCTTGCCACAATTTTCCACTGGACAAACAGGATGATGCGTCGATCCTATATGAATGACCATGTTCGGAAAGAAATGAAATTTTTTCCGACCTGCCCAAATTATTCTATACTTTTTACATCTAAAAATGTATGACATAGTCGACTATAGTGCTGGATACCGACAGGAAAAAGTCTTATTGACGATTCTGTTGTAAGGAATATTGGTTTGTCGGATTGATCTGAAGAAGAGAGAGGGTATTGTCGAACATTTTCTGTCTCGGGAACAGCCTCAAAAGCTGAAGATGACGTATGATCTTTAACATGATTTTTAGGGGGGAAAATCAAAGCTTCGTTCAGAACTTGTGCGTTAGTAACGGTTGAAACTGACCTGATGAGTATGTTCCGTCACTGAAACATTTGAATGCCTGCATGTCGAAACACATTCAATGTGGTTGTTAGGCTGGCTCCAAAGAACATAATGCCACCTGATAATACAATATTTCCAAGCGGCATGGTACCTGACATTGACTGACTAATATCTGCTTGGTGTTTTACATTGACAAGAAATGTTTTTATCAAGCATGTACAAACAATAATTTGTTATCACATTTTTCCTCTGTCCAGGACAATACATTCAATCAGTTATCAATAATTCGCCTAACTGTTTTTCAAAAGCAAAAGATGTTCTCTCTTTATTTTCTGGAATGTCCCCTTGTTCTGTTGCATTATCAGTATCGGACAATAGCCAGTCAGGATCTTAAAAGCGATAAGATTTGTATCATAAGACTTGTATTATAATACACAATTTTATCGTGTGTACAGTGTATTATAAGATTTTTTAAATCTTATGAGACTGTATTAAGGATAGAGCAATGTTCTATCCTTAATACAAGTCTTAACTGACCTTTCATTTTTATCCAGTCAAAATTATAAATTTTGGGGTTACACATCTGCACTAGTACCATAATAAATGCATGTGCAACTTAAAGCACATGGTTCTTGCAAAACATATCCGACTTCTCAAATATTGATGTGGAAAAGCTTCTTGTTGCATGGGAAGAAGAAGATTTATTGAATATATCGGGGTGAAATTACCACAAAAAAGATGCAAGACACAGAGCATTGTCCAGAATCCAAGAAAAGTTACAAAGTGAAACAGGGAAAACTTTTCAGGTATGCATTTCTTTAATGAATTGGAAAAGTTCAGGTATATTGGTATAAAATGTTCAAATATCATATCTAATCGTTAACGTTTTAAAAATTAATAGTGTATACATACAAAGATCAGAAATGGCAAGTAATCATTAATTAGCAGTAATAAATCTGACTCGGCAAGTGGTGAAGAGTTGTCAGAGATTTTATCTGAAAAATTTGTATGTAAATGCAAATAAATACAAATGTACTCAACATCTAAATTACGTTACAAAAACTGAAGTATCAAATTGTAATATAATGGGTACGAAAACCATTGAGTTGTTGTGTCATTGATGGATACCACCAATATATCTTTATTCATATAAACGAAATCAAAACAGAAAGTTCAATTTTTATTTAAAAAAAAATAAATATCAATTTTGAATAGTTGTCGCCTCCTGTTCGATATTTCTGGCACACAACACAGGGTGGCTGGTTGCCTCTCCGAATGATGGATGAAAATGGCTTCCAGTCAGTGTCCTCTTTGCTGGGCCAGTAATATAGATTGTTGTCTTCCTTGCCCATGGACTTGAGGAAAACTGCATTAGTAACTTCAAAAATCAGTATCTTGTAATAAGTTTTAAATATATATACACACACATATATATATAGGCAAAAATTAAAAAAATCATTGAAATATTTACAAGATTGTGCATTGTATGAAATTCTGATAATATGTTATATCATGCTTTATAGAACATGCATTTTTGGTAATGTTTGAAACCTTTAAGGAAATCAATTCTAGTTCTGCAAAGAAAGCATAAAGCAAATCTTATGCTAGGGTATTATTTATATCATGCTACTTCATACAGTGCATAATCATTAGAACCTTATACATCCAATTTAGCTTTGACATGTAAATAATAAAATAAGTATTAAGTACCGTCATCTTCTCTCCAGTAAGGTCCGATACATTCTTCGGATCGAACATCTGATCTTCGATGTTGTCAACGTTTTGTTTTTTAAATGGGAGCTCATCATCCTTTAGTAGTTCTAACGTAGTGTTTTAATCACAAAGGATTTCAACCTGGCCGTTTCTGTCGGTATTGAGTCTTGATCCTGTGAGCTTAACTGGTGATGTCATTGCCGCTGCTGTTGAATATTTATCATGTTTTTCTGGCTGAAAGGAGACAAGCCTCTTCACATCTGTTTTTGATGTTTGGAACGATCCACAAAAGTATTTTGTTCTTCTGTTGCTTGATGTCGTGATTGTGGAAATAAAGCCTAAATTTTCATTATATTTTATTATATTTCAGGTCAACACATTACAGATTTTATAGCTTTACGTCCTAAGATGTATGCCTACCTCTGGAAAAAGCATGGAATAAAAAACGAAACCAATGAAAATAAAACAGCAAAAGGAATAGTTTTTCTAAAGCTTTTAAGTCATTGGAATGCGCCTCAATGTTTCTAGACAACAGCTTAATATGACTGAAATATATTCAATTTCAATAGATGAACAATAAGTTCCTTTGGATTGATTGTGTCTATACAGTAACTAGTAAAACAAACATATACCTCGTCAACAAACAATGACATGTGTGGATGATGTCCTAATCCCAATACAATTGTCAAATAACTGGAAAATTGTATATATTTGGACAATTAATTATGATTCTTTAAATAAAAACACAATTTCATTAAAACTCCATAAAGGAACAGAAAAATTGTTAATCATAGAGTTCAACTTCTTTGGGGAAGAAATAACAATACTTGTTCACTTTTTTGTACAAGTATTGTTGACAATACTTGCATACAAGTATTGCGATCATAATGTTCAAGATATCCACTTATTGCACTCAACACACCCCCATTTAATATTAATGTCAGTTTTACAAAGTTTAGGAATTTGTGCTCTTTTAATCGAGCCCGAAGAAGCCATATTACTACAGTTATCTTATGTATTTTTAATTTAATTCCTCAAAATTGATCCATTGAATGAAGATCAAATCGTGTCGGCAACAACGTTTTACACAATGGAAGAGTTTATTTACTTTCACGGGTGGTAATTTTTGGAAACTTGATATTAATTGTAAATTCTTACCTAATAATTTTGCATCCTCTGACTTAGAATGTTAAAATATTTTTATTATTGCGCAATAAAGTTCCTGAATTTCGTTGAAGAATGAATCGGGCAAACCTCCTATGCCTGAAGCTTTCGCGAAACGTTCATACTGAATGTATTGCTGTCCCGATGTATAAATCCCATACATAATTCGACAGCTTGCCACAATTTTCCACTGGACAAACAGGATGATGCGTCGATCCTATATGAATGACCATGTTCGGAAAGAAATGAAATTTTTTCCGACCTGCCCAAATTATTCTATACTTTTTACATCTAAAAATGTATGACATAGTCGACTATAGTGCTGGATACCGACAGGAAAAAGTCTTATTGACGATTCTGTTGTAAGGAATATTGGTTTGTCGGATTGATCTGAAGAAGAGAGAGGGTATTGTCGAACATTTTCTGTCTCGGGAACAGCCTCAAAAGCTGAAGATGACGTATGATCTTTAACATGATTTTTAGGGGGGAAAATCAAAGCTTCGTTCAGAACTTGTGCGTTAGTAACGGTTGAAACTGACCTGATGAGTATGTTCTGTCACTGAAACATTTGAATGCCTGCATGTCGAAACACATTCAATGTGGTTGTTAGGCTGGCTCCAAAGAACATAATTCCACCTGATAATACAATATTTCCAAGCGGCATGGTACCTGACATTGACTGACTAATATCTGCTTGGTGTTTTACATTGACAAGAAATGTTTTTATCAAGCATGTACAAACAATAATTTGTTATCACATTTTTCCTCTGTCCAGGACAATACATTCAATCAGTTATCAATAATTCGCCTAACTGTTTTTCAAAAGCAAACGATGTTCTCTCTTTATTTTCTGGAATGTCCCCTTGTTCTGTTGCATTATCAGTATCGGACAATAGCCAGTCAGGATCTTCAAAGCGATAAGATTTGTATCATAAGACTTGTATTATAATACACAATTTTATCGTGTGTACAGTGTATTATAAGATTTTTTAAATCTTATGAGACTGTATTAAGGATAGAGCAATGTTCTATCCTTAATACAAGTCTTAACTGACCTTTCATTTTTATCCAGTCAAAATTATAAATTTTGGGGTTACACATCTGCACTAGTACCATAATAAATGCATGTGCAACTTAAAGCACATGGTTCTTGCAAAACATATCCGACTTCTCAAATATTGATGTGGAAAAGCTTCTTGTTGCATGGGAAGAAGAAGATTTATTGAATATATCGGGGTGAAATTACCACAAAAAAGATGCAAGACACAGAGCATTGTCCAGAATCCAAGAAAAGTTACAAAGTGAAACAGGGAAAACTTTTCAGGTATGCATTTCTTTAATGAATTGGAAAAGTTCAGGTATATTGGTATAAAATGTTCAAATATCATATCTAATCGTTAACGTTTTAAAAATTAATAGTGTATACATACAAAGATCAGAAATGGCAAGTAATCATTAATTAGCAGTAATAAATCTGACTCGGCAAGTGGTGAAGAGTTGTCAGAGATTTTATCTGAAAAATTTGTATGTAAATGCAAATAAATACAAATGTACTCAACATCTAAATTACGTTACAAAAACGGAAGTATCAAATTGTAATATAATGGGTACGAAAACCATTGAGTTGTTGTGTCATTGATGGATACCACCAATATATCTTTATTCATATAAACGAAATCAAAACAGAAAGTTCAATTTTTATTTAAAAAAAAATAAATATCAATTTTGAATAGTTGTCGCCTCCTGTTCGATATTTCTGGCACACAACACAGGGTGGCTGGTTGCCTCTCCGAATGATGGATGAAAATGGCTTCCAGTCAGTGTCCTCTTTGCTGGGCCAGTAATATAGATTGTTGTCTTCCTTGCCCATGGACTTGAGGAAAACTGCATTAGTAACTTCAAAAATCAGTATCTTGTAATAAGTTTTAAATATATATACACACACATATATATATAGGCAAAAATTAAAAAAATCATTGAAATATTTACAAGATTGTGCATTGTATGAAATTCTGATAATATGTTATATCATGCTTTATAGAACATGCATTTTTGGTAATGTTTGAAACCTTTAAGGAAATCAATTCTAGTTCTGCAAAGAAAGCATAAAGCAAGTCTTATGCTAGGGTATTATTTATATCATGCTACTTCATACAGTGCATAATCATTAGAACCTTATACATCCAATTTAGCTTTGACATGTAAATAATAAAATAAGTATTAAGTACCGTCATCTTCTCTCCAGTAAGGTCCGATACATTCTTCGGATCGAACATCTGATCTTCGATGTTGTCAACGTTTTGTTTTTTAAATGGGAGCTCATCATCCTTTAGTAGTTCTAACGTAGTGTTTTAATCACAAAGGATTTCAACCTGGCCGTTTCTGTCGGTATTGAGTCTTGATCCTGTGAGCTTAACTGGTGATGTCATTGCCGCTGCTGTTGAATATTTATCATGTTTTTCTGGCTGAAAGGAGACAAGCCTCTTCACATCTGTTTTTGATGTTTGGAACGATCCACAAAAGTATTTTGTTCTTCTGTTGCTTGATGTCGTGATTGTGGAAATAAAGCCTAAATTTTCATTATATTTTATTATATTTCAGGTCAACACATTACAGATTTTATAGCTTTACGTCCTAAGATGTATGCCTACCTCTGGAAAAAGCATGGAATAAAAAACGAAACCAATGAAAATAAAACAGCAAAAGGAATAGTTTTTCTAAAGCTTTTAAGTCATTGGAATGCGCCTCAATGTTTCTAGACAACAGCTTAATATGACTGAAATATATTCAATTTCAATAGATGAACAATAAGTTCCTTTGGATTGATTGTGTCTATACAGTAACTAGTAAAACAAACATATACCTCGTCAACAAACAATGACATGTGTGGATGATGTCCTAATCCCAATACAATTGTCAAATAACTGGAAAATTGTATATATTTGGACAATTAATTATGATTCTTTAAATAAAAACACAATTTCATTAAAACTCCATAAAGGAACAGAAAAATTGTTAATCATAGAGTTCAACTTCTTTGGGGAAGAAATAACAATACTTGTTCACTTTTTTGTACAAGTATTGTTGACAATACTTGCATACAAGTATTGCGATCATAATGTTCAAGATATCCACTTATTGCACTCAACACACCCCCATTTAATATTAATTGCACTCAACACACCCCCATTTAATATTAATGTCAGTTTTACAAAGTTTAGGAATTTGTGCTCTTTTAATCGAGCCCGAAGAAGCCATATTACTACAGTTATCTTATGTATTTTTAATTTAATTCCTCAAAATTGATCCATTGAATGAAGATCAAATCGTGTCGGCAACAACGTTTTACACAATGGAAGAGTTTATTTACTTTCACGGGTGGTAATTTTTGGAAACTTGATATTAATTGTAAATTCTTACCTAATAATTTTGCATCCTCTGACTTAGAATGTTAAAATATTTTTATTATTGCGCAATAAAGTTCCTGAATTTCGTTGAAGAATGAATCGGGCAAACCTCCTATGCCTGAAGCTTTCGCGAAACGTTCATACTGAATGTAGTGCTGTCCCGATGTATAAATCCCATACATAATTCGACAGCTTGCCACAATTTTCCACTGGACAAACAGGATGATGCGTCGATCCTATATGAATGACCATGTTCGGAAAGAAATGAAATTTTTTCCGACCTGCCCAAATTATTCTATACTTTTTACATCTAAAAATGTATGACATAGTCGACTATAGTGCTGGATACCGACAGGAAAAAGTCTTATTGACGATTCTGTTGTAAGGAATATTGGTTTGTCGGATTGATCTGAAGAAGAGAGAGGGTATTGTCGAACATTTTCTGTCTCGGGAACAGCCTCAAAAGCTGAAGATGACGTATGATCTTTAACATGATTTTTAGGGGGGAAAATCAAAGCTTCGTTCAGAACTTGTGCGTTAGTAACGGTTGAAACTGACCTGATGAGTATGTTCTGTCACTGAAACATTTGAATGCCTGCATGTCGAAACACATTCAATGTGGTTGTTAGGCTGGCTCCAAAGAACATAATTCCACCTGATAATACAATATTTTCAAGCGGCATGGTACCTGACATTGACTGACTAATATCTGCTTGGTGTTTTACATTGACAAGAAATGTTTTTATCAAGCATGTACAAACAATAATTTGTTATCACATTTTTCCTCTGTCCAGGACAATACATTCAATCAGTTATCAATAATTCGCCTAACTGTTTTTCAAAAGCAAAAGATGTTCTCTCTTTATTTTCTGGAATGTCCCCTTGTTCTGTTGCATTATCAGTATCGGACAATAGCCAGTCAGGATCTTCAAAGCGATAAGATTTGTATCATAAGACTTGTATTATAATACACAATTTTATCGTGTGTACAGTGTATTATAAGATTTTTTAAATCTTATGAGACTGTATTAAGGATAGAGCAATGTTCTATCCTTAATACAAGTCTTAACTGACCTTTCATTTTTATCCAGTCAAAATTATAAATTTTGGGGTTACACATCTGCACTAGTACCATAATAAATGCATGTGCAACTTAAAGCACATGGTTCTTGCAAAACATATCCGACTTCTCAAATATTGATGTGGAAAAACTTCTTGTTGCATGGGAAGAAGAAGATTTATTGAATATATCGGGGTGAAATTACCACAAAAAAGATGCAAGACACAGAGCATTGTCCAGAATCCAAGAAAAGTTACAAAGTGAAACAGGGAAAACTTTTCAGGTATGCATTTCTTTAATGAATTGGAAAAGTTCAGGTATATTGGTATAAAATGTTCAAATATCATATCTAATCGTTAACGTTTTAAAAATTAATAGTGTATACATACAAAGATCAGAAATGGCAAGTAATCATTAATTAGCAGTAATAAATCTGACTCGGCAAGTGGTGAAGAGTTGTCAGAGATTTTATCTGAAAAATTTGTATGTAAATGCAAATAAATACAAATGTACTCAACATCTAAATTACGTTACAAAAACTGAAGTATCAAATTGTAATATAATGGGTACGAAAACCATTGAGTTGTTGTGTCATTGATGGATACCACCAATATATCTTTATTCATATAAACGAAATCAAAACAGAAAGTTCAATTTTTATTTAAAAAAAAATAAATATCAATTTTGAATAGTTGTCGCCTCCTGTTCGATATTTCTGGCACACAACACAGGGTGGCTGGTTGCCTCTCCGAATGATGGATGAAAATGGCTTCCAGTCAGTGTCCTCTTTGCTGGGCCAGTAATATAGATTGTTGTCTTCCTTGCCCATGGACTTGAGGAAAACTGCATTAGTAACTTCAAAAATCAGTATCTTGTAATAAGTTTTAAATATATATACACACACATATATATATAGGCAAAAATTAAAAAAATCATTGAAATATTTACAAGATTGTGCATTGTATGAAATTCTGATAATATGTTATATCATGCTTTATAGAACATGCATTTTTGGTAATGTTTGAAACCTTTAAGGAAATCAATTCTAGTTCTGCAAAGAAAGTATAAAGCAAGTCTTATGCTAGGGTATTATTTATATCATGCTACTTCATACAGTGCATAATCATTAGAACCTTATACATCCAATTTAGCTTTGACATGTAAATAATAAAATAAGTATTAAGTACCGTCATCTTCTCTCCAGTAAGGTCCGATACATTCTTCGGATCGAACATCTGATCTTCGATGTTGTCAACGTTTTGTTTTTTAAATGGGAGCTCATCATCCTTTAGTAGTTCTAACGTAGTGTTTTAATCACAAAGGATTTCAACCTGGCCGTTTCTGTCGGTATTGAGTCTTGATCCTGTGAGCTTAACTGGTGATGTCATTGCCGCTGCTGTTGAATATTTATCATGTTTTTCTGGCTGAAAGGAGACAAGCCTCTTCACATCTGTTTTTGATGTTTGGAACGATCCACAAAAGTATTTTGTTCTTCTGTTGCTTGATGTCGTGATTGTGGAAATAAAGCCTAAATTTTCATTATATTTTATTATATTTCAGGTCAACACATTACAGATTTTATAGCTTTACGTCCTAAGATGTATGCCTACCTCTGGAAAAAGCATGGAATAAAAAACGAAACCAATGAAAATAAAACAGCAAAAGGAATAGTTTTTCTAAAGCTTTTAAGTCATTGGAATGCGCCTCAATGTTTCTAGACAACAGCTTAATATGACTGAAATATATTCAATTTCAATAGATGAACAATAAGTTCCTTTGGATTGATTGTGTCTATACAGTAACTAGTAAAACAAACATATACCTCGTCAACAAACAATGACATGTGTGGATGATGTCCTAATCCCAATACAATTGTCAAATAACTGGAAAATTGTATATATTTGGACAATTAATTATGATTCTTTAAATAAAAACACAATTTCATTAAAACTCCATAAAGGAACAGAAAAATTGTTAATCATAGAGTTCAACTTCTTTGGGGAAGAAATAACAATACTTGTTCACTTTTTTGTACAAGTATTGTTGACAATACTTGCATACAAGTATTGCGATCATAATGTTCAAGATATCCACTTATTGCACTCAACACACCCCCATTTAATATTAATGTCAGTTTTACAAAGTTTAGGAATTTGTGCTCTTTTAATCGAGCCCGAAGAAGCCATATTACTACAGTTATCTTATGTATTTTTAATTTAATTCCTCAAAATTGATCCATTGAATGAAGATCAAATCGTGTCGGCAACAACGTTTTACACAATGGAAGAGTTTATTTACTTTCACGGGTGGTAATTTTTGGAAACTTGATATTAATTGTAAATTCTTACCTAATAATTTTGCATCCTCTGACTTAGAATGTTAAAATATTTTTATTATTGCGCAATAAAGTTCCTGAATTTCGTTGAAGAATGAATCGGGCAAACCTCCTATGCCTGAAGCTTTCGCGAAACGTTCATACTGAATGTAGTGCTGTCCCGATGTATAAATCCCATACATAATTCGACAGCTTGCCACAATTTTCCACTGGACAAACAGGATGATGCGTCGATCCTATATGAATGACCATGTTCGGAAAGAAATGAAATTTTTTCCGACCTGCCCAAATTATTCTATACTTTTTACATCTAAAAATGTATGACATAGTCGACTATAGTGCTGGATACCGACAGGAAAAAGTCTTATTGACGATTCTGTTGTAAGGAATATTGGTTTGTCGGATTGATCTGAAGAAGAGAGAGGGTATTGTCGAACATTTTCTGTCTCGGGAACAGCCTCAAAAGCTGAAGATGACGTATGATCTTTAACATGATTTTTAGGGGGGAAAATCAAAGCTTCGTTCAGAACTTGTGCGTTAGTAACGGTTGAAACTGACCTGATGAGTATGTTCTGTCACTGAAACATTTGAATGCCTGCATGTCGAAACACATTCAATGTGGTTGTTAGGCTGGCTCCAAAGAACATAATTCCACCTGATAATACAATATTTCCAAGCGGCATGGTACCTGACATTGACTGACTAATATCTGCTTGGTGTTTTACATTGACAAGAAATGTTTTTATCAAGCATGTACAAACAATAATTTGTTATCACATTTTTCCTCTGTCCAGGACAATACATTCAATCAGTTATCAATAATTCGCCTAACTGTTTTTCAAAAGCAAAAGATGTTCTCTCTTTATTTTCTGGAATGTCCCCTTGTTCTGTTGCATTATCAGTATCGGACAATAGCCAGTCAGGATCTTCAAAGCGATAAGATTTGTATCATAAGACTTGTATTATAATACACAATTTTATCGTGTGTACAGTGTATTATAAGATTTTTTAAATCTTATGAGACTGTATTAAGGATAGAGCAATGTTCTATCCTTAATACAAGTCTTAACTGACCTTTCATTTTTATCCAGTCAAAATTATAAATTTTGGGGTTACACATCTGCACTAGTACCATAATAAATGCATGTGCAACTTAAAGCACATGGTTCTTGCAAAACATATCCGACTTCTCAAATATTGATGTGGAAAAACTTCTTGTTGCATGGGAAGAAGAAGATTTATTGAATATATCGGGGTGAAATTACCACAAAAAAGATGCAAGACACAGAGCATTGTCCAGAATCCAAGAAAAGTTACAAAGTGAAACAGGGAAAACTTTTCAGGTATGCATTTCTTTAATGAATTGGAAAAGTTCAGGTATATTGGTATAAAATGTTCAAATATCATATCTAATCGTTAACGTTTTAAAAATTAATAGTGTATACATACAAAGATCAGAAATGGCAAGTAATCATTAATTAGCAGTAATAAATCTGACTCGGCAAGTGGTGAAGAGTTGTCAGAGATTTTATCTGAAAAATTTGTATGTAAATGCAAATAAATACAAATGTACTCAACATCTAAATTACGTTACAAAAACTGAAGTATCAAATTGTAATATAATGGGTACGAAAACCATTGAGTTGTTGTGTCATTGATGGATACCACCAATATATCTTTATTCATATAAACGAAATCAAAACAGAAAGTTCAATTTTTATTTAAAAAAAAATAAATATCAATTTTGAATAGTTGTCGCCTCCTGTTCGATATTTCTGGCACACAACACAGGGTGGCTGGTTGCCTCTCCGAATGATGGATGAAAATGGCTTCCAGTCAGTGTCCTCTTTGCTGGGCCAGTAATATAGATTGTTGTCTTCCTTGCCCATGGACTTGAGGAAAACTGCATTAGTAACTTCAAAAATCAGTATCTTGTAATAAGTTTTAAATATATATACACACACATATATATATAGGCAAAAATTAAAAAAATCATTGAAATATTTACAAGATTGTGCATTGTATGAAATTCTGATAATATGTTATATCATGCTTTATAGAACATGCATTTTTGGTAATGTTTGAAACCTTTAAGGAAATCAATTCTAGTTCTGCAAAGAAAGTATAAAGCAAGTCTTATGCTAGGGTATTATTTATATCATGCTACTTCATACAGTGCATAATCATTAGAACCTTATACATCCAATTTAGCTTTGACATGTAAATAATAAAATAAGTATTAAGTACCGTCATCTTCTCTCCAGTAAGGTCCGATACATTCTTCGGATCGAACATCTGATCTTCGATGTTGTCAACGTTTTGTTTTTTAAATGGGAGCTCATCATCCTTTAGTAGTTCTAACGTAGTGTTTTAATCACAAAGGATTTCAACCTGGCCGTTTCTGTCGGTATTGAGTCTTGATCCTGTGAGCTTAACTGGTGATGTCATTGCCGCTGCTGTTGAATATTTATCATGTTTTTCTGGCTGAAAGGAGACAAGCCTCTTCACATCTGTTTTTGATGTTTGGAACGATCCACAAAAGTATTTTGTTCTTCTGTTGCTTGATGTCGTGATTGTGGAAATAAAGCCTAAATTTTCATTATATTTTATTATATTTCAGGTCAACACATTACAGATTTTATAGCTTTACGTCCTAAGATGTATGCCTACCTCTGGAAAAAGCATGGAATAAAAAACGAAACCAATGAAAATAAAACAGCAAAAGGAATAGTTTTTCTAAAGCTTTTAAGTCATTGGAATGCGCCTCAATGTTTCTAGACAACAGCTTAATATGACTGAAATATATTCAATTTCAATAGATGAACAATAAGTTCCTTTGGATTGATTGTGTCTATACAGTAACTAGTAAAACAAACATATACCTCGTCAACAAACAATGACATGTGTGGATGATGTCCTAATCCCAATACAATTGTCAAATAACTGGAAAATTGTATATATTTGGACAATTAATTATGATTCTTTAAATAAAAACACAATTTCATTAAAACTCCATAAAGGAACAGAAAAATTGTTAATCATAGAGTTCAACTTCTTTGGGGAAGAAATAACAATACTTGTTCACTTTTTTGTACAAGTATTGTTGACAATACTTGCATACAAGTATTGCGATCATAATGTTCAAGATATCCACTTATTGCACTCAACACACCCCCATTTAATATTAATGTCAGTTTTACAAAGTTTAGGAATTTGTGCTCTTTTAATCGAGCCCGAAGAAGCCATATTACTACAGTTATCTTATGTATTTTTAATTTAATTCCTCAAAATTGATCCATTGAATGAAGATCAAATCGTGTCGGCAACAACGTTTTACACAATGGAAGAGTTTATTTACTTTCACGGGTGGTAATTTTTGGAAACTTGATATTAATTGTAAATTCTTACCTAATAATTTTGCATCCTCTGACTTAGAATGTTAAAATATTTTTATTATTGCGCAATAAAGTTCCTGAATTTCGTTGAAGAATGAATCGGGCAAACCTCCTATGCCTGAAGCTTTCGCGAAACGTTCATACTGAATGTATTGCTGTCCCGATGTATAAATCCCATACATAATTCGACAGCTTGCCACAATTTTCCACTGGACAAACAGGATGATGCGTCGATCCTATATGAATGACCATGTTCGGAAAGAAATGAAATTTTTTCCGACCTGCCCAAATTATTCTATACTTTTTACATCTAAAAATGTATGACATAGTCGACTATAGTGCTGGATACCGACAGGAAAAAGTCTTATTGACGATTCTGTTGTAAGGAATATTGGTTTGTCGGATTGATCTGAAGAAGAGAGAGGGTATTGTCGAACATTTTCTGTCTCGGGAACAGCCTCAAAAGCTGAAGATGACGTATGATCTTTAACATGATTTTTAGGGGGGAAAATCAAAGCTTCGTTCAGAACTTGTGCGTTAGTAACGGTTGAAACTGACCTGATGAGTATGTTCTGTCACTGAAACATTTGAATGCCTGCATGTCGAAACACATTCAATGTGGTTGTTAGGCTGGCTCCAAAGAACATAATTCCACCTGATAATACAATATTTCCAAGCGGCATGGTACCTGACATTGACTGACTAATATCTGCTTGGTGTTTTACATTGACAAGAAATGTTTTTATCAAGCATGTACAAACAATAATTTGTTATCACATTTTTCCTCTGTCCAGGACAATACATTCAATCAGTTATCAATAATTCGCCTAAGTGTTTTTCAAAAGCAAAAGATGTTCTCTCTTTATTTTCTGGAATGTCCCCTTGTTCTGTTGCATTATCAGTATCGGACAATAGCCAGTCAGGATCTTCAAAGCGATAAGATTTGTATCATAAGACTTGTATTATAATACACAATTTTATCGTGTGTACAGTGTATTATAAGATTTTTTAAATCTTATGAGACTGTATTAAGGATAGAGCAATGTTCTATCCTTAATACAAGTCTTAACTGACCTTTCATTTTTATCCAGTCAAAATTATAAATTTTGGGGTTACACATCTGCACTAGTACCATAATAAATGCATGTGCAACTTAAAGCACATGGTTCTTGCAAAACATATCCGACTTCTCAAATATTGATGTGGAAAAGCTTCTTGTTGCATGGGAAGAATAAGATTTATTGAATATATCGGGGTGAAATTACCACAAAAAAGATGCAAGACACAGAGCATTGTCCAGAATCCAAGAAAAGTTACAAAGTGAAACAGGGAAAACTTTTCAGGTATGCATTTCTTTAATGAATTGGAAAAGTTCAGGTATATTGGTATAAAATGTTCAAATATCATATCTAATCGTTAACGTTTTAAAAATTAATAGTGTATACATACAAAGATCAGAAATGGCAAGTAATCATTAATTAGCAGTAATAAATCTGACTCGGCAAGTGGTGAAGAGTTGTCAGAGATTTTATCTGAAAAATTTGTATGTAAATGCAAATAAATACAAATGTACTCAACATCTAAATTACGTTACAAAAACTGAAGTATCAAATTGTAATATAATGGGTACGAAAACCATTGAGTTGTTGTGTCATTGATGGATACCACCAATATATCTTTATTCATATAAACGAAATCAAAACAGAAAGTTCAATTTTTATTTAAAAAAAAATAAATATCAATTTTGAATAGTTGTCGCCTCCTGTTCGATATTTCTGGCACACAACACAGGGTGGCTGGTTGCCTCTCCGAATGATGGATGAAAATGGCTTCCAGTCAGTGTCCTCTTTGCTGGGCCAGTAATATAGATTGTTGTCTTCCTTGCCCATGGACTTGAGGAAAACTGCATTAGTAACTTCAAAAATCAGTATCTTGTAATAAGTTTTAAATATATATACACACACATATATATATAGGCAAAAATTAAAAAAATCATTGAAATATTTACAAGATTGTGCATTGTATGAAATTCTGATAATATGTTATATCATGCTTTATAGAACATGCATTTTTGGTAATGTTTGAAACCTTTAAGGAAATCAATTCTAGTTCTGCAAAGAAAGTATAAAGCAAGTCTTATGCTAGGGTATTATTTATATCATGCTACTTCATACAGTGCATAATCATTAGAACCTTATACATCCAATTTAGCTTTGACATGTAAATAATAAAATAAGTATTAAGTACCGTCATCTTCTCTCCAGTAAGGTCCGATACATTCTTCGGATCGAACATCTGATCTTCGATGTTGTCAACGTTTTGTTTTTTAAATGGGAGCTCATCATCCTTTAGTAGTTCTAACGTAGTGTTTTAATCACAAAGGATTTCAACCTGGCCGTTTCTGTCGGTATTGAGTCTTGATCCTGTGAGCTTAACTGGTGATGTCATTGCCGCTGCTGTTGAATATTTATCATGTTTTTCTGGCTGAAAGGAGACAAGCCTCTTCACATCTGTTTTTGATGTTTGGAACGATCCACAAAAGTATTTTGTTCTTCTGTTGCTTGATGTCGTGATTGTGGAAATAAAGCCTAAATTTTCATTATATTTTATTATATTTCAGGTCAACACATTACAGATTTTATAGCTTTACGTCCTAAGATGTATGCCTACCTCTGGAAAAAGCATGGAATAAAAAACGAAACCAATGAAAATAAAACAGCAAAAGGAATAGTTTTTCTAAAGCTTTTAAGTCATTGGAATGCGCCTCAATGTTTCTAGACAACAGCTTAATATGACTGAAATATATTCAATTTCAATAGATGAACAATAATTTCCTTTGGATTGATTGTGTCTATACAGTAACTAGTAAAACAAACATATACCTCGTCAACAAACAATGACATGTGTGGATGATGTCCTAATCCCAATACAATTGTCAAATAACTGGAAAATTGTATATATTTGGACAATTAATTATGATTCTTTAAATAAAAACACAATTTCATTAAAACTCCATAAAGGAACAGAAAAATTGTTAATCATAGAGTTCAACTTCTTTGGGGAAGAAATAACAATACTTGTTCACTTTTTTGTACAAGTATTGTTGACAATACTTGCATACAAGTATTGCGATCATAATGTTCAAGATATCCACTTATTGCACTCAACACACCCCCATTTAATATTAATTGCACTCAACACACCCCCATTTAATATTAATGTCAGTTTTACAAAGTTTAGGAATTTGTGCTCTTTTAATCGAGCCCGAAGAAGCCATATTACTACAGTTATCTTATGTATTTTTAATTTAATTCCTCAAAATTGATCCATTGAATGAAGATCAAATCGTGTCGGCAACAACGTTTTACACAATGGAAGAGTTTATTTACTTTCACGGGTGGTAATTTTTGGAAACTTGATATTAATTGTAAATTCTTACCTAATAATTTTGCATCCTCTGACTTAGAATGTTAAAATATTTTTATTATTGCGCAATAAAGTTCCTGAATTTCGTTGAAGAATGAATCGGGCAAACCTCCTATGCCTGAAGCTTTCGCGAAACGTTCATACTGAATGTATTGCTGTCCCGATGTATAAATCCCATACATAATTCGACAGCTTGCCACAATTTTCCACTGGACAAACAGGATGATGCGTCGATCCTATATGAATGACCATGTTCGGAAAGAAATGAAATTTTTTCCGACCTGCCCAAATTATTCTATACTTTTTACATCTAAAAATGTATGACATAGTCGACTATAGTGCTGGATACCGACAGGAAAAAGTCTTATTGACGATTCTGTTGTAAGGAATATTGGTTTGTCGGATTGATCTGAAGAAGAGAGAGGGTATTGTCGAACATTTTCTGTCTCGGGAACAGCCTCAAAAGCTGAAGATGACGTATGATCTTTAACATGATTTTTAGGGGGGAAAATCAAAGCTTCGTTCAGAACTTGTGCGTTAGTAACGGTTGAAACTGACCTGATGAGTATGTTCTGTCACTGAAACATTTGAATGCCTGCATGTCGAAACACATTCAATGTGGTTGTTAGGCTGGCTCCAAAGAACATAATTCCACCTGATAATACAATATTTCCAAGCGGCATGGTACCTGACATTGACTGACTAATATCTGCTTGGTGTTTTACATTGACAAGAAATGTTTTTATCAAGCATGTACAAACAATAATTTGTTATCACATTTTTCCTCTGTCCAGGACAATACATTCAATCAGTTATCAATAATTCGCCTAACTGTTTTTCAAAAGCAAAAGATGTTCTCTCTTTATTTTCTGGAATGTCCCCTTGTTCTGTTGCATTATCAGTATCGGACAATAGCCAGTCAGGATCTTCAAAGCGATAAGATTTGTATCATAAGACTTGTATTATAATACACAATTTTATCGTGTGTACAGTGTATTATAAGATTTTTTAAATCTTATGAGACTGTATTAAGGATAGAGCAATGTTCTATCCTTAATACAAGTCTTAACTGACCTTTCATTTTTATCCAGTCAAAATTATAAATTTTGGGGTTACACATCTGCACTAGTACCATAATAAATGCATGTGCAACTTAAAGCACATGGTTCTTGCAAAACATATCCGACTTCTCAAATATTGATGTGGAAAAGCTTCTTGTTGCATGGGAAGAAGAAGATTTATTGAATATATCGGGGTGAAATTACCACAAAAAAGATGCAAGACACAGAGCATTGTCCAGAATCCAAGAAAAGTTACAAAGTGAAACAGGGAAAACTTTTCAGGTATGCATTTCTTTAATGAATTGGAAAAGTTCAGGTATATTGGTATAAAATGTTCAAATATCATATCTAATCGTTAACGTTTTAAAAATTAATAGTGTATACATACAAAGATCAGAAATGGCAAGTAATCATTAATTAGCAGTAATAAATCTGACTCGGCAAGTGGTGAAGAGTTGTCAGAGATTTTATCTGAAAAATTTGTATGTAAATGCAAATAAATACAAATGTACTCAACATCTAAATTACGTTACAAAAACTGAAGTATCAAATTGTAATATAATGGGTACGAAAACCATTGAGTTGTTGTGTCATTGATGGATACCACCAATATATCTTTATTCATATAAACGAAATCAAAACAGAAAGTTCAATTTTTATTTAAAAAAAAATAAATATCAATTTTGAATAGTTGTCGCCTCCTGTTCGATATTTCTGGCACACAACACAGGGTGGCTGGTTGCCTCTCCGAATGATGGATGAAAATGGCTTCCAGTCAGTGCCCTCTTTGCTGGGCCAGTAATATAGATTGTTGTCTTCCTTGCCCATGGACTTGAGGAAAACTGCATTAGTAACTTCAAAAATCAGTATCTTGTAATAAGTTTTAAATATATATACACACACATATATATATAGGCAAAAATTAAAAAAATCATTGAAATATTTACAAGATTGTGCATTGTATGAAATTCTGATAATATGTTATATCATGCTTTATAGAACATGCATTTTTGGTAATGTTTGAAACCTTTAAGGAAATCAATTCTAGTTCTGCAAAGAAAGCATAAAGCAAGTCTTATGCTAGGGTATTATTTATATCATGCTACTTCATACAGTGCATAATCATTAGAACCTTATACATCCAATTTAGCTTTGACATGTAAATAATAAAATAAGTATTAAGTACCGTCATCTTCTCTCCAGTAAGGTCCGATACATTCTTCGGATCGAACATCTGATCTTCGATGTTGTCAACGTTTTGTTTTTTTAAATGGGAGCTCATCATCCTTTAGTAGTTCTAACGTAGTGTTTTAATCACAAAGGATTTCAACCTGGCCGTTTCTGTCGGTATTGAGTCTTGATCCTGTGAGCTTAACTGGTGATGTCATTGCCGCTGCTGTTGAATATTTATCATGTTTTTCTGGCTGAAAGGAGACAAGCCTCTTCACATCTGTTTTTGATGTTTGGAACGATCCACAAAAGTATTTTGTTCTTCTGTTGCTTGATGTCGTGATTGTGGAAATAAAGCCTAAATTTTCATTATATTTTATTATATTTCAGGTCAACACATTACAGATTTTATAGCTTTACGTCCTAAGATGTATGCCTACCTCTGGAAAAAGCATGGAATAAAAAACGAAACCAATGAAAATAAAACAGCAAAAGGAATAGTTTTTCTAAAGCTTTTAAGTCATTGGAATGCGCCTCAATGTTTCTAGACAACAGCTTAATATGACTGAAATATATTCAATTTCAATAGATGAACAATAAGTTCCTTTGGATTGATTGTGTCTATACAGTAACTAGTAAAACAAACATATACCTCGTCAACAAACAATGACATGTGTGGATGATGTCCTAATCCCAATACAATTGTCAAATAACTGGAAAATTGTATATATTTGGACAATTAATTATGATTCTTTAAATAAAAACACAATTTCATTAAAACTCCATAAAGGAACAGAAAAATTGTTAATCATAGAGTTCAACTTCTTTGGGGAAGAAATAACAATACTTGTTCACTTTTTTGTACAAGTATTGTTGACAATACTTGCATACAAGTATTGCGATCATAATGTTCAAGATATCCACTTATTGCACTCAACACACCCCCATTTAATATTAATGTCAGTTTTACAAAGTTTAGGAATTTGTGCTCTTTTAATCGAGCCCGAAGAAGCCATATTACTACAGTTATCTTATGTATTTTTAATTTAATTCCTCAAAATTGATCCATTGAATGAAGATCAAATCGTGTCGGCAACAACGTTTTACACAATGGAAGAGTTTATTTACTTTCACGGGTGGTAATTTTTGGAAACTTGATATTAATTGTAAATTCTTACCTAATAATTTTGCATCCTCTGACTTAGAATGTTAAAATATTTTTATTATTGCACAATAAAGTTCCTGAATTTCGTTGAAGAATGAATCGGGCAAACCTCCTATGCCTGAAGCTTTCGCGAAACGTTCATACTGAATGTAGTGCTGTCCCGATGTATAAATCCCATACATAATTCGACAGCTTGCCACAATTTTCCACTGGACAAACAGGATGATGCGTCGATCCTATATGAATGACCATGTTCGGAAAGAAATGAAATTTTTTCCGACCTGCCCAAATTATTCTATACTTTTTACATCTAAAAATGTATGACATAGTCGACTATAGTGCTGGATACCGACAGGAAAAAGTCTTATTGACGATTCTGTTGTAAGGAATATTGGTTTGTCGGATTGATCCGAAGAAGAGAGAGGGTATTGTCGAACATTTTCTGTCTCGGGAACAGCCTCAAAAGCTGAAGATGACGTATGATCTTTAACATGATTTTTAGGGGGGAAAATCAAAGCTTCGTTCAGAACTTGTGCGTTAGTAACGGTTGAAACTGACCTGATGAGTATGTTCTGTCACTGAAACATTTGAATGCCTGCATGTCGAAACACATTCAATGTGGTTGTTAGGCTGGCTCCAAAGAACATAATTCCACCTGATAATACAATATTTCCAAGCGGCATGGTACCTGACATTGACTGACTAATATCTGCTTGGTGTTTTACATTGACAAGAAATGTTTTTATCAAGCATGTACAAACAATAATTTGTTATCACATTTTTCCTCTGTCCAGGACAATACATTCAATCAGTTATCAATAATTCGCCTAACTGTTTTTCAAAAGCAAAAGATGTTCTCTCTTTATTTTCTGGAATGTCCCCTTGTTCTGTTGCATTATCAGTATCGGACAATAGCCAGTCAGGATCTTCAAAGCGATAAGATTTGTATCATAAGACTTGTATTATAATACACAATTTTATCGTGTGTACAGTGTATTATAAGATTTTTTAAATCTTATGAGACTGTATTAAGGATAGAGCAATGTTCTATCCTTAATACAAGTCTTAACTGACCTTTCATTTTTATCCAGTCAAAATTATAAATTTTGGGGTTACACATCTGCACTAGTACCATAATAAATGCATGTGCAACTTAAAGCACATGGTTCTTGCAAAACATATCCGACTTCTCAAATATTGATGTGGAAAAGCTTCTTGTTGCATGGGAAGAAGAAGATTTATTGAATATATCGGGGTGAAATTACCACAAAAAAGATGCAAGACACAGAGCATTGTCCAGAATCCAAGAAAAGTTACAAAGTGAAACAGGGAAAACTTTTCAGGTATGCATTTCTTTAATGAATTGGAAAAGTTCAGGTATATTGGTATAAAATGTTCAAATATCATATCTAATCGTTAACGTTTTAAAAATTAATAGTGTATACATACAAAGATCAGAAATGGCAAGTAATCATTAATTAGCAGTAATAAATCTGACTCGGCAAGTGGTGAAGAGTTGTCAGAGATTTTATCTGAAAAATTTGTATGTAAATGCAAATAAATACAAATGTACTCAACATCTAAATTACGTTACAAAAACTGAAGTATCAAATTGTAATATAATGGGTACGAAAACCATTGAGTTGTTGTGTCATTGATGGATACCACCAATATATCTTTATTCATATAAACGAAATCAAAACAGAAAGTTCAATTTTTATTTAAAAAAAAATAAATATCAATTTTGAATAGTTGTCGCCTCCTGTTCGATATTTCTGGCACACAACACAGGGTGGCTGGTTGCCTCTCCGAATGATGGATGAAAATGGCTTCCAGTCAGTGTCCTCTTTGCTGGGCCAGTAATATAGATTGTTGTCTTCCTTGCCCATGGACTTGAGGAAAACTGCATTAGTAACTTCAAAAATCAGTATCTTGTAATAAGTTTTAAATATATATACACACACATATATATATAGGCAAAAATTAAAAAAATCATTGAAATATTTACAAGATTGTGCATTGTATGAAATTCTGATAATATGTTATATCATGCTTTATAGAACATGCATTTTTGGTAATGTTTGAAACCTTTAAGGAAATCAATTCTAGTTCTGCAAAGAAAGCATAAAGCAAGTCTTATGCTAGGGTATTATTTATATCATGCTACTTCATACAGTGCATAATCATTAGAACCTTATACATCCAATTTAGCTTTGACATGTAAATAATAAAATAAGTATTAAGTACCGTCATCTTCTCTCCAGTAAGGTCCGATACATTCTTCGGATCGAACATCTGATCTTCGATGTTGTCAACGTTTTGTTTTTTTAAATGGGAGCTCATCATCCTTTAGTAGTTCTAACGTAGTGTTTTAATCACAAAGGATTTCAACCTGGCCGTTTCTGTCGGTATTGAGTCTTGATCCTGTGAGCTTAACTGGTGATGTCATTGCCGCTGCTGTTGAATATTTATCATGTTTTTCTGGCTGAAAGGAGACAAGCCTCTTCACATCTGTTTTTGATGTTTGGAACGATCCACAAAAGTATTTTGTTCTTCTGTTGCTTGATGTCGTGATTGTGGAAATAAAGCCTAAATTTTCATTATATTTTATTATATTTCAGGTCAACACATTACAGATTTTATAGCTTTACGTCCTAAGATGTATGCCTACCTCTGGAAAAAGCATGGAATAAAAAACGAAACCAATGAAAATAAAACAGCAAAAGGAATAGTTTTTCTAAAGCTTTTAAGTCATTGGAATGCGCCTCAATGTTTCTAGACAACAGCTTAATATGACTGAAATATATTCAATTTCAATAGATGAACAATAAGTTCCTTTGGATTGATTGTGTCTATACAGTAACTAGTAAAACAAACATATACCTCGTCAACAAACAATGACATGTGTGGATGATGTCCTAATCCCAATACAATTGTCAAATAACTGGAAAATTGTATATATTTGGACAATTAATTATGATTCTTTAAATAAAAACACAATTTCATTAAAACTCCATAAAGGAACAGAAAAATTGTTAATCATAAAGTTCAACTTCTTTGGGGAAGAAATAACAATACTTGTTCACTTTTTTGTACAAGTATTGTTGACAATACTTGCATACAAGTATTGCGATCATAATGTTCAAGATATCCACTTATTGCACTCAACACACCCCCATTTAATATTAATGTCAGTTTTACAAAGTTTAGGAATTTGTGCTCTTTTAATCGAGCCCGAAGAAGCCATATTACTACAGTTATCTTATGTATTTTTAATTTAATTCCTCAAAATTGATCCATTGAATGAAGATCAAATCGTGTCGGCAACAACGTTTTACACAATGGAAGAGTTTATTTACTTTCACGGGTGGTAATTTTTGGAAACTTGATATTAATTGTAAATTCTTACCTAATAATTTTGCATCCTCTGACTTAGAATGTTAAAATATTTTTATTATTGCACAATAAAGTTCCTGAATTTCGTTGAAGAATGAATCGGGCAAACCTCCTATGCCTGAAGCTTTCGCGAAACGTTCATACTGAATGTAGTGCTGTCCCGATGTATAAATCCCATACATAATTCGACAGCTTGCCACAATTTTCCACTGGACAAACAGGATGATGCGTCGATCCTATATGAATGACCATGTTCGGAAAGAAATGAAATTTTTTCCGACCTGCCCAAATTATTCTATACTTTTTACATCTAAAAATGTATGACATAGTCGACTATAGTGCTGGATACCGACAGGAAAAAGTCTTATTGACGATTCTGTTGTAAGGAATATTGGTTTGTCGGATTGATCTGAAGAAGAGAGAGGGTATTGTCGAACATTTTCTGTCTCGGGAACAGCCTCAAAAGCTGAAGATGACGTATGATCTTTAACATGATTTTTAGGGGGGAAAATCAAAGCTTCGTTCAGAACTTGTGCGTTAGTAACGGTTGAAACTGACCTGATGAGTATGTTCTGTCACTGAAACATTTGAATGCCTGCATGTCGAAACACATTCAATGTGGTTGTTAGGCTGGCTCCAAAGAACATAATTCCACCTGATAATACAATATTTCCAAGCGGCATGGTACCTGACATTGACTGACTAATATCTGCTTGGTGTTTTACATTGACAAGAAATGTTTTTATCAAGCATGTACAAACAATAATTTGTTATCACATTTTTCCTCTGTCCAGGACAATACATTCAATCAGTTATCAATAATTCGCCTAACTGTTTTTCAAAAGCAAAAGATGTTCTCTCTTTATTTTCTGGAATGTCCCCTTGTTCTGTTGCATTATCAGTATCGGACAATAGCCAGTCAGGATCTTCAAAGCGATAAGATTTGTATCATAAGACTTGTATTATAATACACAATTTTATCGTGTGTACAGTGTATTATAAGATTTTTTAAATCTTATGAGACTGTATTAAGGATAGAGCAATGTTCTATCCTTAATACAAGACTTAACTGACCTTTCATTTTTATCCAGTCAAAATTATAAATTTTGGGGTTACACATCTGCACTAGTACCATAATAAATGCATGTGCAACTTAAAGCACATGGTTCTTGCAAAACATATCCGACTTCTCAAATATTGATGTGGAAAAGCTTCTTGTTGCATGGGAAGAAGAAGATTTATTGAATATATCGGGGTGAAATTACCACAAAAAAGATGCAAGACACAGAGCATTGTCCAGAATCCAAGAAAAGTTACAAAGTGAAACAGGGAAAACTTTTCAGGTATGCATTTCTTTAATGAATTGGAAAAGTTCAGGTATATTGGTATAAAATGTTCAAATATCATATCTAATCGTTAACGTTTTAAAAATTAATAGTGTATACATACAAAGATCAGAAATGGCAAGTAATCATTAATTAGCAGTAATAAATCTGACTCGGCAAGTGGTGAAGAGTTGTCAGAGATTTTATCTGAAAAATTTGTATGTAAATGCAAATAAATACAAATGTACTCAACATCTAAATTACGTTACAAAAACTGAAGTATCAAATTGTAATATAATGGGTACGAAAACCATTGAGTTGTTGTGTCATTGATGGATACCACCAATATATCTTTATTCATATAAACGAAATCAAAACAGAAAGTTCAATTTTTATTTAAAAAAAAATAAATATCAATTTTGAATAGTTGTCGCCTCCTGTTCGATATTTCTGGCACACAACACAGGGTGGCTGGTTGCCTCTCCGAATGATGGATGAAAATGGCTTCCAGTCAGTGTCCTCTTTGCTGGGCCAGTAATATAGATTGTTGTCTTCCTTGCCCATGGACTTGAGGAAAACTGCATTAGTAACTTCAAAAATCAGTATCTTGTAATAAGTTTTAAATATATATACACACACATATATATATAGGCAAAAATTAAAAAAATCATTGAAATATTTACAAGATTGTGCATTGTATGAAATTCTGATAATATGTTATATCATGCTTTATAGAACATGCATTTTTGGTAATGTTTGAAACCTTTAAGGAAATCAATTCTAGTTCTGCAAAGAAAGCATAAAGCAAGTCTTATGCTAGGGTATTATTTATATCATGCTACTTCATACAGTGCATAATCATTAGAACCTTATACATCCAATTTAGCTTTGACATGTAAATAATAAAATAAGTATTAAGTACCGTCATCTTCTCTCCAGTAAGGTCCGATACATTCTTCGGATCGAACATCTGATCTTCGATGTTGTCAACGTTTTGTTTTTTTAAATGGGAGCTCATCATCCTTTAGTAGTTCTAACGTAGTGTTTTAATCACAAAGGATTTCAACCTGGCCGTTTCTGTCGGTATTGAGTCTTGATCCTGTGAGCTTAACTGGTGATGTCATTGCCGCTGCTGTTGAATATTTATCATGTTTTTCTGGCTGAAAGGAGACAAGCCTCTTCACATCTGTTTTTGATGTTTGGAACGATCCACAAAAGTATTTTGTTCTTCTGTTGCTTGATGTCGTGATTGTGGAAATAAAGCCTAAATTTTCATTATATTTTATTATATTTCAGGTCAACACATTACAGATTTTATAGCTTTACGTCCTAAGATGTATGCCTACCTCTGGAAAAAGCATGGAATAAAAAACGAAACCAATGAAAATAAAACAGCAAAAGGAATAGTTTTTCTAAAGCTTTTAAGTCATTGGAATGCGCCTCAATGTTTCTAGACAACAGCTTAATATGACTGAAATATATTCAATTTCAATAGATGAACAATAAGTTCCTTTGGATTGATTGTGTCTATACAGTAACTAGTAAAACAAACATATACCTCGTCAACAAACAATGACATGTGTGGATGATGTCCTAATCCCAATACAATTGTCAAATAACTGGAAAATTGTATATATTTGGACAATTAATTATGATTCTTTAAATAAAAACACAATTTCATTAAAACTCCATAAAGGAACAGAAAAATTGTTAATCATAAAGTTCAACTTCTTTGGGGAAGAAATAACAATACTTGTTCACTTTTTTGTACAAGTATTGTTGACAATACTTGCATACAAGTATTGCGATCATAATGTTCAAGATATCCACTTATTGCACTCAACACACCCCCATTTAATATTAATGTCAGTTTTACAAAGTTTAGGAATTTGTGCTCTTTTAATCGAGCCCGAAGAAGCCATATTACTACAGTTATCTTATGTATTTTTAATTTAATTCCTCAAAATTGATCCATTGAATGAAGATCAAATCGTGTCGGCAACAACGTTTTACACAATGGAAGAGTTTATTTACTTTCACGGGTGGTAATTTTTGGAAACTTGATATTAATTGTAAATTCTTACCTAATAATTTTGCATCCTCTGACTTAGAATGTTAAAATATTTTTATTATTGCGCAATAAAGTTCCTGAATTTCGTTGAAGAATGAATCGGGCAAACCTCCTATGCCTGAAGCTTTCGCGAAACGTTCATACTGAATGTAGTGCTGTCCCGATGTATAAATCCCATACATAATTCGACAGCTTGCCACAATTTTCCACTGGACAAACAGGATGATGCGTCGATCCTATATGAATGACCATGTTCGGAAAGAAATGAAATTTTTTCCGACCTGCCCAAATTATTCTATACTTTTTACATCTAAAAATGTATGACATAGTCGACTATAGTGCTGGATACCGACAGGAAAAAGTCTTATTGACGATTCTGTTGTAAGGAATATTGGTTTGTCGGATTGATCTGAAGAAGAGAGAGGGTATTGTCGAACATTTTCTGTCTCGGGAACAGCCTCAAAAGCTGAAGATGACGTATGATCTTTAACATGATTTTTAGGGGGGAAAATCAAAGCTTCGTTCAGAACTTGTGCGTTAGTAACGGTTGAAACTGACCTGATGAGTATGTTCTGTCACTGAAACATTTGAATGCCTGCATGTCGAAACACATTCAATGTGGTTGTTAGGCTGGCTCCAAAGAACATAATTCCACCTGATAATACAATATTTCCAAGCGGCATGGTACCTGACATTGACTGACTAATATCTGCTTGGTGTTTTACATTGACAAGAAATGTTTTTATCAAGCATGTACAAACAATAATTTGTTATCACATTTTTCCTCTGTCCAGGACAATACATTCAATCAGTTATCAATAATTCGCCTAACTGTTTTTCAAAAGCAAAAGATGTTCTCTCTTTATTTTCTGGAATGTCCCCTTGTTCTGTTGCATTATCAGTATCGGACAATAGCCAGTCAGGATCTTCAAAGCGATAAGATTTGTATCATAAGACTTGTATTATAATACACAATTTTATCGTGTGTACAGTGTATTATAAGATTTTTTAAATCTTATGAGACTGTATTAAGGATAGAGCAATGTTCTATCCTTAATACAAGTCTTAACTGACCTTTCATTTTTATCCAGTCAAAATTATAAATTTTGGGGTTACACATCTGCACTAGTACCATCATAAATGCATGTGCAACTTAAAGCACATGGTTCTTGCAAAACATATCCGACTTCTCAAATATTGATGTGGAAAAGCTTCTTGCTGCATGGGAAGAAGAAGATTTATTGAATATATCGGGGTGAAATTACCACAAAAAAGATGCAAGACACAGAGCATTGTCCAGAATCCAAGAAAAGTTACAAAGTGAAACAGGGAAAACTTTTCAGGTATGCATTTCTTTAATGAATTGGAAAAGTTCAGGTATATTGGTATAAAATGTTCAAATATCATATCTAATCGTTAACGTTTTAAAAATTAATAGTGTATACATACAAAGATCAGAAATGGCAAGTAATCATTAATTAGCAGTAATAAATCTGACTCGGCAAGTGGTGAAGAGTTGTCAGAGATTTTATCTGAAAAATTTGTATGTAAATGCAAATAAATACAAATGTACTCAACATCTAAATTACGTTACAAAAACTGAAGTATCAAATTGTAATATAATGGGTACGAAAACCATTGAGTTGTTGTGTCATTGATGGATACCACCAATATATCTTTATTCATATAAACGAAATCAAAACAGAAAGTTCAATTTTTATTTAAAAAAAAATAAATATCAATTTTGAATAGTTGTCGCCTCCTGTTCGATATTTCTGGCACACAACACAGGGTGGCTGGTTGCCTCTCCGAATGATGGATGAAAATGGCTTCCAGTCAGTGTCCTCTTTGCTGGGCCAGTAATATAGATTGTTGTCTTCCTTGCCCATGGACTTGAGGAAAACTGCATTAGTAACTTCAAAAATCAGTATCTTGTAATAAGTTTTAAATATATATACACACACATATATATATAGGCAAAAATTAAAAAAATCATTGAAATATTTACAAGATTGTGCATTGTATGAAATTCTGATAATATGTTATATCATGCTTTATAGAACATGCATTTTTGGTAATGTTTGAAACCTTTAAGGAAATCAATTCTAGTTCTGCAAAGAAAGCATAAAGCAAGTCTTATGCTAGGGTATTATTTATATCATGCTACTTCATACAGTGCATAATCATTAGAACCTTATACATCCAATTTAGCTTTGACATGTAAATAATAAAATAAGTATTAAGTACCGTCATCTTCTCTCCAGTAAGGTCCGATACATTCTTCGGATCGAACATCTGATCTTCGATGTTGTCAACGTTTTGTTTTTTTAAATGGGAGCTCATCATCCTTTAGTAGTTCTAACGTAGTGTTTTAATCACAAAGGATTTCAACCTGGCCGTTTCTGTCGGTATTGAGTCTTGATCCTGTGAGCTTAACTGGTGATGTCATTGCCGCTGCTGTTGAATATTTATCATGTTTTTCTGGCTGAAAGGAGACAAGCCTCTTCACATCTGTTTTTGATGTTTGGAACGATCCACAAAAGTATTTTGTTCTTCTGTTGCTTGATGTCGTGATTGTGGAAATAAAGCCTAAATTTTCATTATATTTTATTATATTTCAGGTCAACACATTACAGATTTTATAGCTTTACGTCCTAAGATGTATGCCTACCTCTGGAAAAAGCATGGAATAAAAAACGAAACCAATGAAAATAAAACAGCAAAAGGAATAGTTTTTCTAAGGCTTTTAAGTCATTGGAATGCGCCTCAATGTTTCTAGACAACAGCTTAATATGACTGAAATATATTCAATTTCAATAGATGAACAATAAGTTCCTTTGGATTGATTGTGTCTATACAGTAACTAGTAAAACAAACATATACCTCGTCAACAAACAATGACATGTGTGGATGATGTCCTAATCCCAATACAATTGTCAAATAACTGGAAAATTGTATATATTTGGACAATTAATTATGATTCTTTAAATAAAAACACAATTTCATTAAAACTCCATAAAGGAACAGAAAAATTGTTAATCATAGAGTTCAACTTCTTTGGGGAAGAAATAACAATACTTGTTCACTTTTTTGTACAAGTATTGTTGACAATACTTGCATACAAGTATTGCGATCATAATGTTCAAGATATCCACTTATTGCACTCAACACACCCCCATTTAATATTAATGTCAGTTTTACAAAGTTTAGGAATTTGTGCTCTTTTAATCGAGCCCGAAGAAGCCATATTACTACAGTTATCTTATGTATTTTTAATTTAATTCCTCAAAATTGATCCATTGAATGAAGATCAAATCGTGTCGGCAACAACGTTTTACACAATGGAAGAGTTTATTTACTTTCACGGGTGGTAATTTTTGGAAACTTGATATTAATTGTAAATTCTTACCTAATAATTTTGCATCCTCTGACTTAGAATGTTAAAATATTTTTATTATTGCACAATAAAGTTCCTGAATTTCGTTGAAGAATGAATCGGGCAAACCTCCTATGCCTGAAGCTTTCGCGAAACGTTCATACTGAATGTAGTGCTGTCCCGATGTATAAATCCCATACATAATTCGACAGCTTGCCACAATTTTCCACTGGACAAACAGGATGATGCGTCGATCCTATATGAATGACCATGTTCGGAAAGAAATGAAATTTTTTCCGACCTGCCCAAATTATTCTATACTTTTTACATCTAAAAATGTATGACATAGTCGACTATAGTGCTGGATACCGACAGGAAAAAGTCTTATTGACGATTCTGTTGTAAGGAATATTGGTTTGTCGGATAGATCTGAAGAAGAGAGAGGGTATTGTCGAACATTTTCTGTCTCGGGAACAGCCTCAAAAGCTGAAGATGACGTATGATCTTTAACATGATTTTTAGGGGGGAAAATCAAAGCTTCGTTCAGAACTTGTGCGTTAGTAACGGTTGAAACTGACCTGATGAGTATGTTCTGTCACTGAAACATTTGAATGCCTGCATGTCGAAACACATTCAATGTGGTTGTTAGGCTGGCTCCAAAGAACATAATTCCACCTGATAATACAATATTTCCAAGCGGCATGGTACCTGACATTGACTGACTAATATCTGCTTGGTGTTTTACATTGACAAGAAATGTTTTTATCAAGCATGTACAAACAATAATTTGTTATCACATTTTTCCTCTGTCCAGGACAATACATTCAATCAGTTATCAATAATTCGCCTAACTGTTTTTCAAAAGCAAAAGATGTTCTCTCTTTATTTTCTGGAATGTCCCCTTGTTCTGTTGCATTATCAGTATCGGACAATAGCCAGTCAGGATCTTCAAAGCGATAAGATTTGTATCATAAGACTTGTATTATAATACACAATTTTATCGTGTGTACAGTGTATTATAAGATTTTTTAAATCTTATGAGACTGTATTAAGGATAGAGCAATGTTCTATCCTTAATACAAGTCTTAACTGACCTTTCATTTTTATCCAGTCAAAATTATAAATTTTTGGGTTACACATCTGCACTAGTACCATAATAAATGCATGTGCAACTTAAAGCACATGGTTCTTGCAAAACATATCCGACTTCTCAAATATTGATGTGGAAAAGCTTCTTGTTGCATGGGAAGAAGAAGATTTATTGAATATATCGGGGTGAAATTACCACAAAAAAGATGCAAGACACAGAGCATTGTCCAGAATCCAAGAAAAGTTACAAAGTGAAACAGGGAAAACTTTTCAGGTATGCATTTCTTTAATGAATTGGAAAAGTTCAGGTATATTGGTATAAAATGTTCAAATATCATATCTAATCGTTAACTTTTTAAAAATTAATAGTGTATACATACAAAGATCAGAAATGGCAAGTAATCATTAATTAGTAGTAATAAATCTGACTCGGCAAGTGGTGAAGAGTTGTCAGAGATTTTATCTGAAAAATTTGTATGTAAATGCAAATAAATACAAATGTACTCAACATCTAAATTACGTTGCAAAAACTGAAGTATCAAATTGTAATATAATGGGTACGAAAACCATTGAGTTGTTGTGTCATTGATGGATACCACCAATATATCTTTATTCATATAAACGAAATCAAAACAGAAAGTTCAATTTTTATTTAAAAAAAAATATATATCAATTTTGAATAGTTGTCGCCTCCTGTTCGATTTTTCTGGCACACAACACAGGGTGACTGGTTGCCTCTCCGAATGATGGATGAAAATGGCTCCCAGTCAGTGTCCTCTTTGCTGGGCCTGTAATATAGATTGTTGTCTTCCTTGCCCATGGACTTGAGGAAAACTGCATTAGTAACTTCAAAAATCAGTATCTTGTAATAAGTTTTAAATATATACACACACACACACACACATATATATATATATAGGCAAAAATTAAAAAAATCATTGAAATATTTACAAGATTGTGCATTGTATGAAATTCTGATAATATGTTATATCATGCTTTATAGAACATGCATTTTTGGTAATGTTTGAAACCTTTAAGGAAATCAATTCTAGTTCTGCAAAGAAAGCATAAAGAAAGTCTTATGCTAGGGTATTATTTATATCATGCTACTTCATACAGTGCATAATCATTAGAACCTTATACATCCAATTTAGCTTTGACATGTAAATAATAAAATAAGTATTAAGTACCGTCATCTTCTCTCCAGTAAGGTCCGATACATTCTTCGGATCGAACATCTGATCTTCGATGTTGTCAACTTTTTGTTTTTTAAATGGGAGCTCATCATCCTTTAGTAGTTCTAACGTAGTGTTTTAATCACAAAGGATTTCAACCTGGCCGTTTCTGCCGGTATTGAGTCTTGATCCTGTGAGCTTAACTGGTGATGTCATTGCCGCTGCTGTTGAATATTTATCATGTTTTTCTGGCTGAAAGGAGACAAGCCTCTTCACATCTGTTTTTGATGTTTGGAACGATCCACAAAAGTATTTTGTTCTTCCGTTGCTTGATGTCGTGATTGTGGAAATAAAGCCTAAATTTTCATTATATTTTATTATATTTCAGGTCAACACATTACAGATTTTATAGCTTTACGTCCTAAGATGTATGCCTACCTCTGGAAAAAGCATGGAATAAAAAACGAAACCAATGAAAATAAAACAGCAAAAGGAATAGTTTTTCTAAAGCTTTTAAGTCATTGGAATGCGCCTCAATGTTTCTAGACAACAGCTTAATATGACTGAAATATATTCAATTTCAATAGATGAACAATAAGTTCCTTTGGATTGATTGTGTCTATACAGTAACTAGTAAAACAAACATATAGCTCGTCAACAAACAATGACATGTGTGGATGATGTCCTAATCCCAATACAAATGTCAAATAACTGGAAAATTGTATATATTTGGACAATTAATTATGATTCTTTAAATAAAAACACAATTTCATTAAAACTCCATAAAGGAACAGAAAAATTGTTAATCATAGAGTTCAACTTCTTTGGGGAAGAAATAACAATACTTGTTCACTTTTTTGTACAAGTATTGTTGACAATACTTGTATACAAGTATTGCGATCATAATGTTCAAGATATCCACTTATTGCACTCGACACACCTCCATTTAATATTAATGTCAGTTTTACAAAGTTTAGGAATTTGAGCTCTTTTAATCGAGCCCGAAGAAGCCATAGTACTACAGTTATCTTATGTATTTTTAATTTAATTCCTCAAAATTGATCCATTGAATGAAGATCAAATCGTGTCGGCAACAACTTTTTACACAATGGAAGAGTTTATTTACTTTCACGGGTGGTAATTTTTGGAAACTTGATATTAATTGTAAATTCTTACCTAATAATTTTGCATCCTCTGACTTAGAATGTTAAAATATTTTTATTATTGCGCAATAAAGTTCCTGAATTTCGTTGAAGAATGAATCGGGCAAACCTCCTATGCCTGAAGCTTTCGCGAAACGTTCATACTGCATGTAGTGCTGTCCCGATGTATAAATCCCATACATAATTCGAAAGCTTACCACAATTTTCCACACGACAAAGAGGATGATGCGTCGATCCTATATGAATGACCATGTTCGGAAAGAAATGAATTTTTTTCCGACCTGCCCAAATTATTCTATATTTTTTACATCTAAACATTTATGACATGGTCGAATATGGTGCTGGATACCGACAGGAAAAATTCTTATTGACGATTCTGTTGTAAGGAATATTGGTTTGTCGGATTGATCTGGAGAAGAGAGAGGGTATTGTCGAACATTTTCTGTCTCGGGAACAGCCTCAAAAGCTGAAGATGACGTATGATCTTCAACATGATTTTTAGGGTGGAAAATCAAAGCTTCGTTCAGAACTTGTGCGTTAGTAACGGTTGAAACTGAACTGATGAGTATGTTCTGTCACTGAAACATTTGAATGCCTGCATGTCGAAACACATTCAATGTGGTTGTTAGGCTGGCTCCAAAGAACATAATTCCACCTGCTAATACAATATTTCCAATCGGCATGGTACCTGACATTGGCTGACTATAATATCTGCTTGGTGTTTTACATTGACAAGAAATGTTAGCGATCAAGCATGTACCAACAACTGTTTTTACCACATTTTTCCTCTGTCCACAATACATCCAATTAGTTATCAATAATTCGTCTAACTGTTTTTCAAAAGCAAAAAATGTTCTGTTGTATTATCAGTATCGAACAATAGCCTGTCAGGATCTTCAAAGCCGGTACACACGATAAGATTTGTATCATAAGACTTATATTATAATACACAATTTTATCGTGTGTACAGTGTATTATAAGATATTTTAAATCTTATGAGACTGTATTAAGGATAGAGCAATGTTCTATCCTTAATACAAGTCTTAACTGACCTTTCATTTTTATCCAATCAAAATTATCAATTTTGGGGTTACGCATCTGCACCAGTACCATAATAAATGCATGCGCAATGGTTCTTGCAAAACATATCCGACTTCTCAAATATTGATGTGGAAAAGCTTCTTGTTGCATGGGATGAAGAAGATTTATTGAATATATCAGGGTGAAATTACCACAAAAAAGATGCAAGACACAGAGCATTGTCCAGAATCCAAGAAAAGTTACAAAATGAAACAGGGAAAACTTTTCAGGTATGCATTTCTTTAATGAATTGAAAAAGTTCAGGTATATTGGTATAAAATGTTCAAATATCATATCTTAATCGTTATTTTTTTTTAAATTAATAATTAGTGTATACATACAAAGATCAGAAATGGCAAGTAATCATTAATTAGCAGTAATAAATCTGACTCGGCAAGTGGTGAAGAGTTGTCAGAGATTTTATCTGAAATATTTGTATGTAAATGCAAATAAATACAAATGTACTCAAAATCTAAATTACGCTACAAAAACTGAAGTATCAAATTGTAATATAATGGGTACGAAAACCATTGAGTTGTTGTGTCATTGATGGATACCACCAATATATCTTTATTCATATAAACGAAGTCAAAACAGAAAGTTCAATTTGTATTTAAAAAAATTTTGATATCAATTTTGAATAGTCCTCCTGTTCGATTTTTCTGGCACACAACACAGGGTGGCTGGTTGCCTCTCCAAATGATGAATGAAAATGAAAATACATTAAAGATCTTTAAATACAAAGAATTGTTAAAACAATGGAGAATAGTAAATGATAGTCGTGACTGTCAGGTGTGTAAAGAAAATGAAAATTACAAACACTTACTTTGATTGTAAATATAGCAAAATATATTGGCAAGAAGTAAAAAAAAAATGACAACAAATCTTTATATAGGTGATCATGTTTTTAACCTGGAAACACTTGTTTTAGGCTGCAAAATATATGACCAGGCATATTTTGATCTTAACCTGCTTATAACCTTAATATTATTTTCTATATATAAAGCCTATTATATTTCAAATCAAACACAAAAGAAAGTAGAAATATTTGAAATGCTTAAGGATGAGGTAAATAATGTGTTCGATACAAATAGTGTTAGACAAATCAAAACGGGTCATTTCATAAGCAAAGCACATGTATACTTAAACAGCTGATATATCACATGATTTCAGAATTCTTGTAATGTCACATGATTTCACATGTGGAGAAAAAAAACCATCATCATGTATATTGTAGTAAATTCAATGCTTACGTATCACAAATAAAACATTTCACAACTGATAGAAGTAATCCAATCAATCATAGATATCATTTTCTAACAATTAGAAAATAAAGCGAACTACCACAAACAAAATAGGAAAAAGCAACAGCGCTATCGTGCACGTAATCCACGAGTATGAACAATTAACCTTTCGACCGTGATCGGTTTGAAAGTGTCAACACATCCGGATACTGTCAATGCAAAAAGCATGTGAAATCACCATAGACAGCTCTTATGTGTATTAAATGTCATAATTACAATATATACTGTATATTATCTTTAAAAAGTGTACTAACAATATTTATTTTGAAATAAGCTTAATTAAATAACAAATCCCTTGCTATTTAGTGACTAACAACTAGGGATACTAGGCAAAACTGTATACCTAATGAATTGTTAACAGCAAGTAGTGCAATACAATTATTTGTGCTTAAAAAGAACAACAAAAAAACTCAGTTTCAATAAAAACATGCATGGAATGCATACCTCAGAAACATACAATTTAGGAGGGATGATTTTATCACCACTGAAGGTAGCAACAACACATTGACCACAACTGAAATGATGAATCAAGATGATCAGGAAACAGACAAAGATACATGAATCAAGAGTTGAAGTAAAATGAGGAGTTGATGCACTACTTTATCACTAAATGCTTACCTATACTGTTCATCGGGAGTCATCAGGATTGTCTGGGTCACCATCAGCGTTGTCATGTCAATTTTGATAATGAGACTTTCAAAATTTTCATATATTCTTTCTTTATGGCATAGCGTACCATTCGTCCATTTTTCACGATTTTTTGCCATTCCACCCAGGTATACAACGCTGTGAGTGTGACTAAAAGAATAATGACATGACATGAAATGATCGCGAACCAACCGATTCTGAAAATTATCTCAGTTTTTAGTGGGGTTCATGTTACTCGATATGTAGTTTTATGTGTATGTTTTGTAGATCGTTGTTTGTCCTTTTGAATTTTTTGTTTTGGCCATTGTGTTGTCTGTATACGGATTTTTATTACCTCTTTGGCATCTTCAAACTCGTCTTAATAACTGCTATGAAAAGTGTGGTAGATATTCAACTTAGAACCACTTATATTATTACATCATTCCATTGAATATATATATATTTACAGAATGTTCTCCTGGCGATTGCAGATTCCACTCATTTATTGTGAATTAAAATTTACGAAAAATTGGGAAACATTTGTGAAGAGTTATCTCCACTTATTTACAGATGGCGCTTTAGTAGTTCAAGTCCAATATCTCTCATCATGATAAGCCAGCATGCAATCACTGTGTCTGCTACCGTTATTTATCAATGAAGTCTTTGTTTAATTTTTCATATATCTACTTTATAATATTATTAATGATACAAAAATATCAAATTCGGGAAGTTGGATACTACCATGAACTGATAAAAAATTTAATTAAGAGGCACACGTGTATTTAGATGCAAATAGAGGAAATTTAAATACATTTTTTTGATAAAATTGATAATATTTATTTATTGTATATAGTGTAAAACTGCAATCTTTATCATCATTTACACATTTTTAAAATTCAGTATATTCAAATTTTCTAAGAATTAAAATTTCTGCTTAATTAAATGTTACTGTCAACGATCAAACCACAGTCGTGATATTCATTTATTATTTTGAAATCTAAAAAAATAGATAAACTGAAACCGTATATACCCAGGATGTTTTAGCTTGGATTAGTCTATTTATAACTGTGTGGACGAAATTAATACAAATCAAAAGAAAACATCACAATATAAAAATATCAATTCTTTTTAAAATATTTCAATACTTTACACATGATGTGCTCCCATTCTAAGTCAAGAGGATATCGGTGATTTATAATTAACTTTAAAAATAATAATAAAATGAATTCTTTAAAACGATATGTTGATGGGATAATTTTTTTGCGGATGGATCTGGTTTTGTAAATGTGATTCGGTTATGCCGCGCGAGGTTGATTTAAAAACTAGTTAGCGAGGTGGCAAGATGTGTTTTTTATTATTTGACGTGTGTTATACATTATGATGGTTTTGTTGGATTTAAGTGTGTTTGGGAAATTATAATGTTCGAATATGATAACGGTAAGTAATTTTTGTCATAAAAACTTGTGCTAAAACCGTATCGAATTCGTTTCACTGAAATATTCTGAATGTAGGTCAAATCAATTAACATCCATAATAATCCCACTCGGAAGGCATTTAAGATTTTGTTATTAATTTTAGAAAGTTGATTAAAGACACCGACACAGTCTTTATTTTTACTAAGAATGGCAGATATGCATGTATAAATATATATATGATTTTTGTTTGGGTTTTTTTTGGGGGGGGGGGGGGGGGGAGGGGCATTGAACGAGTTTTAACGTTACAATACAATTATGTGTTGGAAATTGATAGTCCACTGAATGACATTGCTCATCACGACATACTGGCGTCGATATAATGACAATATTGATATAACAAACTGCCATGAAATATAAACTGAAACCAGATGTGTCAACAGGGTATGTTTTTAAAAAATCCCTACATATACATACAGTGTACAGGTATACTGTATGCATGTAAGATCGAGATGCACAGTTACATTTGCAACATATAAAACAAAACAAACAAATATTTCAATGCTGAAATTAATTCATGTCTGAATCGGATTGAATCACAAATTTCCTTTTGCGTTTCTGAGGCATTGTTTTTTTCACATCGTTTTCCTTGTCCGGAGAGCCAAAATACATGTTAAATGTTCCGCCTTGAATAAATGTACCGGTTGGGAAAAAGTGTTTTGGCAGTATTATTGATATTCTCTGTTGAACTTTCAATATTTTCATTAACACTACTGGTTGGAACAGCTTTTGATCTTGATAAAATAGCAGACATGTTTTGTTGGGTCTTCAAGCTGTTTTTTGCATAATTGTTTATACTTTCCACAGACTTATGGCCTGTGTGTTGTTGAATACATGTTATGAGTATTCCTTCATCAAGAAGTCTGGTAACAGTGGTTTTTCGCCCGGAGTGATTTGTCAATTTTCTGTTTTTTTCAATATTTGATTTTTTTTTACTGCTTTTTGCATGAGGAACCGTAATGTTTTCTCTCCTAATGGTTGGTTCTTATACCATGATTTTGCATTATTCAATCGGTTCACTCCTAAATAAAAAGGCATCTCTGGATCTAAATTTGGACGGTGAGAAAGATACTGAAATGACAGATTTTATTTTAATTTTTGTTGAAATAATGATTATTACTGTACATGTAGATCTAAAAATAGTTTGTTTTATTTAGGGTTAGTAACAGGTACATGTATATGCACAGTTGATTTTATGTAATCCGACACTTTTTGAGACATCAAAGGAAAATAATAGTGTTCCTTTATCAAATCAAGAGTGGCTTGTATTCCTGAATGTCCTCCCATTGGTGAGTCATGATACAACGAAATTACTGATTTTACCGCTATTTCCGGCAAAGCAAGTTGATATTGGCAAAGCAATTTTGTTCATTTGGACTTTGCTATCCTCGTATGAAAAAGAACGTTTTCAAACAAGATATAGTCTGGTACATCAAGTAACAATTTCCTTGCTTTGGATTGCGATTTTGGCATTTCATTTTCTGTTAAATAACGGTAGATACTTCCAAAATAAGGGTCCCTTTGTTGTAGTTTTCGTAAACTTTCTGGATTAAATTTGGAATTTTTGAAAATGTCCAATGATTCCATTTGTTTGTCTATTGTTTGTTGATTGTCAGAAATAAAATTTTCAACTGCTGTTTCATCGGACTGTGTAGAAACCGAACTTTCATTTGTATGATGACTTAATTTTTCAGCCACACTATCGTCCAAATCATTTACTTGTAATTCTGTATATTCCTCATTTTCCCGATCTTGTATTGTTGACTGCTGAATTTCGTCCGAAATTGTCTCGTCATTGGCACTACATGCACTATCAGTTGTTCTCCTGTTCGAATTTTCCGTTACATTCTCAGATGGTTTGTACTTTGCACATGAAGGTACCAGCTGCTTGTTTATGTTAAGTTTTCTAACCCGAGGATTTTTCCTCCTTTTTTTTGGAATATAATTGTCATTTTCCTCCGTATCACCATCATATGCTAAATCAAAATTTTGTCATTAGGCCTATTGAGTTAAATTGTATCGGCAAAGTACTCACGTTATTGATTTGATTTTCATTGTCAGATGATTCGGACACTAACAAGTTCGAAAATATCTTCCCTTCTGGTGTAATAATATTGCCGACATTTTCTGAATAGTAAGGAAAATATGGATCATCTTGATATGGGCTTTCAAATCCTATATTATCTGAAGATTTTGGTATCCGGGAAAGCGCATCCGGAACTTGCATTTCTTTTCCATGCTTATAGCGGAGTTCAAAATTGAACTGTTGAAGGATGGCTATCCACCGTTTATATATTTCCCCTTTCAGTTGTTTTTCAAATAATGGTTTCAAAGCCTGGTGGTATGTTTCAACAATGAATTTCTGTTGGCGAATATACATAGAACAGTCTAATATGGCGGTGACCATTCCTAAAAGTTCGAGTTTCGTTGGGCCATATGACCGCTGCCACTTGCTCAGTGACTTAGAACCAAAGCGGACAACTCTAATAACTTCCTCGTTTGTTTCCGTTGGATGGCGCTGGTATAACATGTATCCAATTCCTTTTGAAGAAGTATCGACTGAAAGGTAAAACGGGCTATCATATCGCGGGAAAGCAAGTACCGGCGAGTCTACGAGAAGTTGTTTCAATCGCTGAAATGCGGTTTCCCGTTCATTTAACCATCTAAACCATACTGACTTCTTTAATAATCTTGTTATCGGTTCGATTTCGGCACAAAAGTTGGCTATGTATTTTCGAAACCAGTTGAAAAGTCCGATATCTCAACGTAGTTCTTTAATTGACTTTGGTGACGGAAAATCCTGAATTGCTCACACGCGCTCTGATGGTGGTTGTATTCCCTCTTTCGATATCAAGTGTCATGTACAACCCCCCCCCCCCCCCCCCCCAAACAACTGTTATACTGCACTAGCTACATACACCATCATGTATCTTAAAAAAGATTTTCTCTCCTCTCCTCAAGAAAATTCTCTTGATTTACCACATACTTACAGAGAGCAACAACTAACAAAAGCTGAACATAGCTTTTTAAGCTTTCTTAATCTGAATGTTGTTTTGTTTGTGGGGTTGCTGGAATTTCTGTTTTTTTAACTCTAAATTCAGAGTAATCTGTTTCAGTGTTTGCATGGGTTGTAACATCAAGGGTGTGGGTGAAGACTGGGCTATTGTTATCTAAAAAAGAAACGTTTAAAAGTCAATGCATTTATAAATGGACCTCCAATAAAATATGTATGTATCTTGTATTTTATTTTCCCTCATGTCAACATATATTTTCTCATGTCCGTGAATAAGTTCAAAGTCACGTCAGTCTATATTTCTCATTCTACTAGAAAAAAAATGAAAGTTCATACATTCTATTATTTCTGTAAATGACAAGTTACTGACATCGAAAGTGACTTTAGTGTAAACAAAAAAATATATGTCATAAAATGTCTTGCAATAAAAAAAATTCAACAAAAACGAGCTTGAAAGGAAATTGACCCTTGACATCTTCATATTTTGCGTCGTAAAACACCTTTTTCAGCTTATAGATGGGGGATCTACATATCATTTACCGGACATTTTATTTTCTGTATTTTTACGCTTAAAGCGTGGTCTGAATAGATCTTTGGACATTCATTCCCAACTGTAATTTTCACATATTCCAAATTTGGAGCGTTGACCTTGTAAATTGTCATGATCCCAGAAATTCTTTCAACCAACATACGAGTAGCGTCTGTCACGATTTCATTGTTTCCACTTAATACCCCACATGATATAATATTGGGTGATCTTTTGTACTTCTGACAATTTATGTCTGTGTCGTATATCTCTGCATTGGAAGGGTGGATGATGATCATACAAATCAATATTCTCAACAATAACACCATTAGAGGATCTAGAAATTAACTGCAATAGTCACGTGATTGTGATATTTGGGGATTTAGAAACGAATGTTATGATATACTTAGGTTTGATCGCAACACGTGTAGTTTGGGAGATCTGGAAACTAACTGCAATAGTCACGTGATTGTGATATTTGGGGATTTAGAAACGAATGCTTTGATATACTTAGGTTAGATGGAAACACGTGTAGTTTGGGAAACTAGTAAAAAAATAATTTCCTTAGACGAATTCAACCGTAGAGTGTGTTTTTTCTAATGAATAAAATATATATGTAAAAAAAAATATGGGTTGGTAATTGGCTAAAACAGAGAAGACGCATACATGTTCAGAGGTCTCTAGCTTTTCCGCACAATATTAAAAATCATCTGTTTTATTTATAGCAACATACAAATTTCGTATTAGGCCAACAATAAACACGATAATATATATGTCAGTAATGACATATGAGGAATGTGAGAGGTTATTTGAGGAATGTGAGGGATTGACCCAAGAATGCAGTGAGGATTGATCTGTATTCCTGGTTTTGTTGTCTATAGTCCAGAAGAATCTTACCGCTGATTTTCTGACTTATTGTATCATGTTTTCACAGCAATTTTTGTCGTATGTATAGACGTTCTGACCCCTGTTTTTACATGATTATGTATTTACGTATTCGTTCTTCGAAAACTCTGACAAATGCATGTATATCATACATATTGCAGAAATAATTTGAAAAGACAATCAGTGTTTACCAGACCCAGTTTCATAAATAGGTCAACAAAATTACGTCATGAAACGTCACACAAATTAAAACTTGGCAGATCTTGAGACAGGCTTAGTATTTATTGGGGAAAAAGACGGCATCATGTTGTTAAAGGTCTCTAAAAATGATCAATGGTAATGCATTGCAAAAACAATAAAAAGTTGCAATTTGACCTTTATCCCTAATTTTATCGAAAAGGTACCACTTTGACGACATGTCTTATTGGCTTGTGCACATTTTGCCCTTTCCATTGATATGCGATTTACCTGCATGCCACATAGGTGCATTAAAAATGGGGGAAAAATGATCATATAACCGTATTGTTGAGTATGATTTATGGAGTTTATTAAAAACCGTTGTGACGATACCAACGGGGGAATCAGAAGCCGCACATGTAGGAAGGACACACAATACAATTGCCAAACAAAAAAGGGCGAAAAGGCAAACAATCATCTACAAAAAATTACACCAAAAACAAAAAAATCTTTGAAGTAAACATGTACATGTATTTCAATGCTTTTTTGATTGATACATAAAAACATATGTATACATTTCACGAAAGTTTGTCATAATATGCAACTGTGAAAAATGTCAATTTAAATCTTCAAAGTCAGACTAGCATTTATACAAAATATTTAAATTTATTTTTGTTTGATTCATAAAAAACATGTTCATTTTATGCAAGCTTTACAAATTGCAAAAAATCTCTGCCTTTCTTTCTCTCTCTTGTTTTTCTAATTCTAATTGTTTTATTTTAAAGACATGGTCTAATTCCAGTTGTTTCAATTTGAGAGCATCAACACTTTCAACCTTAAGTTCAAGAATCTCTTTACCAAAAATGTTGGTGTCTACTAATTTGTCTATAACCAAATTTTTAATAGTTTGTTTTCTCATAGACACTTTAAAATCTATTTTAAGATGCTTAGCAAGCAACACTAAATCCTCTTTCTTTAAATGATCAAATTCTTCCAGGTCGGGTTTCCCCAAAAATTTACTAACTTCAAAAACCATTTTGAATTTTGTTGGCTATATAAAAAAATAATAATTTAGCTATCAACTTTAGGATGTAAAAAGTTTAGTCACAATCCCGGACGAGCCCCCAATTTGTTATGGTCAAAAGAAAAATTTCCAGAACATTCGTGGCTAAAGTACATTCCAGAATATTCTTGCCATTTCATGAATATATGTTCAAAACAAGTAAATAATGTGTATTTTCTAGAACATTCTACTAAGATCTGTCCTACTTTCATGTAAAGAACTATAAATAGTAATCATGTAAACAATTACAAAATAATAACTTTTAAAAGTATCATTTAATTACAATGTCATGAATATAATAGCTGATAGAAATATAGGTCACTAAATTATCATCAACAATAACATCAAAGTATGCACACACTCATAACAATATGTTTGGATTTTTTTTTTATTGCAGTTAAGCCAAACTGGCATCTTCAAACTTTCCCATAGTAACGGTGCATTAACCAAATACAATATTTTCTGTTCACTACATAATTTTATTTTACAATACAATATGACAATTTTTTACAAAACTAAGCTAACCGATAAAGAAATTTGTAAAATAAACAAGTCCGTCCTTTTATATGTAAGTCCAATAATCTTCGCCAAATTAATGCAAGCTAGGCCATTCCCTAGGGAAGGTGAATGAACGACAAACCGGCAAAATTTCGAGTATCGTACTCTTTGGTGCAAATGTAAAAACTTTGTGAAAGACGGCTAATTTTTGAAAGTTCTGTCTCCGAAAAATGTTTCTCTATTATTCCATTTAATTTCACAATGTCATTCATATTGAGTTCCAAATGCTTCCCATATGGGAGGTGCTTAGTTGAATATGTTTGCAAATGCGCATTGCACACAAGTGAATCTTTTAACGCAGTTTCTGTGGTCATTCGCAAAGAAAGATATGATATTTTGAACCGCGTGTTACTAGCTCTGTAGAAAAATGAATTTTCTGTTGTAGTTTTTTTTATTCGAACAAGTTCAACTCTTAATCTCGACCTGATATTGCTGGATAATGTCCTCATGAAAATGTCTTTGTTACATCCAATCAGTGAACTTTTTTGAATGACCGTAATTTATGAATGAAACATTTGTAGTGCTTTGTTAGAATGTTACTCTCCTCTTTGTAGTCATGAACAGACTTCATGATTTGCGCACTGGCATCACTGGTTACGGATCGAACTTTAAGTATTCCTTGGCCATTGATGGTGTTAAGGTGTTTTTTTTTACAAACTTGGATTCTGTGGAAGCCATAGACTCGCCGGTACTGTAATTTCTCTTGCATGTATCCGCATTATGTTCACAGTTTTTCGACGGACAGTTTACGTTGGCCGTTTCAATGTTAATTGTTAATTTGTTGGTTGTGCATTGCTCCACAAGAGGGCAACATGTTTGAGTGGCTGCCTCACAGCCAGGCTGTGGACTGTTGTTGTAGGAAGAGTCCGTTTCTACATCAACAAGATTTTCTTCCCCGGCCAATTGATGAATGTGCTTCACATTATGTTTGGTTGACAGGTCGCAGCTCCGTTGTTTGTTGACATCCACCATCATGTCCGACAATCGGTTAAACCTTCTTTGTAAAGATCTTCTGTCGGGAGACTTTATATTTAAGCAGCTTAGAACCTGCACAACATCATTAATTCCGACTTTCGATTTTAGCACGGGTATAAGAAGACACACAATTAAGCTGCCTGCATCTGGACCCCGAGAGGAGGGGACTGTTGTAAATAAATCCATTGCATCTGATATAAAACTACAGTTTCTACAAAATACTTCAACTGTTATGCACAGACCCAGTCGCTTCACCACTTTTACACTTGGGCTGGCGCGTTGACATTCATGTGGCAAAGATGCTGAAATCAACTTCGACAATTTGTTTAAATTGATAATTATATTTTCCTCCGATTCCTCAGATATTTCAAAGTCATTGTCATTTTCATCTTCTATTTTGACAGGTCGCAGCTTTATTGGAAGTACATCTACATCGCACTTACTTGTTGACTGTGCAGATAGAGCATCAGCAAATTCATTCGAAGTGGGCCTTTGTAGAACAGACACAGAAGCACTACTGGAATTATCCGTGTAAGGCTCTTTTGAGTGTTGATGTAAATTTATGTCCCTTTTTGAACTGTGTTTTCTTTCTGCGAGTGTTCTGTTTGTTACTTTTTCTATAAGCTGCCATATTTCTCACTGGATTTTCAAGATATGACCAAAATATTGTGCACCAGCATTTTATAGGGTGAATGAGTAAGCTTAGTACATATAATTCCAGTATGCAGGTGCCCAAGCTTAGTTTTAATTGGTTAAGAAGAATTTCCTTCCATGTCTGTCATCAGCATCAAATTTCCATATCATCTTTCTGTCGCATGATCTCTGTTAATTCATGCATGCAAAATAATTCTTTCCAGAGGTTTGTTAAGATCATTAAAAAACCAGCCGTCACCTATTGGTTCCAGCTGTAATAAGTCTCCAATAACTATTACACTTACACTTCCAAGTGTCTGCTTGTTTTCTTTCATTTTAAAAAAATCTTGATTCAATAAGTGATAGCAGTCCATTTCCTACCATTGAGATTTCATCTATTATAATGACAGTAAAATTTCTGTACTTCATTCTAAGGGTATTCAAGACGTCAAAAGATATTGTCTGATTCGGTCCTTTGTTTGGCTGTACATGGAAAGCATTGTGAAGAGTCGGACCATTTATATTGTAAGCCGATTTTCCTGTTGGTGCACAAAGCAGTATTCTTATATCGTCAGGATCTTCACCTTCCCTTGAACAGAGATATGTGTGTAAACATTGGAAACGTGCTTTTACTACTACTGATTTGCCAACTCCGGCACCACCAGTCGAGATGGCATAAAGAGGTTCATCTTTAGTTTTGATCCATGTGAGCACATGATGATAAAATTCTCTCTGTTTGATATCTAAAGATCGAATTAATTGGTGGTAGTCAGCTTCATTCATTCTTACTGCCAATGAAGTTGGCCCTAATGGCTTTTGATATATTCGAATGTCCTGTCCAATATCATAATTATTATGCTCTTCTGCTCGATCAGGATTAAAATGTACATACTGTTCAGCATCTTCAACCCCTTCAAGATCGTCAAGCTCTCTTTGTTGGGTTCCAGGTGCAATTTCATCATACTCCGTGCAATCATTTTCAGCTTGTTCCATTGCTCTATCTAATTCTTAAACATTATTTTCATATTGCCTGACTTTGTTCTCAAGTGTTCTATGGACAGTCATGTACATCTGTTCATATGTTGCGTAGTTTTATTTAAGTGTGTAGTTTCATTTCTTCAAGGGTAAAATAACACCAGCCTTTCTATGTAGAAATTTTCTGAAATCTAATGACCTGGAAAGAATTTCTCTGCTTAATGATGATTCCAGTTTTCAATGTAATATTAATTTTCCCAGAACTTTCAAAACTTTCTTCAATTTCTGAGTCTTCATCAGTTGAATCATCTTCACAATCACTCTCCGATTCATTCCTTTTTCTTAGGAATTGTGTCTCCAATTGTGAAACGTAATCTGCAAGACACCAATTTTCCAGAGCTTTTGGTCGCATAGAATACCTCTTAATGGCAATGCCTGATTCAATGTTTGTAGAGTTTGGAGACACTTTTTCAAGTGCTGACGACTTCTTTAATTGGAATGTCCTTTTATCTGGAGAAGTATTAATAAACACAACTTTTCCGATTGCTTTTGTCAAAGGAAGTTGAAGCGTCAAATATGCAGCTTCCTGGGCACAAGTTTCTACAGAATTTGTGAAGTAGTTCCCGATATGTCTAACCTGTCGTTTTAAATCTAAATTACCTTCTCTGGCTTCCTTTGCTGCCTGGTCAAGCAATGCACTCGTGCCTTTCTGTGACGTACTGATGTATGATACTATATACATTGCACAAGCATATGGATCCAATACAAATTGTAAATCATGATTAGCTTTCCAAGCTGACAAGACAACCTTCATATATGGATTGACTCGTACTTCAGATGGTTTCCTCTTCAAGAATACCTTGGGGCCATTTAAATTGCTTCTTAGCATTTTCATGTATTCTTCCTCTGTTGTTTGCAGAACATTATTCAGGAAATCATCAAATGTCATACTATTAATGTTTTCAAACTCGTGCAAGGAATTTATTTTCTTGTGCATTTCTTTATACTTCTCTACTTCAGTTTCAAGTGGTTCTAAGACAACAGTTTTCCTCAAAGGTGGTAGTGGGAATCCAAAACGATAAACTGGATGGCCTTTCTTTCTGCAAGTTTTAGAGTGTTTGTGTGTCTGCAAATTGATAAAATCCTCAAATTCACCTGATTTTGAACATGATACACCGTACATGCTTTTCCATATACTCGACTACTTGTTCGTCCAGATCTTTGTTATAAACTGGAGCATTTTCTATCCATATAAGAATATGAATATGTGGGGAACCCCTTTGTTGAAATTCAACCCTATAAATGTAGTCGGTAATCTTTCCAATTGGATGGAAGTCACTTTTCAACACTATTTTGATAAACTGCTGCACACGTTAGTCGAAAAAACGAGAACATGTTACTGGGTCCCTTTGCACAAGTCTATTTTGTTCGTCCCAACTCATGTTATCTATTTCGTCTTCACTATAGTTTTTGCCATCATTCAAATTGTCAAGTTTTTTCAGAAGGTCTTTCCATTTTGTGTCTGCAGATGAAAATGACCCAAACCAGGTGTGCAGACCAAGTTGTCTTGTCATGGCAAAAACGTATTTTTTGCGTTTTTCCAAGTAAACTGGAGAGTTTCGCAGAGTATGGAAAATAATATATCCTTCATCTAATCGAACTAATTGATTTACTGTGGATGGATCTAGAATCTCTTTTGCTGTCCATTGTTTTCCTTCAGATTAGCTTTATCTGAAATAATTTTCAACTGAATCTTTTTCGATTTAAAAAAATATGTTCGGTACAGACTGTGCTGCCCTTCGATCAACTGACCTTAATTCCCATTTAACAATGTCGGTGTAATGGACTGGAACAAGGGTAAATGTACAATGAGATAACAACACTCGCCATACAGTTAGCATAAATGTCTACATATTGGTGTATAATTGAAAATGAGCATTATTTATATTACATGTATCTACAAATAAGTATTCCATTTTTTAAATGCATGTGTGTATTTCTTTTGTAGCATGCATGGTGCTAACAACATTAGTAATAACCTTTTTTTGCTGTCCGAGGACAAGTAGAGGCAGAAACTGCTGCCTAAATTGTATGTATAGACACTTCCACTGCTGTTTATGCTATCGTAAAAATGCACATTCACCACCACAAACAAGAACTAATGTCATAGGACTTGAACATTTGCATTCAGATATACAGGATGAAGACAATGACATATTTAGTGCTTATTGTTTTCTTTATTTAAAGATGCCACAATCAGATGCTTTGGAGATAATTTACCTGAAAACTTTATACCTATATTACCATAATCAACATTTAATGCTGATGCACCAATTAGTTAACATCCGACCAAGAAAACGAGCGCTAGCCCCAAACCCAGCACAAGAAGAAATTCATGTTCAGAGAGACCAAGAACAACCAGACCCACCATGAGAAATCAGAAATAACCCCCCACAGCCGTAAGAACCAATTAATAGACAAGGACAAGTTTTGCGAAGGTCCACAAGGACTTTTAAGAAGCCAAAAAGATATGGTTATGATTGACTATTTTTTTCATATACATTTACCACAACTTATATGTTTTTACTAGACTTAGTATTATTCTTAATTTGCTGTCCAAAATGCCAAGGTATGAAAATTTGGGTAGGTACAATGGAGGTGGTTAGAGAAGAAATAGTTTAGTTGATAGGTAGTGAATACACTAACCGATACATACATTTTTGGTGGCAAATATATTTGGTTTTCATTTGGGTCCACACATGTACAGACAGATACTTTCATATATATGCCTCATATAATTTTTTTTTATTTCTTTATGGTGTATATTGAATGAGTACTCTCACGCTACCTAATATGATGTTTACTGAATGCACTCGCTCATAATTTGTTTACAAGAACTTTCAAACCATTTAGCATAAATTTGTTTCTTTTCAAATACTCAAGAGTCAGTTTATTGTGTCAAGTCATGTTTCATTTGAGTCTGTACATGTACAGACAGATGCTTTCTACCTCATATATTTCATTTTTATTTCTTTATGATGTGTATTGAATGCGTAGTGTACTACCATGCTACCTCACATGATGTTTATTGAATGCACGCGCATGCAATTTGTTTACAAGAACTTTCAAACTATTTGACATAATTTTTTTTTTTTTTACAAATACAAGATGTAATCAAAGTCCTGAATCCTCCAGACCATCACAAAGTTGGAAGTAGGATGTACTTCAAATTTAATGGTATGTGTTATTTCATTGAAAAGTTCTGGACAAATATATTGCTTAGTTCTTCAAATACTGAGTTCTGAATTTATTGACATTCTAGATACAAAGCAAAAACAGTATGATAATAACATGAAATGAAATTCATATTAATAGTTACAAGTCCTTACAACAAACTTAAACCAAATAGTCTGACATTTATTGATGCAACTTTGAAAATAGCATATGCATGAATTTTCTTCTTTATCAATATTTTTTGGGTTATTTTTCAGATATGTATTGAACCTACAAATGAAGTTAGATGTGCATTCGGTGTTTGTTTTACTATTAAATGTGCGTTATGTTCCTTAACATTTGTATTTATGACTTCTTTCTGTCATAGCTGACAGTTCGATCACACTGAAGATGGAAACACTAAATTGAGGCTTAAACAGTATTGTATTTCCTGAAAAGACAAGTGAAAGATATAGAATATACTTTTTGTAAACAGAAAATAGGTAAATGTGGGGTATGCGCCAAGGAGACCATGACCAAATTCTCAATAACTGTGCATGTTGATCTGGCAGGTGTCACCTGCTGCCTTATATCTCTTGTTCGTGGTTTAGTTAGCACTTTATGTTTTTGTGAACGGGTGCAGTTCTCGATAAATATACATGGTGTAAGATCTGTATTTGCATATGGGTTGCCATGTCAGCCTTGCACTTGACCTTGATTTACTTTCATGGCTCGAGCGTACATGATGAAGGTTATTCCAGAAACATATGTTGTGCGCACGAAACTACCTCATACGTTTAATGGCCCAATGAGCACTTTACATTTTTGTGATCAGGTTTAGTTCTCATAACTATGCATAGTGAGGGATCATTATTCGGTAAGGCAGTCATGCATGAGTTTGATGTTAGTTTGGCAGGTGACATGTGATCTTCATAACAATAACAAAACATCACAGTTCACGGTTCTTTTACTGTAAATGTTTTCTGATCAGCTCTGATAAACTATTTATGCGAGAACAACACTATTTGTTGGTGTTTAGATTGACTGTAGGGTGAGTGCATGTCAGTCTGGCAGGTGTCACCTGATCATGACCTCATTTTCATGGTCTGATGACTTTGTTTTATGGTAGACCAGTTCCTCAGTAACTATGCATGATAAAAATTGAATGGCAAAGTGACTGTACAGGAGAAGTACATTCAGTCTCGCTGTGTCACCTGCACTAGACCCAAATTTCCTGGCTCATTTGGTCTATTCCAAGAAGTAGGAATCTGACCGGTCAAAAAACGCTTCCCACAATATGGCATACCCATATGAAGCTTGTGACCAAATATCAGATTCCTGTCATCGATAGTTGCTTAGAAAAATGCGACGAAAAATGTGCATATATGTTAAATGTGTATAAAAGCCAACTAAGTATGAATCTGACGGTCCAAAATCGCTTCCCACAATATGACATACCTATATGAAGCTTGTGACCAAATATCAGATTTCTGCCATCAATAGTTGCTGAGAAAAATATCTTGGACGGACAGAGGTAAAACAGTATACCCCTCAGCTTTCGGTGGAGCGGGGATATAATTAATCATTTGTTTTCAACCGACTGGAATTGTCCTACACATATTTCATCTGCCATGTGTTTGTCCAACGCTAATCTTCGTCTGTCCTGTGTTTGCCCATCGCTTGCATTTTTTCGTCTTACATTTGTCCAACACTTCATAGTCTGCCTTTTATTTTGTCCAACACTATTTGTCTCTCTTGTATTTCGTCCTACACTATAATTGTCTGTCTTTTGTTTGACCGATACTTTTTCAAGAACTTATCATTTTCATAATAGTTAAATTTGGTTCTATTTTATGCTAATTCTTGATTTTACAAATTTGTACATACTCTAACTACATTCTGAAATTTAAACATGTTTGATTTGATGTCTTATTTTAGAGATAATTGAACATATTTCTGTCTTGATTTGTCCAACACTGTTATCATTTATATGAACTCAAGACGTTATATGGAAGAACTTGGATTGAAATACCAGTTTAGTTTTCATTAATACTCATAAGTGAACATAATATTCATTTAAAATGAATTATTTTGGGTAACAAATATGAAATTTATTAAGTGTTGTTTGTTTGTGTTTGTCCATCACCACTATGTACATCCGTACATGTTTCCACACAAAAAAAACACTTTTTATTAATGAAACTATCTTCCCCTTCTCAAATTTCCAAAAATATGAGAAATAAAGAATGTTTGTAAACTTTGGTTGTAAAGATTTGCTTTATTTGAAAATTCACTGTTCATGTGACAGTTGTCGTGGCACATTACCAGATAATGAGTCACATAAAACAAAAATAGCGCTACCAAATGTTTCATCCCATAACCAAAACGGACCATAACTAAAACGGACCATAACAAAAACGGATTATTGAAATAAAAAATGTAAATTTCTTGAATAAATATGATATTTTATGTATTATTTCTATGATTTTATATGTATTTAATTATATGTAATAATTTGTTTAGTGTGTTTTAATTATAAACATGTTCGTTTGCAAATAAATTTGCCCCAAAAAATTGAAATCACATATTTTAGTCAAATCTGGAAAGCTATCAGAGAGGAGTTCGAAGACATCACTATTAAAGGTTGCGCCTTCCACTTCTGCCAGGCAGTGTTCCGCAAGGTTACAGAGTTAGGGCTTAAGACAACATACAGCCAGCGCGGGGCAGAATACAGATATATCCGCTCTCATAAAATTATGGCATTTCCGTTCCTACCATTAGCAGACATTCCATCAGCTTCTGACCAGCTAGCACCAAGATCATCATCAGCAGAACTCAAACAGCGTGTACGTTACATCGACACTACTTGGATATCCAACCCCATATGGAAGCCTCGTAACTGGTCTATCTACAAGACGTCAATCCGGACAAACAACGATGTAGAAGGTATATTAATATTTTGTTTCATTCATCCATTTAGTCATCCTAAAAAGAGAAACAATAAGAAATTCATGTAAATATATATTAACAAATATATCATAGACTAACATACTTTCATCATAGATTACTGAATGGAAACAGGGAATGTGTCAAAGAGACAACTCGAAAAAAACACCCAAGGCCACCAATACATGTTTGTTAGAATATTTTATAGAGATACAAGAAGAGATAAGCATCAGCTTTTGCGAAAATGTGAAGGCTTTTCAGTTTCCCGAGGGATTAATTTATATAGATATGATTAATAATATACGTGTGATTTAGAATTCACTTTTTAAGATGCATTTCGTTTTGACTTTGTTATAATGTTAATGTTATAAAATTATTAATTATTCTTATTGCCTTTATATGATGGCATACCCGTATCAATGCAGAAATAGGTAGAGCTGGTGTCTGCTTCTACATCCTTGTACCAGCCCTGCATCGCGAGGCTAAGCTGGTAGACTTAACTATCCGTATGGTGATCGAGGAGCAAGTCCTTCGTGCATAGCGAACCAAAAACAGAGAGTTGGAGGGTCGTCTGCACCAAACATGGACTATATACTCTGAAGATGAGATAGCAGCTTCTCAGCTTCTTAGAGAATGCGGTGGCATTTACGGACCGAACAGTGACTAGAAATATAATATATTGTAACAAAATCGGGTCGATACTCCAGAACAAATGGAATATCATCCAGTGATGCCTCGGCTAACTCAGATATCCCGATTATTGTCAACAAATTCCTATGACAGGGTTCGGCCTGTGCTTTCGCTCCAGGACTTGTGGACACTACATGTATCCAGTATCAAACACAAGAATAAGATTCCATTTTCATGTACTATGTCAACCAGTTTATCGCGACTTGGTGACAGGGTATGAATGGACCGAAAGTATACGATCCAATCCAAGGAGTTTATTCAATCATACAGAACAACCAAATCTCAAAAAGTAGGAGTTGTTATAATACATGTACATGTATGATCCAGTAAACGACAACATTTAGTTCTGTAAGGAAACTGGGATACCATATATCACCTCTAGACGAACGATCGCCAAGCTACATGTAAGCTCATCTAGGACAAAAGTAAATAACTGTACTTGTATTCCGGGGCAATTAATCAAGACTTTTACATAAATAATATTTTATTACACAAAATCCACATACATAAATCAACAATTAAGATGTGTCAGTAATTACGCTGTTTATTCAAAACCTTTAATTGATCCTTAATCAGTTATCAATCCTTTGTCTGAAAGTATCTCAATTATAAAATTAACCACGGATACCGACCAATAACCCAATTACTTCAAAAAAATAGCTTATCATTAATTAGATGTCATTGGACATTAACTGATCCCAGTGTATTTAAATTTCTACTTGCATTATCCCTCAAGATTGAAAATTCATAATATTCCTATCTATACGGACTATCATTAAAATTACACAACCCAATGTCTAATAATACCGTTAACACCCGAGAATGAAATTTTCCCAAATTACGCGTTTCTTTATACGTGAACCTATGGAAACTATACAATCTATATGTCGTGAACTATCCACTCAGTTTTAAATGTACCCAAATCTCGTATATCATATGAAACTATGGGTATCATATAACCCCAAACTTTTAGATACTTAGATGTTTACATATGTCAAAAGTGAGATTTACATCGACATATCAATAACAAAGAAGATTATGATGAATACACAAACTTCCCTTTAAAAAAAAATCAAGGTAATTACTCAATCGGAATTGATAGGATTCGCAATAATATTGACACTCGTTTTCAAGGGAAGATATATGCATGTCTTACCACAGAAAAATATTTCAGCGTCTGCTTCTAGTATATTCCAAATAACACTCACGATTTAAGTTTGAATTAAATGGAAAGAATAAAATACCGAGCCGCGCGTTGTCCATCTCCGACTGATCTTAAACCAAAGAAAAATACCCGAAATTTTAATCCATGAAGAAAATGTTTCTTAGTTCCTACCAAAGATTTTTCACCATCAATTCCCCAGCCTAGAATTCCACACATTTTTCAGCAGACCAGCACGAGCTAATCGGAGTGCGCGAAATATCCAAATTTCTCTAGACTTTCCCATTTAAATTATTGAGCCTGGGAAATTCCCTTCATTTTGATTGGTTGACAGGGAAATTCTATTTATTTGATTGGCTAAATAAATATTTCCGAATATACTAGGGGTTCTCGACGGGTTGTTTTAAATGTAACGTCCCGGAAATCAAGAGACAAAGTAGGGCAAGATTAAAAAAGTAAAGAAACAGCGTAAATAGTAAAGAATTGACCCCAAAAACGTTACAATATATTGCAGTGTCTACTTCTTGTAGCTGTATACAATGTCATGTGTTTTATGTGTGCTATGATGTGCTATTTATTTAGCTGTGCGATGTGGACTGGTGCTTCATGTTGTATGTTATAATTTCTGTAGACTTAATTTTTTATTCAGCCTGATCATTAATCCAATTACATTATTTAATGTTTTATTATGCAATCAACTGATAATCAAATCATTTAATCTAATTAAAAGTGATTGAGGCGTCATGAACCAATTAAGACACCAATAATTACTTGGCTTCATTACCTGTACTAATTTGATTTATTCATCAATCTAAAAAGTAATTATCACAATTAAGACAAGTTTAGAAAAAAAACAATCTACGCTCAATAAAAAAAACAACTAAATAAAGATTCTTGCAATACATATTTTTTTCCGGTCCATAGATTTACCCAAAAACATCACAAAACGTACAAAAACACCCCAAAACACATAAAAAAAAAACACCCAAAAAACACATAAATAAAACGACAATATGAAATCAGCGGACAGATGAAAAAAATATGCATTTGTGGACATTTGTTTTAGTTCTAGAAACGAGAAAAGTAAATTGAAGAGTTATTTCAAGGACGATAATTCCTTCCTTCAGCCATATCTTATAAGCCTAAAATATCTTTGAAAAAAATTAAATAAAAATTATTTAAAAAACAATCAATAAAAATTATTAAAAAAAAAATTCAAATCATTTATCATCGGCCATTTATCATACTAATTGGTTATGTTGTTGTTAGTAACAAAGGAAAATATTGCAAAAACAACAATATTAGTCCAGACCACTGCCAATATAGTTAAATTAAGTTATAATTGACACAATTAAAGATAAAAGAGTCTAATCAACTCTGCAATCAGCGACATCAAATGACTTCTCTTTCATTATTTAACGAACTGTTTGTTGACAGTGGCTCCTAAGATCTCCTACTTCAAACGTTCCAGTGCAAACAACAAGCCTAGATATGTGATCTTAAGTTTCAATATATTAACTCATTTTTTGTAAACAACAATGAACTTCAGAAACCATACTTTGCTGGGGTTTTTTTTTGCAATTCGATCATTTTTGTTTTTTTTAGATATTATTGGATGGTTATATTTTCCCCACTTATACTATTGGCTAAATTATTTATTGGTCAGATTTTAGTATTCAAAAACATGGTCTATAAATTTTGGACAATAACAAACTCCCACCAACATTGATCGCAAAAGCTATTTAAAACACATCTAGTCTCTCAAAAACTCATCATGACTCGCAAACGCAAAACTTCCTATCTCGCATGGTTTGCGTTTTGGCCTTGTGGTGATTGTACAAAGAACTCTGTTTGTTGTGACTCCTGCAATTCCTGGTACCATTATAGCTGCCAGAACCTGTCCTTACACGACATCACATTTCTGACTTGTTCGAATGTTTCCAAGTTCTGCTGTTCCCATTGCTTGCAAGAGGAAATAGGACCCTCCTATTCCTATGATGCTGCTCTCTTACGGTTATCAGTGGTAGGTTTTTAAATAGGATTCTAAGTTTTCTTTTAATAAATTTAAAAGTTGAATGGATTATTTCATTAATTTAAGAAGAAAAGTTTTTACAACATATAGCAATAATCAAGAGCAACAAAATGATCAATAAATACACTTAAAACATATAAAGTAAACTATTCCGGATATACACATGTATATATATTTGATCCTACAGGAAGAAATAACAAGCTGAGTTATCGCCCTTTAATTAACTCTTCAGTATTTTTGATTAATAATGAATAAATACACATAAAAACATAAATTTCACATTTGTTCATTATTTCTGTGTTTATTTAAATGTTTGAGTAAGATTCAATTCGTTTTTGTGGTGTTTTTGTGTGATTTGTGGTGTTTTTGGGTAAATCTACGGACCCATTTTTTCTGGTAGTTCGTTTTGGTTATGTAGTCCAAAACTAGTTATTTAAATATTTACAAACAATATTGTTTTTTTTTAAAGGTGACAGGAAGTGAATTTTGTGTAAAGTACAAATAAACGATAAAACGTTTCGTTATATCTTAGAATAGGTCACAGAATGTTTTCTATAAAATCGATATTGAAAATTAATAATTATTCCGCGCGCAATTTACTAACACAGATATCTACTTTTCAAGTATACGTAACACGTGCCCAGTCAGTTGATGTGCGAACTACCTGAGCATCTTACAAATTTGTCGGAGCGTAACTTTTCTTCTATATTTAGTATGGTGTATTGTGTCGCATATAACTGTAAAACTAGGTCAGGTCAAGGGATAGGAATGTTTGAATTTCCTAAAGATGACAAACGCCGCAAGTTATGCACAATAAGGGTGAAAAGGAAGGATTTCGTTCCATCGAAGAGCTCTAGGCTTTGTGCAAATCACTTTACCAATGAACAGTTTGTAGTAAATCCCTTATTTGCCGCTTCCATTGGGTACAAAATGAAGAAATTGGTTTTAAATCCTGACGCTGAACCGACTTTATTTGACTTTTCGAAACCTACCGACAAAGAAGTCAGTACGGAAGAAATTGGAAAGAGAAAAGTTTGCCGTAAATCTCTAGCTGTCACAAAACGAAGACGCATAGAGATAAAATAATTTAACTTTTTGTTTCTATTTTATTTTGTTTTACGTGTTGTGAAAAAAAAAACTCGATTTAAAAAATGTCGCAATATAAATAAAAGTTGGTCGTTTATATATGAATTATGTTTCATTTCAACCCCCTAGTGGTTACTAATCAACCATAATAACCAAGAATATTAGTATCGGATTAACATGATCTGCAACTTGTCAATACTAAGAAATTATCTGTATTTGTCATCCTGAAGATATGAATATAAATCTCAATAAAAGTGACACAATTTTAGTATTTTTTTGACAATTTTATCTATTATGTTGTACACTAATATCAAAACATGATTTTTTGATAACATAGTTATTTTGAACAAATAGTAGAATTTCTTAGTATAATTTTTAACTCTTAATACTAAAAAATATGCACAGACACAAGTACAAATATAGTTAATCATTTGGTCCATTTATTTCCCTTTCAAGACTTTGACAAAAATATTGGATAAGGCTGATGATACTGAACCACACTACACAGATGACAGTACATGTATCCAGGAGGCTGAAAATGAAACATGTGAAGTGCAGCGAGATAGAGTAGTGACATCTATTGGAATGCCAGAACGATACAATGCTTATATACAAACAAAAAGCACGGTAAAGATTGTCTTGATCTTATGTGTGTGTATGCAGCAATTTAAATGATACATGTATACTTCAGCTCTACTTCAATAATAACCAAAATAATGGTTAAAACATTAATATATATATGTTCACAATAAATATATGTACATAGATATTACATGTTTTTTTTCCAGTCCCTCCAAATTTTTGTTCTTATATCATTTCAGGAAAAGAAAAATTTTGGATGCCAATATGTATTTCAGACTGAAGTGTCAAATGTTGTAACACAAACTACAGGATATTATCACTGCTCCTCATCTGAACCTGAAGAATGTTTTGAAGTTGACACAAATAAGGATGATGAAACTGATGCAGACTGGACTCCATCAGCAGAAAAATGTGTAGATTAATGCATCACCAGAACAAATGCCTAATAACATTGTTCCAGCAAAGGAGAGAAAGTTTATTGTATTTGAGAGCAAACTGAATGAACTTTTTCAAAAGGAATGCTCTGTTTGTGGGGAGAAAGGGAAAATGACAAAACAGCACATTATTGGTACTGCAATTTCAGTTGTTATAAACTGCAATTGCAATCAGCCATTTTCTGGAACAATGCCATTGGGCAATTTGATAATTTCAGTTGCAGTGATGTTTGCTGGATGCAGCATATCTAAAATTATCATATTTTTCAGACATGCATCTATACAATGTTTTAGTGAGGACATATTCGTCAATACAGAATGCATACATAGTTCCAACAATTACCGATGTATGGCAGATGAAACAGTCCGACATTATTGATGAGATAAGGAGAAATGGGGACAAGGTGAAGCTTGGTGGGGATGCAAGAAGATGTTGTTCTCCAGGGAATACAGCATTATGAACCTGGACAATAATACAGTTGTTTGGCATTTATTTTTTATTTCCTGTTTAAATTTCTTCAAAAACACTTCCTTACCTGCCCTCCCAGAATACTTTTATTCTTTTTGTCTATGCTCCACGGGCTATTTTAATTGTAATCGGAAGCTTATCATACACATACGATTGATTGATTGGTTGGTGTTTAACACCAACTTGAGCAATATTTCAGCTATATAGTGGCGCGAACAATTTTTATTATTAAAATATTAAACTTGAACACCTACAAGATCCTTAGAAATAAAACATAAAACATAATTGTCTATAAAATAAACGGATTATATATACAAATAAAAGAAACATTAAAAGGATAAAACCATATATTGAAAACGTATGTTATATAACTACACATGTATATTTTTGTATATAAAATTATTTCTTTTAAAAATTTCAAAATTGTGTCGCCTGCAACATTTGGAATTAAATTGTATAAATTGTTGACATCGGCAACATCTACCCAATCTATTAAAACATGTTTAAGCGAATAATTGGAATTACACGGAATGTTATGCAGTTGCTGGTCCCAGCTGTCTTCCTAGCGTTTTAAAATATATTTCACTATAAAAGGCTTAAATCTGTGTAGGGAATAGAACCATTGGATACAGGATCATCCAATGCGTTCTTGGCTTCCTGGTGAACGACTGTGTTCCCATGGATACCTATATGACTAGGGATCCATGTGAAAATTGCATGTTTGCCAATAGCAACAAGGCTTTTAGACATTTCAATTAGTTTTAAAATGGAAGGATTTTGAGTTTTACAACTCTCAATTGCCAACAGGCAAGAAAGAGAATCTGAACAGTCCATGCATTTACTTTTTTATCAGAAGAGGCAATGAACTTCAAAGCAAGAAGTATTGCATTAGCTTCTGCACTGAAGATCGAACTTGCAAATGGTAATCGGAGAGAAGCGACTTGCTGTCCGAAAACATCTACCGATGCTACCCTAGCACCATCCTTTGAACCATCAGTATATAAATATGCAGTGTCCAATTTCGGCAAAAATTCTGATCGCAAACGTCCAACTGTTGCCCCTTTTTTATACAGAAATTAGGTTCAAAGTCTTCTGGTTGTGTATAAAGTCTTTCCGCATCAAAATTATTAGCCCTGGATTTTCAGGAAGATGAAGGAATAGAGGAGATCCCTGAGCTATCAGTACCCACACAGACAAAGAAAAAAGTCTCGCACAATCGATTAGTTTGCAATTTGGACTTGACAGTGATGTCGCTCATTCTAAACTGAAGTCAATGAACACAAAGCAACAGCAAGTACTAAATTATGTTCGATCATGGTGTGTACAGAAGACCAATGGTGGTAATCCTGAACCTTTTGTCATTTATATTAATGGGGGAGCAGGAACAGGAAAGTCCCATTTAATTCACTGCATCCATCATGAAGCTTCTAGAATTCTGCAGAGAGGATTAGAAAATCCTGATGATGTAACAGTATTACTCACCGCATATACAGGGACGGCAGCCTTTAACATCCTCGGTCGAACAGTTCATTCATCATTTGCCATCAACTCAACAACCCTACCATATCAAAGTTTGGGTGAGGATAGTCTGAACACGTTGAAGAGTGCTCTTCAGAATATGTCTATACTAATTATAGATGAAGTGTCAATGATCAGCAAACCTTTGCTTAGAGTATGTAAACGGAAGATTTCAACAAATCAAGAAACATTCCAAATCTAAACCATTCGGTAATATCTCCATATTGATTGTTGGAGATTTCTATCAAATTCATTTGGTCTATTGGAAACTGCTATACAAACGCTTCTAAACCTGTATCATGTAGATTTTGATCCTTACCGTGAACAAGAACATCATCCATGTGACATACGACTCCTTCTATTCCTTCAAGTCTCAGACATACGTTTCTGATAGAACTCGGGCGCGGAGGAAATCCCGAACGGCAGACGCTCGAACTGTAATCGCCCAAACGGAGTAATGAAAGTTGTAAGTGGCTTGCTTCCCGCGGATAACGAAGCTTGCCAAAAACTTGAATTTGAGTATTTTGCTGAAAATCTTAGCCCCTGTTAATTGTCCAAGTGTTTGATCAACACACGGTAACGGGTGATTTTCGCGGAGAACTGACTCATTCAGCTTGGTAAGATCCACACATATACGTACACTTCCATCGCTTTTCGGCACTACTACCATCCCAGAACACCAATTTGTCGGTTTATCCACTCGAGAAATAACACCCATATTTTCCATTCTTTGAAAGCTCTTTCTTCATTTTTTCCATTAACGGAAGTGGAACACGTCTCGGAGTAGAAAACGCAAATGGAACATATCCTGGTTTTAGCTTGATTGTATATTCCCAATCGGTTTTGCCTAATCCACTGAATAATTCACTATATTGCTCTTGCACGGTATCAACATTTTTCACATCTGACTTTAACAATAATCCCAAAGATTGAATTGCAGTCCTTCCAAGTAAAGAATTTAGTAATCCTTTCACTACATATAATTCCTGATTTGATTTTGAAGTTTTAGCTTTTAATTCACACTTAAATTTCCCAAGAACTTGTAATTGCTTTTGACCTGGCCCAAATAGAATTTTATCCGCTTTCACTAATTTTATATTTTTCAACTTTTTGAACACATATTCCAGGACTACGGATAAAACGGCACCTGTATCGATTTTGAATTGAATATCGGTATCCTTCACTTTTAGATTAATAATCCACGGTTCTGAATTGTTGGAATTAACTTCTAGAAAACCATAATCCTCGACTTCTCTGACGGTGCTTCTGGATTTACATACGGACGCATAATGTCCTTTTTTCAAACACTTGTGACAAGTTGCATCCCTTGCTGGACAGTTATTCCTATTATGGGTCGGTAATCTTCCACATCTGTTGCATTTACCGCTGTGTAGCTTCTGAGCCTGTTGTTGTCTTGGAGCTGTTTTCCGTTGAAACGTTGACTGCTGTTTATTTTTGTAACGCGACTTTACAGCGTCAAGGTTTGCTTCGGGCTCTATTTGTCCTCGAATTAAAGGTCAAGTCTGCATCAAGCTGCATCTTTTCTGACAGCTTGTCATCACGTATTCTAACAACAATAAGGTCTCGAATTAGCTGGTCTCTCATATCGCCATAACCGCAATGTTCTGATAATGTGTGTAATGCTGTTATGAAGTGGTCCACAGACTCACCCTCATTTTGTCTTCGCTTGTTGAGTTTGGCACGCTCGAAAATGTCATTCCGTTTCGGGATGAAATATCCATCAAACTTCTCCTTAACAACATTAAATTTCTTCTTTTTATCGTCTGATAATTGGAAAGAAGATAATATATCGTCGGCCTCGCTACCCATACAATATATCAAAGTATTCACTTGGATAGTTCCATCTTTATCAATGAGTCCGCTGGCTCTTCGAAATCTCTCAAATCTTTGTATGTATTTTTGCCATCCCTCGGGCTTCGCAAAATCGAACTGCTCCGGGTTTGAAACTTTAAATGTTGCCATTATGTCTTAATTAAGTCCACTTTTTGTTAGAGCAAATCTTAACAAATTTACACTGACCACCATGTTTTGGGAGCGTGTTCACTCAAATACATTATAAGCTAGCCTATTTATTACCGTGTAATACAGACATATATTATGATACAAACAAGTGCTAAAACAATTATATTAAAGAATGTGATGGGGAGCGACCTTATCTGAACTGATGACGACAGAGTTCTAAACAAACATCTGCACAGCTGTAGTCTGTGTGTGGTTGTAAACATGATAGATGATTAATCTTGAATTATCATTTGATTTATGCCACACTATTCACATGATTGCTACCAATAAAATGGTGAATGAACACAATACCATCATGCTTCACAAACTCACCTCAGAAATACTGGTTCGTCATGCTTCAGACATTGTTTCTTGCAAAAATGGAACACTTATCGTAGGAAAACTGCCGACATCAACTTACAATCGTCACTTCGACCATCTTTGGAAATAGCTGAAGGTGCCAGGGTTATGTTAACTTCTAACAAGGATGTGAGTGATGGACTTGTAAATGGAGTCACATGAACAATTGTTACAATAGTTAAAGGCAAGATGCAACACGAATTACCAGATTACATTTGTATCAAATTAGACAACCCTGCTGTTGGTGCAAACCTAAGAATGAAATTCACAAACTGTGATTGGTTTCCGGAAATGACAATCTCTATATCGTTCTCATCACAGAAAGTCAAGCAAAACAAGTTTGATGTCAGTCGATATATATACCCCTTGACATTATCGTGGGCCTGTACTATTCACAAGGTCCAGGGACAAACATTTCAGCAGGTTGTTATTTCACTGAAAGGGATTTTCCGTGCTGGAATGGCATATGTGGCTCTTAGCCGTGCAACACACTTGAAAAGTCTTTTCCTACTGGATTATAACAAAAATGTGCCATCTTGATGTTTCTAGTGCTAATCCATTGTTCCAAAACTAAGAGAATGATTTTACTATTGTTCATCATAATATTCATTCTCTACCAGCTCATGTTGATGATATGCAGAATAACAAAGTGATTAAACATGCCTCTGTCATCTGTTTAACAGAAACATGGTTATATGACAATTAAAGCAGCCAAGATTTCTCACTCAGTGAATATTCTTTTCATACCATACTACCAAAGTGTTCTGGAGGTAGAAAATCATCAGACATTGTCCTATATATACTTACATTATGTTTACATTTCATTGTAATCCGCCAATTTAATTGGTTTAAAAGCCTTCACGTGACTTGAAGCATACCACTTGATCAGGCAATGAAGCGCACAACGCAATGGCCACGCCTACTTTTATTGATTAGCCGCCTACAATTTTGACGTGTTATTAATGTGTAAACGTGTGCGTAGCTAAGGTAAACAGGAACCGAACATGGAAAGTAGAAAGAAATGAATAAATTTCTCCAAAATAAGAAACGTACCAAGTTAAAAAAAAAAAAGAAGATAAATAAATAAAATTCCCCCACATTCCAAAGTATGTCCATTCTAATCTTACAAGATCCAGCCGATTTTATTTTCTTTCCATTAATAAAATATTTGCACCGTAAATATCGGTAAGGCAAAATTCGTCTGCTATTCTTTCAAAAATGTCTGGAGGCATCGGAAATTTTATCGTTACACTGCCTGAAAATATGGATATTTCGTCTGACGATGAGGATTTCATTTTGGCAAATTTGGAACTGTTTGAACTACAGCCAATAGAAGCATCTTCTGTTGGAGAATATGAACAAATGCAGAGACATCTTCAGGCAGACAACCCTACTCTTGCTCCACACATTGATTCCAGGAAACCTGTAAATCAGGAAATCTTGCAACCTATGCTTGAGAGGGCAATTCAACAAACTGACCCTAGCCCTCCTCAAAATTCTGTGCAGCCTTCTTCTGAACATGCCAGATCCAAAAAGGTACAAATCAATGAATGAAACAGAACTTAAGAACCTTCAAGACAATTACCACCAATCGAAGGCCACTAAACAAAACACAAGATGGGAAGTTAAATTATTCCAAGGTGTGTTATATTCTCCATTTTGCACATACAAATAAAAATACTATGGTCAGTCAATTTTGTATGATATTAATTTGGATTTTTGTACATCAAAACAGGAACAAATGAGTTATTTTTTCTTAAAAAAACAAGTTTTTAAAACAATTTTTATGAACTATGTCTGAAATAAGTATGGACTTGGAAATTATGTCAACACTGAAATGTTTTTGGTGAAAATTTCCCAATAATGAAATATCGGCAACAGAATACCGAAGTAACAAGGTAAAGGGATTATTAAAAAAAAACGACAGAATCCAAAGACATGGCAAAATCGAGATAACACACACGAAAACAACAAAAAGGAGGGGCACACAAACACAACAAAGCACAGAGAAAAAATACACATGAATAAGATGACACCAAAACTGAAACACATAGTGTGAACTGCTGAAAAAAATGCACAGATAATATAAAATCCAAAGCAGCATTGTTTTACCCTGGCAGGGATTCGAACCCTGATCTACTGTTACATTAACAGTCGTATTACCATTATACTACCTTGGTGTCTAAACAGCTGATAAGGAATATATTATTTTGCAAATTCTTTACTAAATTACTAAACACATCTGCAATGAAAACTTAATTTAGTAATGCATGCACAATAAGTCTTTGCCAAAATATGACAATAAAAAAAAACATGGAAATTGCACAAGATTATTGTTGGGAAAATTTTAAAGTATCTTCTAATCAACATGTCATTCGTTTAAGAACAGAGTGAAATTTATAATTGTTTCTAGTTATCGGGGGTAGGGGTGCACTCGACTCGCAGCCGTAAGTGATAAAGTTTACCAGTTGCTTGCCCATGGTCGGTGGTTCTCTCCGGCTTCCTCCACCACTAAAACTGGTCGTGTGTTATAGCTGAAATATTGTTGAGTTGAAAGTGGCGTTAAAACACAAAAAATAAAAATTAAATCAATCTAGTTATCGGGCCAATCTTACAAAATTACCACACTCTGCAATTTATAAAGTCAAACTGATGTGGCCTAGCTATAACACTAATAACAGAACAAGAACTGTTTAACTCATTTTTTTTACCGTTTCACCTTATTACTTTTTTATCTTCTTTTCAGAGTGGTGTATGGAAACATCTGGGTCTATCCCTGATTTTAACAACATAGAGAAACCAGAACTAAATGAAAAAATGCGCCATTTTTATGCAGAGGCAAAACCTAAAAATATTGAAAAGAGAGCAAAATCTATGCTTGATGAACACGCCCAGGTGTATCATAAAAATACATTGAAAAATGTTCGGGCCGCTCTGAATAGACACATAAAGGATTTGAACCGCAATTTTGATATCGTTCACGACTCCGATTTCCGTACAAGCAACATCATTTTAGACTCGACCCTAAAAATGATGGTCAAAACTGGATTATCGCGGCCGACCAAACATAAAGAGATCATAGGTCTTCAAGATTTACAGCTTATCAACGCATACTTAAACGACAACGCAAAAAATCCAGTTTTACTACGCTTAATGGTCTGGTTTAATCTAGCCATACATTTTGTATCACGAGGTCTAGAGTTCCACCATCAATTAAACCTGAACTCTTTTGACTTTCATGTCGATGCTGAAGGTGATGAATACGCGACGATAAACCACGAAACACAACAAAAAAAATATATAAGGTGGAATAATGTGCGAGGAAGCACCTGCTGAAAAATTTTGGTACGGGAACGCGGTAGATCAGAATGCTTGCCCTCTGGCATCTTTGAAGATGTTTATCAGTAAGACCGACCCAAATGCCAAATCGTTGTTTAACTGTTGTATTAAAGATCTGAATGTGAATGACGCGGTCTGGTACACCCGTTAGCTGAACGCACCTACAGTGGTTTCATGACCGATTTATGTAAACAAGCGAAATGCAGCAAAACTTACACAGCTCACTGCCTTCGTGCCACTGCAATTCAGGCAATGAATGACGCAGGCCATGAACTCCGTCATATCATGTTCATGACAGGACACAAAAATGAAGCGTCAATCAGAAGCTATAACCGTCATTGTTCCGTGCAACAAAAGAAATCCCTGAGTGCCACATTGTCAAGAGTTGCAACCGAAGAAGTAGTAGCCTCATCCGCCATGACATCCGTTCAGCAAGGTATCGCGCCTCAAAATTGTATGTCACACAATGTACTTGCCAATGTCGGGATACTAAACAATTCCATGTTTTCAAGCTGTGTCTTCACCATAAACTTGCCAGCCGAGGCACAGAAATGAACGCTGTATTTTGTATCTCGACAGATTAATGCGCGACAACGACACATAACCGTGACAATGTAGAAAATAGAAACTTGTTCTTGTTTTGACTGAATATGTATGAGAACTGATAGAAACAATTTTCTGCATAACTTGTTATTTGTTTTCAATTGGTTTACAGTCATTAAAATATATGATGAGACGTTTATTTGATAGTCTTTAATGAACAAGGCAAATTCTCCCAACATCTCCACACAACGAAAACCAGGTGATACACAAAAGTACACAAAGTAAATACTGACAATCGCGCTTCATACAAAATGTGCTTCGGTCCACGCTTTTACACGCCAATAAATCTATAAAAAAATGCATTCAATTCTTAAATGAAGAACAGTTGTAAATATGAAATTTTAGACATTTCTTCTTCTACTGATTTGGAAGTTTCAGCAGTTTTAATACAGGACCCTATCAAAATGTTACTTTATGTTGTGTATCGCCACCCAAATACAAGTCTCTCTTACTGAAAATCTCCCACAACAACTTGTCACAATCGTCAAGTGTTCAGTCCATTGTAGTAATGGGAGATTTTAATGAAGACATCAGAAAGCCACAACATCCAGTACACGAGTTTCATCAATCGCAATTATCAACAGGTGACAAGTAAACCAACCACAATATCAGGAACAACAATTGAGAACATCTATGTATATAAAGTCGAGACAATTTAAACTGCAGGAGTGATATCATCATACTATTCATATCATTAACCCATATGTATTACCTTCAAGTCAGATGATGAAGAAGCAGCTTTCTCTGTTGATCCAATGCAGTTATCATCAGAAACTCCTGACAGTTCTATCGATATCAATCAGTCTGTGTCATCAGTGAAAATTAATCAGCCTGAGCCATCAGTGAAAACTAATCAGTTTAGGCCGTCAGTGAAAAGACAATCGGGATCCAAGCACCCAATGACAACAGCAATAAAACTGAAGAAAACATCTGAAAAAGCAATGACACAATCCAACATCAGTACGGTTTTGGGGTATGAGGCTGACGGTTTAATTCCACAGTTTCCTCTTCCAACTTACAATACACATGTTATTCCAGAACATGTTCTCCAGTCAGCTAGAAATATTTGCGTTAGAATTATCGATATGTGGGGAGGAAATCAAAGTGCGTTCCAACTATCAAGCTGGCTGAAGGAAATTGGCATAAACGTTATACAAACCATTACAAATGAACAAATTGGGCCAACTTGTGGGTATATTGCAGCCCATGTGGCCTGGTTGCTACATGACAATACTGAATGGCAAACTCAAGATGTATCCAGTGCTTTATATCGAAATATGATTGTAGAATATAATGCTGTCCTCAATCAACCACTGGCCCGACCAACATACCTCACAGACAATCAAATTCTAGATGTTTTGACACATCTTCATTTCTCAGTCAGGATCAAGAAACTTGCATTGGATCCATGGACCAATGCCATTGAACTATTTGATACAAAATTTTAGAAATCACTTCAGTGGAGCTAGAAGAAGAACTAGATCAGTATCATCAAAAGATGTAAAGATTTTCATCGTTAACACGACACCTGTAACTAACATCCAACTAAACTTGTCTCAAAGGACGATATCAGGTAACCATTGGATAGTAATTGCAACATATTTACAGTAAAGGTAAAGTTGAAGTATGAAATAAAAAGTCATATTTGTTTCTATATGATCCAGGGTAAATACAGATGGAAGTGTTGTTTGTTAATAATTGTACCTCTCTTTTGCTTCAATTTCTTTCACCAGATATGTTTCAATACATGAAAGTGATCAAACCTTTAGTCTCACACTTCAGTCATTGACTTTTAAAAATTTTCAGCTGTCCACAGTAGCCACTACCACACTGCCCTTTGAAATTAAATTAAATTCCAAATGGAAACCAAATAAAAACAGTACAATGTGATATATTCATATGTCATTTTCCATATTTCATTTCAGAAAGTGATTGCTATAACATGTTATCAAGAATATATGTTCACCCAGTGGACCATTTATATTGTTGTCTCAAACTTTGCCCAAATAGTGTCCACTCTCACTGTCATGACTGTACACAGAGAGAAATGTTAAAAAAACAGTTACTGCAGTATACTTTTGTCAATACTTGTACTTTCCACAACCCATTTCAGTTTTGATATAATTCTAATGGACTAGAACAAACACACTCTGGTTATTTTAGAAATTCTTGCTCCCAGTTTACTATAATAGTAATTACTTTGGTCCACTGCTTGCAAATATTTGCTTTCATGACATATTTTTTACACAACATTCAACTCATAATGTGTAACGTATTGTTTTACAGATGGCCGCATTAAGGTGAGACATAAGTTTTAGGTATCTAAAACAGTTCTTCCTAGTTTGTTTTGGGTTTGTTTTAAATATCCTAATAATTTACAATATTGAATGAAATTCATATAAAGAAACTTTTATTTTTATTTATCTTCATGTAAGCTAGTAACAATCAAAGAAAACAACATCGCTGTTAATTAATCCCAATCAAAATCGATAATGACATATATGATCAGACCCTAATTAACGATTTAAACACGTTGACATGCTTGTGTTATTGAATACCTGACAGGTGGTATTGAATGGATTAACCTACTTCAATAAACTAATTCAAGCGCGTGTCTTAATTAAATTGTGATTAAAAGGTAGATCAAACGACCGTTATGATTCTAAAAACATGTTGACTACGAGTCCATCTACTCAAATTTCTCAACATTCCATTGTAGCTTGGTCATTTTACCATAAATATAGCAATAATCTAAAACATTCGGGTTGTGAGTCGAATCATTCACTAGTATTTAAAACTGCCCCAGCGTGTTATATTTATATTTGTATTTTGTATTTTTTGTGTATATTTGTTTTTGTGTATAGATATCAAGATGTCAAAGTCTAAGGAAGGCTTTGATCTCGACAATTATTATTACGCGCACTACGCTAGCGCGTTGGAAGGTGAAAATCCGTCGAGTACCGACTGTGACGTATGGACGCCGGTTCGTCGCCATAAAAAAAGGAAGGCCTCTGGTTGTCCTTTAAATCAAATTTCATATAGTGAAGCTGTGCAAAGCACAATTAAAAAGGTGCCCCAAACACCCATACAAAGAAATTTAAACAATGTAAACAAATATATATGTATTGTTTCTTGTAATTCAGAAAAACTTGGTCAACAAAATCAAATTAAAATACAAAAATTAATGTCAAACCTGGTTGGCACTGTTAAAAGTACTAACAGCACAAAAGCAGGTAACTTGATTGTTGAATGTAATGATAACCACCAATACAAAACATTGTTGAAATCAACTCACCTTGGTGAGTGAGTAATTAAAGTATATGTACCTAAATCCATGAGTACAACAATAGGGTGTATCTATAATGTACCTCTAGATATTACAGAGGAAGACATTAAAGATGTATTGAAACAGTAGAATGTCTCAAATTGTGTGAGACTTACATATTATAATAAAGAAATAAAAGAAAGACAGCCCTCCACTACTGTCAAATTGTATTTTAATGTCCCCGAACTCCCTGTGAGAATATCTCTTGGTTTTAGGATGTATAAGACTAAAATATTTATACCCAAACCTATTCAATGTTTCAATTGTCAACTGTTTGGTCACATGCAATCAGACTGTAGCAAGCTCAGAGTCTGTTATAAATGTGGCCAGCAGCATGAAAACAAAGAATGTACTGTCGATAAACCCAAATGCGCAAACTGTAAAGGAGAACACCATTCTATAGTAAAACTTGTCCCAAAAAAATTAAAAAATATTAGTTATGAAAAAAGTCTACATCTTGGGTCTTAAACCAATAAAGACGAAACCCAATTATCAAAACGAAAGGTTTGGAATCCCATCAACTGGTTTAACCCTGCCACATGTTTGTGCCTGTCCCAAGCCAGGACCTGGATTTTCATCATATGCCGTGGTCTTTTGTATGTTCAGTGAGTTAAGGTGAAAGGTGATTGTTTGTTTTGTTGATATTGGTGGAATTGTTCACCATTGCTGTTTAAACTTTCTTTTCATAAAGAGTTATTATATTTTTCATCAAGGAAACATCTTGTGCCGCTGTTTTTTTTCTCTTCAGTTTGTTGGCAACTAAATACAATGATTTGAGAAATGTCCAATATTTGTATAAAAAACAAATAGCATATCTGGGAATATACGAAAATGTATTGAGCATACAATATCCTGTGTTGAAATTTAAAAATGAACAAAACAAGTACATACATGTATTTATTTTACATTTTAGGAGTTTACAAGAAACTGGAGAAAAATGGAAACAAGAAAAGAAAAGGATTTGCAATTGTTGGTAGATGGGCACGGTCAACAAGCAACCATATTTATTGGTGTGCTGCTAGCAGTAATGGTAATGGGGAGAAATATGCTTCAATTCTAAACCACAGAAAAGTTTCCTCAGTGTCCTCATGATGTTTCTGAAGATAGGGAATGGATAAAACAAGATACTAAAACTGTTTGTCTATTAAAATAGTTAATAGTTTTATCTACAAAGAAAGTGACTTTATCTATGACAACTGACAGGAGCAAATTCCTTTTTGAGTAACAAAGTGTTCTAGAAAATTATGTTTGGTTGCCCAGTTTGGTATTTGATATTTCTCCAACTTTACAGCTACAAAATAAGCTATTCACTGTAAAACGTTAAATTATCAGTATGTATTACAGGTTGCAAGGCACACCAAGAAATTTAAAAGATCATCCAGCAAAGAATTTTATGGAACGACATAAAGAAATTATCACCAGGAGAACAAACTTCCAAGTCTCGGGTCCTGCCATAGAATTGTGTGCTTTTTTGCCCCTAAATCTCTACATTTCTTCCATCCTCAGATGGAAGCAAGGTAAATATATTTTATTTTGCAAAGCTAACATTATACTAGTATTTCATTGTTCAATGAAATAGAAAGGAACAATTACTGGAAAAACTACAAGATGAAGTTAAAGTATTATATATTTATATATATATATATAATATATATCTTGTAGTATTTATATATATATATATAATATATATAAATGAATATATAATACTTTTAACTTCATCTTGTAGTTGCAGACATTCTTTAAAGTTTTTGTATAATCTATATTGAATACATTCAAACCAGACATGAACAATTTTGCATTTATTTTTAATTGCTTATGACATTTACATAAATGATTTATTATGTTTTAGACTGTTTTTGGCTGCCTTACATTTCTCTGAAAACTCGACACGGACTCAGGCTGTCACTATGGATAGAACACGACAATACAGGATTTCATATCCAAAGGGTCGAAAAGGAAAAGGTGTTGTTAAAGAGATGAAAACTAGTCAAACTTACGGTGAGGTTTTTATCACATTTAAAGTAATATGAAATGCCAAAATCATTATTTTCAGTTTTCTAAAAATTTCTGATATATGTAAAGATTAAATATATAAATAACGTAAACCATTCACTTTTTGAGAGCTACGATGTACAATTCAAGAGATAATTCTTGCTACCCGGACAATAATGCAAATCATATGCTATTGACCTCAGATTTGAACTCATTCGGTAGAGATTGTACACCTGCTCCGTTATAGTGTTGATGAAGAAAATGTCGGAGGCAAAGAAATTGAAGCCAGATCCGAAGCGTAAATTGAACGATTCTGCCAGAAAAAGAAACAAAAAAGCAGCGAATGCTTAGTTAAACAAAAACGGAATATATATTGGAGATGAATATGATCGTTGGATGGAAATAAAGACCGCACTTCGTCTGGAAACGAACTCTGAAGTGGCCAAGATTCTTCTCGACAGGTAACATCATTTTCGTTTCGATTTACATTCCATTATTTTCCATTCAATCCACGATTAAAAATTATTTTCTCTTTAATAGCGAAACGTTAAACAAGGATCTCTTTACATGGAAAATAAATATATATCGCCATCTATGATCTAAGCCGCCGCAAATGTCTTTTAACGGCATTATGTGTATAATTCAGCAAATTTCGCGGGGCCCAGCAAAGGGGCACTGCATACGCAACTTGTAATTGTTAAAACATTGTTTGTTTGTTTTTTTTTTATTAAAAATGAATACTACTTTGTTTCAAATCTATTTAAAATTTATTTGGCCTAAGAGACAAGAATGTGAAAGAAAGTACACATTTTTGTTATCTCATAATAATATATAGGCAAATAATTTTCAGAAATAATTAGATTCTGATGGGGCCTGGCAAGTTAAGTGTCAGGTTAGAATATTTGACAGAAAATTCATTCGGCACATAGTGCAGGACAGGTTATAACACGGAATCAATTGGTTGTCCTCAAAATAAACCAGAAAATAAACGAACCAAGGTAAATAACGGTGACAAATTATGGACAAAATAATCGTATTTTTGGCATTTTTTTCCTTGTTGATTTTTTATTTTCTTCTCTGAAAACTCCAAATGTTTTCATCGTAATGGTTTTGAAATGTACATACTAATAATAATTTACACAGTTTGTATGTATGCGATACGTTAGTTCCAACGAGGATTTTAAATTCTGAGATTTCTTGATTCTGTTTCGATTTCCCCAAATGGGGCCCCGTGTCATTCATTATTACCAATTTCAATGTTTTTGTCCAGTTTTTCGAATAAACTGATTAAGTCGGAATGAAATTCATTGCAGTTGATAATCTTTAAGGTAAAACATACATGAAAGAATTTCTTTACAAGGCAAGAAATTAAACTTCTTTCAAAACCAGAATGATACATGTGCTCACCTCAGCATCCATCGTTGTTGACGTTGGTGATAAAATTTCATGATCGGCAATCATCGGAACAGTGCATCCGAAAGTTAATTAACCGCCATTGTCTTGAAATAACACGAACGAGATGGAATGATTTTCTGTTCTTAATCACAGATGATCGCGATTTTCGTCCTCAAACATGCACGAATGGTTTAGTTTTTAGGGAATGTAAACATATCAAGAATATTTATGAAGATGTTTATTTCACCAAAAATTCGTTTCATATTACTCTTATATAATTCACATTATACTAATTCTGTATAATTAGTTGATTTAGGAGATATATAGTTCATCTTTTGTCTGCAAAAGAAGATAATTTTGTGTAGTGTATTGTGGACCATTGTTTGTATTTTCCCCCTTTTCTTTGGCCATTTTATTGTCGATTCTTTGATTTACTGGAAATACAGGAAATATTATTAACTTGCAATACATTGTACTTGCAAAGTTATTGTTATAATTTATAATATTCCAATAAGGATTTTAATTTTTTATCAGGTTATGTTGATGATCTCTTTGAAGACCTGTTATTTAGAAGGGAACTTCATGGACCATTTACTGAAGCATATGAAGCTAGACGACGTGATGACAAGAAAAGACCACCTCTCTCCCACAGCACATCAAGGCGACCAAAAGAAGATATCGTTCAAAGCCATGTCTCTAGATTTCAGAGAGAATAAATAATAATAGTATATTATATTTAGTTTAATGTTGTTAATTGTTTTTTTTTTAATTTGGATATTTAAATCCACAATACTGCTGAGAAGGAAACTGGTCTCTTATTGTTTTAATTATACATGAAGGCAACACTTTACGGTTTCATTTTCCTAACCAGTGGTAATTCCATTGAACAAATCTTCTATAGGCAATATATCTGTACACTCTGAAATATTAAGAACAACTACTTTGTGAATATGACTGATTTATTTTTTATTTTTTTTGTGTTTTAACGCCACTTTCAGCAATATTTCAGCTATATCATGGCCACCAGTTTTAATGGTGGAAGAAGCCGGAGTGCCCGGAGAGAACCATCGACCATGGGCAAGCCACTGGTAAACTTAATCACTTGCGGCTGCGAGTCGAGTTTGTGAATATGAAGATTTATATATATACTGAACCGCAAAAGAAACGTCGCAACAAATTACAGAATCACAGACATTTATTTTGAAATACAATAAACATAAAATAAATTCTCTATGTTATGAAGTTATATCGAATGTCTCAATAAAGCAAAACCGCAACATGTTGATGCTTTAATTCCACTTCCGTTAATAAGGAGTATGTCCACCTCCAGCGTTAATCACAGCAGCACATCTTCGATACATAGAGTTGACAAGGCGATTGATGAATGCCATAGGAATAAGTGCCCAAACTCTCTGAAACGCTACCGAAAGTTCAGCTGCAGTTGTCCGGCTTGGCTGCTCTTCATTCAACCGGTTCTGAATTTCGTCCCACAGATGTTCAATAGGTTTCAAATCTGGACTTAGAGCTGGCCAGTTCATAACATTGACGTTATTCTGCTGCAAGAAGTCTCTTGTTGCCCTGGCTGTATGCGCACGTGCATTATCCTGCTGGAACGTCTTGTTTTGATGACGTGCGAAATGCGGCACAACATGCGGTCTCAGAACTTGATCGATGTAACGGACAGCTGTTACTTCATTGCCTCTCCCCGGGCCAAGATTCTGGAAGATAACTGGGCCAAGTTTCACGTTGAGTCCGATGCCACCCCATACCATGATGCTTGGACCGCCCCAAGCATTCCTTTCCATCATGTAGTTGTCATTATATCGTTCTCCTCGCCTTCTCCACAATCTTGTTCTGCCATCTGCGGTTGAGATGCAGTAACGGCTTTCGTCAGAGAAGATGACGTTACGCCACTGCTGGTTACGCCAATTTTGTCGCTGTAATGCCCATTGAAGACGCTCTTGTCGGTGTCGGGGCGTAAGGACAGGTCCCCTGGCAGGACGGTAACATCTTAGATTGCTGGCAACTAAAAATCGATGGCGAACCGTATCAGCACTGATTGGTCGCTGATGTGTTCCAACAGTCTGTCGTGCAGTTTCAGTAGCTCTGGTGAACCGATTCCGCAAATGTTGACGGACCATTAACCTGTTCTGGCGAGCGGTTGTAACCTGTGGTCGGTCATTCGTGCTGTTTGTGGCGTTGTAACGTACCCGCAGACGTTCAATTGTCCGGACATTACAGTTGAAGTCATTGGCAATCACTCTAGCAGGTTGCCCAGCATGCAGTCTACCTATGGCTTGTTCTCTGTTGTGGATTCAAACGTGTCATAGCTTCGGTGTCAAAAGTGATACTGACAATCATTGAAGTTTTCAAATCTTTTATACCCATACCGAAGCACGAAAATCATGAGCATTTAACCATTCAAAATTGTTACTGCAAAGTGTGTCCCACGAAGGGCGGGAGATTCGAGTGTTCTACAACATGAAATAAAAATCACCCCAGCGGAAATTCCCTTTAAATGTGGCTGACGTTTACCTTGTGTGTTAATTAACACATATATTTTCAAAAATAACATTTTTAATGATTATTTCGGTATTAAAAATATTTTTTTTAAATGCGATGTTTCGTTTGCGGTTCAGTGTATATAAAAACAAATTATGAATGTTCATGATGAGTAGGGACTGTGAAAATGTTTTCTTATTTGTGGTGATAACATATATTTATTTAGGGCATACACATGTATTATTTGTAAATTTGAAAAAAAAGACACTAAAATAATATTTGCATCCTTCTAATTCACTCAAATTAACAGTTTTTATCAATTATTACCTTTAAAAGTTAATAAAATATACATTCAATTATTTAATCGTTTACCTTCATCTTATTTTGGTTACATGTAAAACACTTACTTGTGAATCAACTGATCTTCCTCAAGTGGTCCATTTTCTTGTACATATTCATAGTATGATGTTTCTAAAACATACTGGTTTAAACAGTTTGCTTGAAAGCCTTCATGGAGGGTAATGCATTCAATTTCAGCTTCCAATATTTTATCATCAACAATGTGTGTATCTTTGCAACATTTTGATTCTCTCTTTGTTGACATAGTAGTGCAATGGTTACGTTTACACCTACATAAAGGAAAAGTACAAAACAATTACTTCTTACTGTATAAATACCACAAAGGCACATATTTACATAAATAATGTATACTGACAGTCTGTCATAGAGGTAGTACAGTACTAGTTGGACATGTACAAGAGAAAGACATGAATAGTGTAGTACAAGTTGTTTTATTTGCAAGTTATGCAGTTCAGGCTGCTGGTGTAGGCCGATACACATCGCATAAACAACAATGATCGTCTGACATTATTCTTATTACAAAACGTTATTTGAGTCATGATAAGTTTTTTCTTATTTCTAATTAAGCATGGCCCATTCTTAAAATAATTTACCTACACACATACAATCTACAATTATTTGAATTAACAATTCAATGAATAACTCAAGTATACCAAACTAATATCGAATGGAACTAGATTCGAAATACTTCACAAAATGCACGGATCTACATTTTGTATGCTATAGATGAAAAAAGTGGCTTTTGCTAAAAACCAGATAGAGTCTCTACATAGATATTGTATAACTTAAACCAGCTACTCCATATTAATCACTTAAATGAATCTGAAATATTACATGTAACTACATGTAGGATATGAAGATTGAGATACAGAAAAAAAACCATACACAAAAAGTATAGACAAAACATACCCCCACCCCCAAAAAAAAATTCATATCGATATTTTAATTACTCCAAACTCTTTCTTACGAGAAAGAAAAATTGCAAAATAATTGGAAACTTACCAATAACTAACATGTTCAGTTTCTTCGTCCTCGTCAAATTCGTTTGCATCAGCATATTTAACTAAAGATTCAGCCATTGAAAATGGCAGAGTATTTTCACTAATAAAAGCGACAGTAACACAACGTAATTCAGCAACACGATCAGCAAAGGAAGTCTGGCCCATTGTACGAGATGCGCCTGGGATAGTTGTGTTCTTTTTTAAACACTTTATATTGTTAATATGCTTTTTGTCTTCACAATGGAGACGCAAACTTTTCTTCCCGGTCGTACCATAACGAATTGCTTTTGAACAATACAAAAACACATGCCGTCAATATCAATTTTCTTGCACCATTCTCTCCAATCGATGTCATCCTTATCTTGTTCACTCAGCCACGACCACCGCCAAGCGGTTTTTTAGGCCTTTATCGGTGGCCTCCGCGCCACAATGATCACTTTCAGTTAGGAACCGCATGCCATTTTTCCATGTTAGACTTATTTACGGCATGTCGTAATAGGCTTGAAATATCTTCCTTAGACTGTCGTAAACTTTACATAACTACAATCTACGATCGCGATTTTCACTCGTTGTTTCAGAAAAATGAACCCACGGTACATCCAACCATTGGAATTGATGTTTTCCACTATATTTATCTTTTTTTTTACTTCCTAATACCAATTTTCAGACCTCTCCCCCCCTAAAAAAATTTCTCAACGGATTTGCACGAATCACAAAAACGGCCCGAGAGTACCCAAAAAATCCGGAAATCCGGAAAACTTTCAGCCATGGAACAAAAATGAAAAAATGGAGTTCCATCCAGGGAAAGGCAACATATTAACAATCAGCAAGAAAGCAAACCCTGTGAAATACCAATATAATCTCCATGGACACATGCTGGAATCAGTCAATAACGCTAAATATTTTGGCTGTCAAATTACATCTGACCTGCGTTGGAGTGACCACATCAACAACATCTGTGGAAAGGCGAATAGAACATTGGGATTCCTACGACGTAACCTGAACATCGGTTCCACGTCAGTTAAGGAGAATGCATATACAACCTTAGTAAGACCGACACTAAAATATGCCTCCACAGTTTGGGACCCATATCATCAAAAGGACATTCAACAACTTGAAATGGTTCAACGCAGAGGAGCAAGATATGTTAGTAATCGCTTTGGCAACCGCTCTAGTGTAGGTAACATGCTGGCAACACTAGAGTGGAAATCACTTCAAGACAGGGGGAAAGATGCAAGACTGGGGATGTTGTATAAAATAGTCAACGATAAGGTCGCACTGGACAGGGGGGGGGGGGGGGGGGGGTAGACTAGTACCACCATTAAGATCAACAAGGAACATGCACCAACTATCGTTCCAAATTCCATCTAGCAGAAGCGACTACAGGAAATTCTCCTATTTCCCTAGAACAATCAGGGACTGGAACTTTCTACCACCGGATATTGTGTCAGCCAAAACTCTTGATGCCTTCAAGGCTCAAGCATCTGGACTTCCACATTAACTGTATATAGACTAGTATTTTAACTATATTTTGTTGACAACTCTGTCAGCTTTTAAAAAATTTCTGTACTACATGCGTACTCCACATGGCAGAACAATCAGACTTGTTGATGGTGGCCATTGAGAAGCAGAAGCAGAAGACTTGGGCACGTGTGACGTAAGTGAAGAGTTCTTTCAGGGGGAAGTAATCATTGTGTATCGTTCGCTGTGACCACACTTTAACGGGTGGATACGGGTACATATTTAAGATTTTCCCGAAGGAGAAAATATTTTGTTTTATTTTGATATAAACTTCATAAAGAAGTCTAAAAAACGAAAACAAAAAAATCGCTTCCTGTCACCTTTAATAACAAAATATGTATGTGTACTAACTTTACGTATTTAATCTCAACCTGCATTTAACAGACATTCTAGCATTGAGTTATCGTTCTTGAGATGCATTAGAAAATACCAAGCAAGTTCTTAATTTTCGCAACATGAATCTAAATTGAAAACTTAAGAAAGATTATGTAAACGATTAATGGATTAATAATATATTACATATATTACAAGATCAAATTGTTTCAGTTTGATTGTTACAATTATTTGTTTACATCCTTTCGATATGCTGCTGCTAAACTGTGGAACGAGTTGCCAAACCACTTTAGAACACAAACATCAATTCAAAAATTTAATAATCTCATGGAATGGCAACTCGTGCCGCTGCAATGCTTGCTGCTAGTATAATTTTTTCTAGAATAGACATTGCATGAAATTTGCCTTACTGATGCCTTCTTGCTTTTGTATGCTTTTCAGTTTAACTTTATTTTATTTTAGTTTTTTATTTTAGTGCTTGGCTATTCTGCATGAGTATTTTTTAAATAGTTTTAAAGTATTCTTGAAATATTTTTGGAATATTTTTAAGATATGTTTTAGAGTGTGTTTTAGGAAGTACATAAATATTTTACTTTGTATGCTTTTCAATTTAACTTGTGCTTTATTTATTTTAGTGCTTGGCTATTTATGCATGAACATTTTTAAAATGTTTTTAGAATATTTTTGAAATATGTTTTAAAAGTACATGAATATTTTATATGTGTTTTGAGTTTATTTGCTTAATTATAGACTGCTTCAAATTTGCATGAATGTACTTGTATTTATAATGGGTGCTATAAATGTCCGCATCTATTTTGTGTTTTGACTTCTGGTCCTATGACAATAAGTACACAGAGAGGCACTGGCTGTAGAGGTCCAGAAGTCAAAACACAGAAATATATGCATAAATATTATCCGGATATGTATTTAATTTTGTATTGCATGACATGTTTTATTGTGCTGTATTTAATTTATGTAATTTATTATGCATGTCGGTTTGAAAAGCTCTGGAGAGTTTATGTTGTATTGTTATAAAATGTACCGACTTTAAATAAAACTTTTTGATTTGATTTTGATCAGGTTAGAGGTAGAAAAAAAATAACATAAAATGTTTTTGACATTTACAGTTGTAAGCAAAGTACTTCAAAGTTACTTCATATGAGAAACAGGCTGCTGGACCAGAGCTATAAAAAGATTCGCCTTATTCGATCTCTTAAAAAGTTTATATTCCGATACCAAGATCTTGTCGAAATATATTCCGTCTCTGCAGAAACGATTATAAGCGATGCATTTTCATATAAAGATAAAGAAGTCAAGAAAAATGTCAAGGATATTTTTTTTTATCAATGTGTGACGTAAAAATATTTTTGACATTTACGTCACCGAATATGGTACTGCTTTGACAACTATTTTACCTATTTTGTTCCTGTATTTAAATACTGTTAGTGACAGCCGGAACCTTTGAACCGTAATGAGAGCGGGAGGTTTGGCGCCTTAAAATTTGATTCAACCCACCATTTCTTTAGAAATGCCTGTACCAAGTCAGGGTCATTACGGTTTTCAGTTTTCCGATTGTTGACAGATTTTGTCTGTTTATATAATTATGACTGTTGACTTTCCCTTTGTAAGATTGTTCAGAGTTCGGTAATTTTGCTATTGCCCTTATTTACAGGTCTCCACAAACACCGCAAAGGTGCATTTTAATCAAAACAAAGAACCTACGCATTAAATTTAAAGTAAAAAAAAAATTGAAAAAACTGAATAAAAAATCGATTCCTGTCACCTTTAATAACACAATATGTATGTGTACTAACATTACGTATTTAATCTAAACCGCATTTACCAGACATATTCTAGCATTGAGTTATCATTCTTGAGATGCATTAGAAAATACCAAGCAAGTTCTTAATTTGTTTTTAATTTATACGTAATGAATATTTATCATTTTGTCATGCTTTTATTTTCACTCAATTAGTTGCTTTGTGGTAGTTTTCGATAAGTTTATGGACATAACCTGAAAGGTCGCTTACTTAAGGGAGTAAACAGAACAAGAACATCAAAAATAATTTTGCTATATCATTGTAAAGTGGATCGAGGTGGTGAAGAAAGTGACGCGACATGAATCTAAATTGAAAACTTAAGAAAGATTATGTAAACGATTAATGGGTTAATAATATATTACAAGATCAAATTGTTTCAGTTTGATTGTTACAATTATTTGTTTACATCAGGTTAGAGGTAGAAAAAAAATAACATAAAATGTTTTTGACATTTACAGTTGTAAGCAAAGTACTTCAAAGTTACTTCATCTGAGAAACATGCTACTGGATAGATAGATAGATAGATAAATAAATAAGTTTTATTTAAAGTCGAAGCATGTACAACAAGCATAACACAAGCTCTAACGAGCTTTTAAATTCGACTATACATTGAACAACACATACATGACATAACATGAATACAACATACAGCACATATAAAAAAGCACTTAATAATTTAAAATCATCAAGCCATACATATCCACATATATACTTGATACACAAACATGCATACAACATACAGCACATATAAATAAATAAAGCACATAATATTTTTTTAAAAAAGCCATACATATGCACATAAACTTTATACACAAACATGCTGATACGAAAAGCAGTATAAAATCAAGCTAGAAATCAGAATGAAAGCTAAAGTAAAAACATCAACTAAAAAATATAGGATGCTAACTAAAACATAATGAACTAAAAATAAAAAGGATGCTAACTAAAAGGAACAAGCAAGAACGCAGCAGGCATAAAAACAAAATCATTTACAAGCATGCACTACACCGGCATGAGCCACCAACTGGGTCCCATGTTTGTATAATGTTTCTGAATTGATCGAAAGAGGACTCCTGGCGACAATGGTTTGGTAGCTCATTCCAGATTTGTGCAGCATTGTATCTAAAGGATTTCAAGCCGTACCTTGTGGTCCTTACTCTAGGCACAGTTGCGGTATTTTTTGACCTGAAATTATAAGACCGGGCTTTAATATCTATAAGATCAAGTAAATATTGTGGATTCTTTCTATGTATTATTTTAAAAGTTTCGATTGCAATTGTTCTTATTCGCCGAATCTTCAATGATGGTAATTTGGATTTTTGAAGTAAATCTTCATAAGAAGAATCATAGTCTTCATAAATAAACCGTAATGCACGTTCTTGGATTTTTTCCATTTTAATTGATTTTTTTTCCGAACAATAGTGCCATATTACTGGGCAGTAATTAAAATTTGAAAGGATAAACGAATAGTAAGATGTCAGTCTTCCCAATCTGTTCATATATTTACCAATTCTTTTTAAAATATTTAATTGTCTGGAAGCCTTTTTACACATTTCCGAAATATGATTATCAAAATTCAAATCGGAATCAATAGTGACTCCCAACAATTTTACATTATCTTCACATACAATTTTGTTTCCGTTCAAATTAAAAGATACATTTTGACTTTTGGTTTTTTTTCCAATGGCTATCGCCTGAAATTTGTCGGGGTTAGCTTTCAAAAGATTGAGTGAAAACCAATTTATTAGTTCCATACTATCATTTTCAAAAGTTTTTGTTACAACATCAATATCGTTATCACAATTGGACACTGTATTGTCATCAGCATAGTTGTATATTGTGCTATCTTTTACAAAAAGAAATATATCGTTAATAAAAACGTTAAAGAGAACAGGACCTAAAATAGAGCCCTGTGGCACACCTTTGAGAAGTTGACTCCACTCACTATAAGTACCCCCCACCTTCATCCTCTGCTCTCTTTCTTCTAAGTAATTTTTTAATAATTTAGAGATTGTTTAGTTAAACCATAAGCTTCTAGTTTTAGTAAAAGTAAGTTATGAGGTAAACAGTCAAATGCCTTAGAAAGGTCCATTGAAATTGCCGCAATATATTTATTATCATCCAAAGCACGTTTCCAATCCTCAACAATTTTTTTAACAAGGCAGTTTGACATCCAAAACCAGGTCTGAAGGCTGAGAGCATTGGATGAAAGTGGTCCTGAAGAAATTCCATTAATTTGTCAATTGGTCATGAATGGCCCGCTCAAAGATCTTAGAAATGCAGGGTAGGACACTGACTGGTCTATAATTTCTTTTTCGAGAGCGTTATTTTTTTTATATAAAGGAGATACCAGAGCTGATTTTAGATCTGCAGGAAATATCGAAGAATCTATAGATTTGTTGACTAATTTAGTAATTGGGTTTGTTATTTCCTGCTGTGTCATTTTTAATATCTTTGGGGAGATGCCATCATGTCCTGTAGCTTTTTTAACATTTAATTTATTTATTTGTTTAGTCACAAACTCTTCAGACACATGCTTAAAATTTAGTTCGTTATTGATAGTATTGTTTTCTAAGATTTTCATTACACTTGGATGTTCTTTATTTATTTTAATTGATTTATCTCCAATATCTTTAGCAACATTAATGAAAAATTCATTAAAAATATTTGAAACCTTTTGTTGGTCATTTACAATGCTATCATTTTCACATAAAACTATGTTATTGTTTGAATTCTTTGTTTTACCAGACAAAAATGGCTTTATTGTTGGATAAAAAGATGTTGCTTTGGGACCACCTGCAGTTCTCTCATAAAAATATGGACCAGAGCTATAAAAAGATTCGCCTTATTCGATCTCTTAAAAAGTTTATATTCCGATACCAAGATCTTGTCGAAATATATTCCGTCTCTGCAGAAACGATTATAAGCGATGCATTTTCATATAAAGATAAAGAAGTCAAGAAAAATGTCAAGGATATTTTTTTATCAATGTGTGACGTAAAAATATTTTTGATATTTACATCACCGAATATGGTACTGCTTTGACAACTATTTGACCTATTTTGTTCCTGTATTTAAATACTGTTATAGCGACAGCCGGAACCTTTGAACCGTAATGAGAGCGGGAGGTTTGGCGCCTTAAAATCTGATTCAACCCACCATTTCTTTAGAAATGCCTGTACCAAGTCAGGGTCATTACGGTTTTCAGTTTTCCGATTGTTGACAGATTTTGTCTGTTTATATAATTATGAGTTTTGACTTTCCCTTTGCAAGATTGTTCAGAGTTCGGTAATTTTGTTATTACCCTTATTTACAGGTCTCCACAAACACCGCAAAGGTGCATTTTAATCAAAACAAAGAACCTACGTATTAAATTTAAAGTAAAAAAAAAATTGAAAAAACGGAATAAAAAATCGATTCCTGTCACCTTTAATAACACAATATGTATGTGTACTAACTTTACGTATTTAATCTCAACCCGCATTTAACAGACATATTCTAGCATTGAGTTATCATTCTTGAGATGCATTAGAAAATACCAAGCAAGTTCTTAATTTGTTTTTAATTTATACGTAATGAATATTTGTCATGCTTTTATTTTCACTCAATTAGTTGCTTTGTGGTAGTTTTCGATAAGTTTATGGACATAACCTGAAAGGTCGCTTAATTAAGGGAGTAAACAGAACAAGAACATCAAAAATATATTTGTCATTGTTAAGTGGATCGAGGTGGTGAAGAAAGTGACGCGACATGAATCTAAATTGAAAACTTAAGAAAGATTATGTAAACGATTAATGGGTTAATAATATATTACAAGATCAAATTGTTTCAGTTTGATTGTTACAATTATTTGTTTACATCAGGTTAGAGGTAGAAAAAAAATAACATAAAATGTTTTTGACATTTACAGTTGTAAGCAAAGTACTTCAAAGTTACAGGTCTCCACAAACACCGCAAAGGTGCATTTTAATCAAAACAAAGGTCCTACGTATTAAATTTAAAGTAAAAAAAAAATTGAATTCACGAAAAAAACCATATGAATTTTATATATTAATACCCATTCTCTGTAAGGACTTCAATAGCTATACAGTGGGCTGGAAATGCATGTCTTCAGATATTGGTGTTATGTTGTCAGATCACTTACCTGACTAAGTTTAACAACTTAAGAAAATAAAATTTCAAAAATTACGATCCGTTGCCATGGCAACCATACCTCCTAAAACTTGGTCCTGGAGAGGGCATTCTTCAGGGCAAAATATTATGATTAAATCGAGCGTTTATGGGCATTAAATAAAATTAGAGATGCATTTTCTTCATGAAAACATAATTTGAAGTGGAAATTTAATTTTAAAAATATGATTTAGGTCATAAACGCTCAATCAGTGTTTATTTATTTTGTTAGCAAATTTCAACTTATTTTAGCATATGATAAGTTATTTCTATCATTTTCCCCCGTTGACATAATTCATTTCACATAAATAAATGCGTGTTGACATCAAAGGGAGGTAATTCGGTGTAAAAATTACATACTCCAACTTCCGATTTTAGCATCTTTGATTATTTACACTACAGATTGAGAGTTACATTTATTGGTAATTAATCTTAAAGGGTCAATATATTACTTCATTAACAATATATGATATAAATATACAGGTAAAACAAAACAAAAAGCCATATTTAATGGCTGACAAAAAATTACGAATACACAGAAAACTGAAGATTGAACAACACAAATATCACTAAACCTCCGGACCAACATGAACTCAGATGCTCCATATGAGTCTGCAGTTCGATCTTCACTAATGCCACTTCATGGGAAAAGGAACTGGGGACAATCACCCCCCACCACCACTTTGAAAAGTTGAGGGTGGCAAAAACTAATTTATCCCCCCTTTTTTCCCATTTAATTTAAGAGCAAAAAACCCTTTTTTGTTACTTTAGTAGAAACATGTATTGTCCAGTTTTGTTTTGTAACGATAGTGACTTTTGTTTTGTTTTGAAACGATAGTGACTTTTTATTGCTTCAGTTTTAAAAATTGACCACTCAAATAAGGAATGCATTTTTTTGTACATTTTTCATAAAGATGTAAACAGAATGTAATGACCACCCATTTAAATTATCATAATTATTGAGGTAATTACACATGATTGTCTATTTATATTTCGAAGATAAAAAAATATTGAAAATTGTGAAAAAATGTATTGTTCTTTTTACATTTTAGTGTATTTGTTCATGAAAAAAGTACCCCTATTTAAAGACCCATAAAAAAAAATTCTATTGAAAATATGCCCTATTTTTTCAACTTTTGAATGTTAACATGTAAATGATGGTTTATATTTTCAACTTCTGAATGCTAACATGTAAATGATGCTTTTGGTATGTTGTTTTTGAATATTTAATAAAAAGAAAAGGTAAAAAAACAGTTGGGTTATTTTTTTCATAAAATAAAAATTTTCCAAAAAAAAAAAGGGTGTCTACCAACCTATGAACATGAACCCATATCTTGGTTTTAGAATGGTAGTTAACTTCAAATCTTAATTTTTTTCAATTATTCAGATGTTGTACAAAGAATTAAAGTGAACAAATATTAATAAATGTGATGTTTAGGAAAATCATGTCAGTTGTTAGTTTAGCCCGCCAATTTGTTTACATGTACTATAATTGATTCCACAAAGGAGAGTTAAGGAAGGTAGATAATCCTTACCTGCATAACAATAGGGAAATTCCAACTCTCAGTAATCACATATAAGAGAAGCTCCCATTATTTTGTTTATTGAATAAAGTTCTATATTATTGGAACCATTGATTCAACTTAGTATAAGTAAATTATAAGCATGGCAACCTCATTTTTTTATATTCAAAAAAGGTTATTCCTGTCCCTTTCTTTGTCATAATCACATTTTGACAGACAATAGCCAATGTTTGGTACAAGTTACACATTTGGCACTCTGACCATTCTTTACCTATAAACCACATAAAATGTTTGAATTAAGAATAGTTTTAACAGCCGAACTTTCTTCTAGAGGGATGTGATTTTTTTTACAATTTTTCAGACTGAATATTTGAGCTGGTTGCCATGTAAACCAGCATTTGTTACAAATATTTTGCAACATTTTCCATCATTTCTTATGACACTTTAAAAAAATAGATAACATTAGTTGGATTCTGAGACTGCATTTCCTGTCAATTTAAGTCCTTACAGAGAATGGGTATTAAGTCTTTAATAAAGATTAATCTTCAAATATCATTATATTTCAATAAAATCATTACCTTTTAACATGTCTTGGTCGTCGAAAGGTCGCAATTAACACCTTTTTTGTTGCAGAATTCATAACATATGATGACTTTGCAATACAAAACGGCCAGAGTGAGGCGAAAATTACAACAAAGGGAAAATATTGTGAAAATTGGCGGTCTCCAAGTTCTTGTGTCCCTTTTCGTAACTCCTATTGATAGGCGATCTTCCCATGGATAATTGGCCTCCCTAGACAGTAGTAACGAGCCCCTGTGCTCTTTGTAACATAGAACTTTTTGTTAACCATCGAATGTCTCTTTTCTCAAAAAATATACACTATATTATATGAAAATGGCGGGGAAAGGGCAGATAACCAGTAAAAGGGCTAAACCAGTAAAAGGGCTAGTTCGTAGAAGGTTATATGACGCGGACGTCGTAGAGAACACCCCAACCAACATTTTGTACTACTACTAAGAAAAAAGTACGGAAAAAAAAAATTAAAATGATAAAAAAAAAAAGAAAAAAGGCGGCAAACCCGTTGCGCGTACCCGAGGGAATCCCTTCGGGGTGACCCGGTCACGTGTACTACTATTAAAGTAAGAACGCGGGGGAAAGTCCGCGCATGCGCACGCTATCACTTCCGGTAGCTCATCATCGCTCCTCCACAAATGCTACTTTGTCCGTACCCATATGCTACTGTCCATAAAGCTTTTTCAATTTTGATAATATGAACTGGTCTAAATTTTCTGATCTTCGGACACTCTTTCTGTTGATGAAACTTTCTAAGTATGGGAACCTTTAAGGTCCATTCTGTCAGTGTCAAAAGACTTCATGTTTAATGGTTTTGCAATTACATCATCGTAACATGTTTGACAATTTGTTATTGTGTTGACTTCATACAGTACATCTTCATCATCTGAATTCAAAACATGGATAATGATTTTCTTAAGTAAAAGATCATCTCTAAATTCAAAACGAATAGGCTTTTCATATTTGTCTGTGTACATGTTCAAAGTTCCTTTGGACAGAAAAACTACCTCTGCACATTTTTCTTCATGCTTGTTGAGAATATATGATGTGATTAGAAGAATATAGTCTGGAAAATGTATGACTTCGTCTACTTCAACATAAACATGAACAGCCTTTGGATGCGGGCAAAAACTGGTACAGTCCACACAAATAAGTTTTAATAATTTTGAATTCTTTTGAAATGCATCAGTTAACTGAACTTCTAAAATTTGGGGAGAATGGCGTTTCCTAGCTATAATTGAAACCGCCTGGTTTGCTTCATCAATAATGTTCTCATAAGATTCAGTTTGGATATAAAATAAACTTTTGCTGAAATGATGTTCAAAAAGACATATTTTCTTCCATTGATCTTTTACAGCAATCACCACGATGGACAACGGGCAACTACCAGCTGTTACCGAACTGTTAGAATACTTCAGCAGCACTTGGCTAAATGGACAGTACCCGATCGTCATGTGAAACGTGTACAGACAGGACACCAGTACTAACAACAAACTAGAAGGTTGGCACAACTCGATGAACAGAGCCGTGAAGAAAAGTCATCCTAACATATTCGAACGAATTACTACTTTGAAAATGGAGCAGTCAGCAACCGACCGTACCACAAGAAGCGCTCGTGTAGGAACCCAACCTCCTCCTGTGAGACCAAAGACAAAAGAACGCCAACAAAAGATCAGTGCCTTACAAGACGAACTCGCATCAGGTCAACGTTCGATAGAAGACTATTTAGCGGCAATGCGGTGACATGTTGGTGTTAAGTGTTACAATTATGATCCTGATAATTTAGTGCTTTATCATATATTGATATATCTGACTTAAATGCAATACGAATTGTGTTCACTATGTTTTACTTTGAAAGTGTTCTGCTATGTTTCAAGTATAATAAAATGTAGTGCCAATAAAATGATTTTTTAATAGACATTGTATGTTTTTTTGTTTTTTCTATCTACAAACCATTAGTTGGAGACAAAAAACAAATACCATATTGTTTTACGAAGAAATGTGTATTTAATTATTTACAATTTTCCTTCATAAATTAGAAGCATTATTCTAACTTGCAATAACAATATTTTTCATATGTCGGCAATGTAGGATGCTACCTCTCTACTATAGTACTGTGGTAACATCTGTTCCGAATGTGCTCCTAGTCAAGGAGGATGATATTGACGACCGGAAGACGGAAGTGACGAACCAGATACGGGGCTTGCAGTACTAGAGTTTCCCATGGGCAAGACGTGTCTGTTGTGCTTGCGAAGATTCTGAAGCCACTATGAAACCGTGCTAACCTGACAAGTATATTTGGTAGCCCACAAAACACCACATTGGTGTCAGATGTAAAACTGACATTAGAACGCAGATTCTATGAATCTTCTGTCAAATTTGTCCCGATATTGATTTTCGCGGGTCAAAGTCACATTGTTCGTGTCGCGTACGCGGACCTTTGACCCTAAATACACATTTTCCCACATACATTTCACACTTTATACAAAAATATTCCCAGTCCACTACTACTTCTCGACTTACTCTTGCAGTCTCAAAACACCGAATTTTCAAAGGCCAGAAAATTGTTTGTCTTTTTCCTTCTTTTTTTTTTCGCCTGGCCATTACATTGTCTGTCCTTCGATTTATGGATTTGTGATTTCTTATTACCTCTTTGGCACCTAACACGTGATTAACGATCAACTGACAAGAGGTATTTACAATAGACTATGTACAATAGGAAATATGTCAAAGATGAGAACCGAAAACATTCATCCCATAGCTTTACTTTCTCTTACATATAGAAGATGTTTTGTCACTAAACAATCCTAATTTTGAATCACGTACCTCTATTATATTTCAGTGAGCTTAAGATTAATGTTTTTGCTGCTCAATATTTGATTTCTGTGTGGTGTTTTGTAGGAAATCGTTTGTCTTTTCCCCCTTTTCTCTTAACCATTCCACTGTCTTCGATTTATGGATGTATGGTTTCTCAATACCTCTGTGATATATTTAAGCTATGAAAATGCACGACAAATACTTTCGCAAATTTCAGAAAATGTTTTGACTTCCATTTTCATATGGTAAATTTTCCTTTCTTGAGTATCAAATTTCCTGATTGATTGATTTTTAAATTTCAATTGATATTCCAGAGACTGTTTATGTAAGCGATTTCTTTAATCAGTAAAATACAAGCGAGATTCCAACCCTCCCCTCTTAATAACTGGATATCCAACGGCAAAGTACTCAATCCGGGTTACGAAAAACCTTTACTTAAGCCATCTTTTCAGGAATTATTTGGTCGACATCATGCGTTAGTGGATGAATTTGCGATCAATTTTTTTCTCCAATATGATTCAATATGGGTTTTCTTATTAGAACCTCTTTAATAAAACATTATTAAAGGGACGGGAGACGCTAATCGACCTGATTTTACTCCAGAATTTTATTGGAGTTCGAATTGTTCAAATTTTAGCTCAATAATTTTTCTACTACACTTGTTTTTATTTTGAGTCCTTATGATTCTTCAAATATAAGAGTGAAATATTTAGTGGTTGTGCAACTATTGAATGACGCTATATCTTACATATATAAATGCAAATCCGTTTCAAAGTGTTAATAAGCAGTAACGAATTCTGTGTTTGTATGTAAAGTCGTTCGAATATAGTTATATCGAAATCCGATAATTCATTTCTTTAGATGTTTCGAAACATTGTTTTGTTGACAGCAGATCTCAACATTATTTATTCTGGATAACTTGAATATTTCTAATATAAAATCGTCAGACCCTTCGTCTTCTACACAACAGAATACCTACAATTCCTGTGTTGGCACAGATATTCCAGATGGTATTTTTTCCAGACTCTTCTAAAAGCAACCTACTATGCTGTTGTAACCGGTTTCATGTGTTGTCACAGATATTCCAGATGGTATTTTTTCCAGACCCTTCTAAAAGCAACCTACTATGCTGCTGTAACAGGTTTCATGTGTTGTCACAGATATTCCAGATGGTATTTTTTCCAGATTCTTCTGAAAGCAACCTACTATGCTGCTGTTACAGGTCTCCTGTCTTGTCACAGATATTCCAGATGGTATTTGTTCTAGACTCTATGCTGCTGTAACAGGTTTCCTGTGTTGGAACAGATATTCCATATGGTATTTTTTTCAGACTCTTCTGTGTTGTCACAGATATTCCAGATGGTATTTTTTCCAGACTCTTCTGTGTTGTCACAGATATTCCAGATGGTATTTTTTCCAGACTCTTCTAAAAGCAACCTACTATGCTGCTGTAACAGGTATCATGTGTTGTCACAGATATTCCAGATGGGATTTTTTCCAAACTCTTCTGTGTTGTCAGATATTCCAGATGGGACTTTTTCTAGACTCTATGTGCTGTAACAGGTTTCCTGTGTTGGAACAGATATTCCATATGGTATTTTTTCCAGACTCTTCTGTGTTGTCACAGATATTCCAGATGGTATTTTTTCCAGACTCTTCTGTGTTGTCACAGATATTCCAGATGATATTTTTTCCAAACTTCTGAAAGCAACCTACAGTACCGAAAGCGACATACCGTGGTTTGATCACTCCGAGAGACATAATTTTTAATCCTTTAGACATATCATCACGGACATAAACCCACTGTGATAGACCTAAAAAGGACCATAAAACAAGGTGGTGGGGATTAACTTTTATGGCTCTCGGTCACCTGTGCGCCAATTGATATTTTACCGCCAATTAAGAGATTAGGGTTACCTGTTCTACCTGTTGACTTTTAATATCGCAAGCCGTAATTATTGCTACTGAAGGATGCATTTTTGACCATTAATTTTGTATCCTCTTGCTGTTAATATTTGACTGTTTGTTGCTTTTCATTGCCAACGAATGTCTGTCTTGTTATCGTTTTCGTTTGTTTTAGAAAGTTCTACTTTATGACCTCGAGTTCTATATTAAGAATTTTGTTGAAACCGCAACTGAACTTTATCTTGTTTAATTTTAATTTCTAATATTTTTCTACTGTTGGGTTGTATTCAGTATGTATTGAAATATTCGTAAATACGGGCTACTTCATCAATGTACTTTTTGTTTATAAGTAACCGCAGTCGCATGTTTTTGAAGCACGGACTTTTGCAAGCGCGGGTTTTTAGTGTTTAGTTGGTAAAGAGCAGACTTAAAATTGATTATTGGTTTATTTTGTGTTTTGGACTTTTACCTCTCGTATTGAAAAAAATTTAACAATTCAAGTAAACTGTTTTACACACATGGCTTGTTACGTAATTTCGTTATACATGAAAATAATTTTCTTTAAAATTGCAAACAAAAACCTATAACAATCCAAATTTACGTAGCCTAATGGCTACAAAATGAACAAAAAGCGGAAAACTATGAGCATGCTTTTAATTTTTTCCATAAACTTTTGAATTTTTTTTACTGTATTTTGTCATAAATCTATTGGGTTGAAAGCCAATTAAGATTTGAATAAATAAATAAATAAATAAATAAACTGGTGACATTTGATTTTGGTCAGATACTGTGTAATGTCAAACATTTGTAGGGGTAAAATCATGATGAAGGTTAATTCCTTATTTCCTTTCACGTTTCTAAACTTTCTGCAGATTAGCCGCTAATTTCCAAAATATATCCGTAAATTTAGTGACTTTTGGACATGTAGTACTTTGAACAATCTGTTTATAAATATTTGTTTCGATAATTTTTAATCAAATTCTTCAATGACCGTATCTTATTTAATTTTAATTTCTCATTTTTTTTTCTTCTGTTGGGTTGAATTCAGTATGTGTTGAATTATTCGTAAATACGGGCTACTTCATCAATGTATTTTTTGTTGATAAGTTAAACCTCTCGTATTCCACAGGACTGCAAAGCTTTTTCTGTTATTGTCCATTTAATGATTGACACGTTATGAAACCAAGTTCTATTCTTAGAATCATTATTTAATACATCATTTTTTATTTTATTTTTTGGTATTCTTTATTTATTCATGTTTGTTTGTAATTGTTCCCCCCTGTTTTTACCATATCACGATAAAGCTGAAATATTACCAGAATACTGAAGATCACCATCAATACACAGATATACTTTCCATAGATCTTTGCTTCCTTTATTTTGTCTACTTTCAAACACATTTCATTATGTATTTGATAGTAAACAAATTAAACGACACAATTAATTAATGTAAAAAAACACTAGGTTTTCACTTGATGTATATTTAATTTGTTATTAAATAATATAATTCATGTTTAAATATCAACACTTTTAAACACAAAAATGATTCACTATAAGTCATGAGACAGTACAATGAATGTCAAATCACAGTACAATGAATGTCAAATCACTTTTCAAGTCATTTAAACTGCGGCACACTGTTTTCTTCTGTTCGGTTGGTCTTCTTAAACATTCATTTATTTGACCAATAACCGAGTCTTTAAACGATGCCTTCATCTGCATTTCCTGGTAGAATATGCAGACATACTGCTTCACCAAATCTAGTCGTGTTGGACTGAGAGCAGTCCTTTTCCAGGCGTCCACCACCGAAGTACGAGTACTGGGTACGAAGATTTTCTTCTGTAAATAGTTCTGGATACAGTGCTTTAACCAAATGTTGGGCAAAATTGCCAGGACCATTGGCTTGGGTCTGTCGAAATAGACGTTGAAGGTTACCAGGTTGAAGCTTGTTCGGATGTGTAATATGTTGAAGATGGTCCATAGGCGGACAAGTTGTGGCTAATTGTGAAGCGAAGTTAAAGTTGAAATGCGGATTGTATTGGTGTTATTGGTGTCGTTGGTGTTGACAGTAGATCTACAAGTACTGACGGAGTTGCTGGTAGTTGGAGTACTGACGGAGTTGCTGGTAGTTGGAGCACTAATGGAGTTGCTGACTGTTGGAGTAGACACATAACTTTCTTCATGGTTGTAAGAAGTTGTTGTTGGATGTTGTTTTTACTGGTTAAATCCTAGAGGGCTTGAAGTCTCTTCAATGTGTTCTGTTGGGCTACCTCAACGGACAGAAACCGTTTATTCATTACGTCTATTTTTTTTGTGAAGAGTTGACGCCCAGACGGGTATTGCTGTTCTAGGACCAGTCGGCGGAATCTGCAGAAGTGGGTGTGTCTGATGTTGAAGTTGTTGTATCAGGTGTTGATGTTGCAGGCATTGGCGGGCCAACGGCTATTATTTGCGCATCTGGTTTTAGTACTGCACTAAAGCGGCGTTTCTTAGGCTGCGGTTCAGGTGCCTGGTCTGGTGTTGTTTCTGGTGATTTTTCTGGCGACGTATCTGATGTTTGAATAAGTGCATCTCTACCCTTTTTAAGTTGGCTCATCTGATGTGTTAGTTCTAGCCATTCCCCTGTAGCAAGGATGACTGCCTTTTCGAACTCATGAGGCTGGCCCCAAACAACGTCATACGTGAACCCTACACGTATTCTGCAGTCAGTTAGAATTCTTGACTTGTGAACAACTAGGTAAGCCTCATCGTCAACAAACTGGACTAAAATGTCACAACTCTCTCGTGCTGGTTCTGGATGTCGTGATTGAACTAATGTTTTACTCAGATGACATGCCTTTTAATATTTTTTTTTATTAATTATAAAAAATTTCTCAAAAAGCGGCAATTCTTTTACATGAGTAATTCCTTCTTTTGATAGTGATAATTGGCGTGTTCATTTGATTGCATTAATAAAAAAAACAATGGGCAAATCAATTTGATTTCTAATCAGCTACTTAATAGAGTGATATCGTGAAGCCTTAAATCCACACCAATAAATTAGTTTGTATAAGGGCACGCTTTAACATGTGAGGATAATTAATTTATTACTTCAGGATAATTAAATGACAAAGAATTTTATTTTAAAAAAGAATTAAAATTGCAATTTTTAAACTTACATACCAAAACCTTGAAAAAAAAATAATAATTCAAGTAAACTGTTTTACAGACTTGGCTTGTTACGTAATTCCGTTAAAGATGAAAATGATTTTCTTTAAAATTGAAAAAAAAAAACTATAACAATCCAAATTTACGTAATGGCTATAAAATGAACAAAAAACGTAAAACGAAGATAATGCTTTTAATTTGTTCCATAAACTTTGGTGTTTTTTTTTTACTGTAATTTATCACAAATCTATTGGGTTGACAACCAATTAAGATTTGAATTTGAATAAATAAATAAACTGGTGACATTTGATTTTGGTCAGATACTGTGTAATGTCAAACATTTGTAGGGGTAAAATCATGATAAAGGTTAATTCCTTATTTCCTTTCACGTTTCTAAAGGTGTTGCATAAATTACTTTTAGTCTTTTTATACCCTAAATGCTAGTTGAATGAAGAATATGGCAGCTATTTCAGACAGGGACTCTCAGGATGCCAGACTTTATGTCTGAATATTTTCAGCCGCCGATTGATATAAATAAAGATGACACTTATTTGCTATCATTCTAAAAAAAGTTATCCGATATTGCAACATGCCTACAATCCGACTGACTCGAGCAAACCGGCTTGAAATTATTTCCATGTTCAGAGATGGTTGGACCACGAAAGCTATTCAACGTCAACTACAGGAATTACCATCGGTTACATGACAGTCAAAGACGCTATCGCCAAGTACCAGCGCGGAGAAATAGGATATGCAGTTCCAGACCAAGAACCACAACTGGCCTTCGACTTTGTAACAGAAAATAACATTACAGATGTACGTGAAACCTTGAGGGGCAACCATGCAGTCATCGACCGAACTTCAGCGCAGGCTAGCATCGAGGGGAACCAACGTCTCGAAGCCAACTGCAGAAAGCAATAAAAGCTGCAGGGTTTACAGCATCAAAACCTCGCTATGGACAGATGATTCGACAGCCAAATAAAGAAAAAAGAGTAGAATTCTGTCAGAAACTTATACTCGACAACGACAACTTTGACAACATTATCTGGACAGATGAATGTACCATACAGTTGCACGACAACAAAGTTGTTATTTACAGACCCATTGATGGCATGACCCACACTATTCCAAAACACCCATTAAAGATCCATGTATGGGCTGGTATCAGCAGACGAGGACCCACACAAAGTACGCTCTTCGACGGCATCCCGAGAAAAGAAGTTTTTGTCGACAATATTGTAAAGGGAAACCTTCTACCATTTATTCAAACAACTTTTCCAGATAGATGTGACCAAGCACAAATCAAAATTAGCCCAAGAATTCATGACTCGAAACTCAATCAATTGGTGGAAGGAGTGGCCATCGGAAAGCTGTGACCTGAATCCAATAGAGATGGTTTGGAACCAACTAAAAAGGTATCTCGCCAAGAAAGAGCCAACTACCAAGGACGCATTAGTTCACCATACAATGAATTTTTGGTATTCAGAAATGTCTGTTGAAACCTGCAACAGATACATCGACCACAATTTTAAAGTTGTACCAGTTATTGTGTTGATGGGCGGAAGAGCAACAAGGAGACGTCCCAAAAAAGCTGTTCAAAGAATCGTCAGAAGGAAAAAGCATCCGATACTTTAACAATATTCTACAGACAGAGCAGATGCAGAGAACGACCAAGATGTTATTTCCAGATGAAAACGAAGCCATCAGTTTCTGAGGCTTCAAAGTTGCAATATATGCAACAACAAAAACAGCCCTTTTAAGGGCTACTAACATCAATAAAAAGAGTCTTCAATTGTTATTTACAAATTTATGCGGATTAGCCTATATACCGCTAATTTCCAAAATATATCCGTAAATTTAGTGACTTTTTGACATGTAGTAACTTCTTTGAACGATCTGTTTATAAATATTTGTTTCGGGTTTTTTTTAATAAAATTTTTCTATGACAGTATAAAAATTATTTAGTACGTATCACTATTATATGCTATTTAACTTACATCGTACTGAAAATACGCTTCTACAACGAAAAGGGTTTTAACTGGGTTTCCTATGAAGATTGAAATAAAAAAAATTACTGAACGTATAAAAAATATTATTGAACTAAAATGTAACATTGACCTGGATTGGAAATACGCTTTAAAACGTACAAATCACGCATGTGTTTATGAAACTTCATTTGTGCACAAGCCAAGTCACGTGGTGTACGCGTGTCAATAAAATACTAAGTGTAGATACTCAATACACAGCCATGGTTAAAAATCTTTGAAACAAATTTGCACAACCCATGATTTCACTGAATTGAAGTTGAATAAGCTTTGGGGTTTTTTTTGGCTGTATATTGTCACAAATCTATTGGGTTGAAAGCCAATTAAGATTTGAATTTGAATAAATAAATAAATAAACTGGTGACATTTGATTTTGGTCAGATACTGTGTAATGTCAAACATTTGTAGGGGTAAAATCATGATAAAGGTTAATTCCTTATTTCCTTTCACGTTTCTAAACTTTCTGCAGATTAGTCGCTAATTTCCAAAATATATCCGTAAATTTAGTGACTTTTGGACATGTAGTACTTCTTTGAACGATCTGTTTATAAATATTTGTTTCGTTAATTTTTAATCAAATTCTTCAGTGACCGTATACATGTATAACAATTATTTAGTACGTATTTCTACAACGAAAAGGGTTTTAACGGGGTTTTCTACGAAGATTAAAATAAAAAAAAAATTCTGAACGTATAAAAAATATTAGTGAACTAAAATGTAATATTGAACTGGAAATACGCTTTAAAACGTAAAATATTAGTGAACTAAAATGTAATGTTGAACTGGAAATACGCTTTAAAACGTAACAAATCACGCATATCGCGCATGTGTTTATGCAACTTCATTTGTGCACAAGCCAGGTCACGTGTACACGTGTCAATAAAATACTAGGTGTAGATACGCAATACACAGCCAAGGTTAAAAAAATTTGAAACATATTTGCACAACCCATGATTTCACTGAATTGAAGTTGAATAATCATTTATTATTTACATTTTATTCATCAATTCAAATGAACTCTCCGTTCTCGTGCTATTTTCTCGATCTCGGGATTTCATTCCCGGGATTACGTTCAAGGATGTTTTACGTTTTGAGGAAAGAAATAAAAATGTTTTTTTTAATTCTGAGGGGAATCGGAGACAGTACCTGAAAAATAAAATAGGCGATTTAAAAACGTAATTGCACCTGTACATCTTATCTGACTAGTTTACCTGTAAAACGACACACTTGATTACAAGATTAATACCTGGTGTTTTATTGCCCCCTGATCACCGACATGAATTAAAATTTGTAATCCCCATCACTCTCCTAGACATGACCACTATCACGGTGATTGATCACGGCATGTCCCTTTCTGTACTGTACTATGCTGCTGTAACAGATCTCCTGTCTTGTCACAGATATTCCAGATGGGATTTTTTCCAGACTCTTCTGTGTTGTCACATATATTCCAGATGGTATTTTTTCTAGACTCTATGCTGCTGTAACAGGTTTCCTGTGTTGGAACAGATATTCCATATGGTATTTTTCCAGACTCTTCTGTGTTGTCACAGATATTCCAGATGGTATTTTTTCCAGACTTCTAAAAGCAACCTACTATGCTGCTGTAACAGGTTTCATGTGTTGTCGCAGATATTCCAGATGGGATTTTTTTCACACTCTTCTGTGTTGTCTTAGATATTCCAGATGGTATTTTTTCTAGACTCTATGCTGCTGTAACAGGTTTCCTGTGTTGGAACAGATATTCCATATGGTATTTTTTCCAGACTCTTCTGTGTTGTCACAGATATTCCAGATGGTATTTTTTCCAGACTCTTCTGTGTTGTCAGATATTCCAGATGGTATTTTTTCCAGACTCTTCTGCTGTAACAGGTTTCCTGTCTTGTCACATATTCCAGATGGGATTTTTTCCAGACTCTTCTGTGTTGTCACATATATTCCAGATGGTATTTTTTCTAGACTATGCTGCTGTAACAGGTTTCCTGTGTTGGAACAGATATTCCATATGGTATTTTTCCAGACTCTTCTGTGTTGTCACAGATATTCCAGATGGTATTTTTTTCAGACTCTTCTGTGTTGTCACAAATATTCCAGATGGTATTTTTTCCAGACTCTTCTAAAAGCAACCTACTATGCTGCTGTAACAGGTTTCATGTGTTGTCGCAGATATTCCAGATGGAATTTTTTCCAGACTCTTCTGTGTTTTCTTAGATATTCCAGATGGTATTTTTTCTAGACTCTATGCTGGTGTAACAGGTTTCCTGTGTTGGAACAGATATTCCATATGGTATTTTTTCCAGACTCTTCTGTGTTGGAACAGATATTCCAGATGGTGTTTTTCCAGACTCTTCTGTGTTGTCACAGATATTCCAGATGGTATTTTTTTCAGACCCTTCTGTGTTGTCACAGATATTCCAGATGGTATTTTTTCCAGACTCTTCTAAAAGCAACCTACTATGCTGCTGTAACAGGTTTCATGTGTTGTCGCAGATATTCCAGATGGGATTTTTTCCAGAATCTTCTGTGTTGTCTTAGATATTCCAGATGGTATTTTTTCTAGACTATGCTGCTGTAACAGGTTTCCTGTGTTGGAACAGATATTCCACATGGTATTTTTTTCAGACTCTTCTGTGTTGGAACAGATATTCCAGATGGTATTTTTTTCAGACTCTTCTGTGTTGTCAGATATTCCAGATGGTATTTTTTCCAGACTCTTCTAAAAGCAACCTACTATGCTGCTGTAACAGGTTTCATTTGTGTTGTCACAGATATTCCAGATGGTATTTTTTCCAAACTCTTCTGAAAGCAACCTACTATGCTGCTGTAACAGGTTTCATGTGTTGTCACAGATATTCCAGATGATATTTTTTCCAGACTCTTCTGAAAGCAACCTGCTATGCTGCTGTAACAGGTTTCCTGTCTTGTCACATATTCCAGATGGGATTTTTTCTAGACTATGCTGCTGTAACAGGTTTCCTGTGTTGGAACAGATATTCCATATGGTATTTTTCCAGACTCTTCTGTGTTGTCACAGATATTCCAGATGGTATTTTTTTCAGACTCTTCTGTGTTGTCACAGATATTCCAGATGGTATTTTTTCCAGACTCTTCTAAAAGCAACCTACTATGCGGCTGTAACAGGTTTCATGTGTTGTCGCAGATATTCCAGATGGGATTTTTTCCAGACTCTTCTGTGTTGTCACAGATATTCCAGATGGTATTTTTCCAGACTCCTCTAAAACCAACCTACTATGCTGCTGTAACAGGTTTCATGTGTTGTCGCAGATATTCCAGATGGGATTTTTTCCAGTCTCTTCTGTTCTGTGTTGTCACATATATTCCAGATGGTATTTTTTCTAGACTATGCTGCTGTAACAGGTTTCCTGTGTTGGAACAGATATTCCATATGGTATTTTTCCAGACTCTTCTGTGTTGTCACAGATATTCCAGATGGTATTTTTTTCAGACTCTTCTGTGTTGTCACAAATATTCCAGATGGTATTTTTTCCAGACTCTTCTAAAAGCAACCTACTATGCTGCTGTAACAGGTTTCATGTGTTGTCGCAGATATTCCAGATGGAATTTTTTCCAGACTGTTCTGTGTTGTCTTAGATATTCCAGATGGTATTTTTTCTAGACTCTATGCTGGTGTAACAGGTTTCCTGTGTTGGAACAGATATTCCATATGGTATTTTTTCCAGACTCTTCTGTGTTGGAACAGATATTCCAGATGGTGTTTTTCCAGACTCTTCTGTGTTGTCACAGATATTCCAGATGGTATTTTTTTCAGACCCTTCTGTGTTGTCACAGATATTCCAGATGGTATTTTTTCCAGACTCTTCTAAAAGCAACCTACTATGCTGCTGTAACAGGTTTCATGTGTTGTCGCAGATATTCCAGATGGGATTTTTTCCAGAATCTTCTGTGTTGTCTTAGATATTCCAGATGGTATTTTTTCTAGACTATGCTGCTGTAACAGGTTTCCTGTGTTGGAACAGATATTCCACATGGTATTTTTTTCAGACTCTTCTGTGTTGGAACAGATATTCCAGATGGTATTTTTTTCAGACTCTTCTGTGTTGTCAGATATTCCAGATGGTATTTTTTCCAGACTCTTCTAAAAGCAACCTACTATGCTGCTGTAACAGGTTTCATTTGTGTTGTCACAGATATTCCAGATGGTATTTTTTCCAAACTCTTCTGAAAGCAACCTACTATGCTGCTGTAACAGGTTTCATGTGTTGTCACAGATATTCCAGATGATATTTTTTCCAGACTCTTCTGAAAGCAACCTACTATGCTGCTGTAACAGGTTTCCTGTCTTGTCACATATTCCAGATGGGATTTTTTCTAGACTATGCTGCTGTAACAGGTTTCCTGTGTTGGAACAGATATTCCATATGGCATTTTTCCAGACTCTTCTGTGTTGTCACAGATATTCCAGATGGTATTTTTTTCAGACTCTTCTGTGTTGTCACAGATATTCCAGATGGTATTTTTTCCAGACTCTTCTAAAAGCAACCTACTATGCGGCTGTAACAGGTTTCATGTGTTGTCGCAGATATTCCAGATGGGATTTTTTCCAGACTCTTCTGTGTTGTCACAGATATTCCAGATGGTATTTTTCCAGACTCCTCTAAAAGCAACCTACTATGCTGCTGTAACAGGTTTCATGTGTTGTCGCAGATATTCCAGATGGGATTTTTTCCAGTCTCTTCTGTTCTGTGTTGTCACATATATTCCAGACGGTATTTTTTCTAGACTATGCTGCTGTAACAGGTTTCCTGTGTTGGAACAGATATTCCATATGGTATTTTTTCAGACTCTTCTGTGTTGTCACAAATATTCCAGATGGTATTTTTTCCAGACTCTTCTAAAAGCAACCTACTATGCTGCTGTAACAGGTTTCATGTGTTGTCGCAGATATTCCAGATGGAATTTTTTCCAGACTCTTCTGTGTTGTCTTAGATATTCCAGATGGTATTTTTTCTAGACTCTATGCTGGTGTAACAGGTTTCCTGTGTTGGAACAGATATTCCATATGGTATTTTTTCCAGACTCTTCTGTGTTGGAACAGATATTCCAGATGGTGTTTTTCCAGACTCTTCTGTGTTGTCACAGATATTCCAGATGGTATTTTTTTCAGACCCTTCTGTGTTGTCACAGATATTCCAGATGGTATTTTTTCCAGACTCTTCTAAAAGCAACCTACTATGCTGCTGTAACAAGTTTCATGTGTTGTCGCAGATATTCCAGATGGGATTTTTTCCAGAATCTTCTGTGTTGTCTTAGATATTCCAGATGGTATTTTTTCTAGACTATGCTGCTGTAACAGGTTTCCTGTGTTGGAACAGATATTCCACATGGTATTTTTTTCAGACTCTTCTGTGTTGGAACAGATATTCCAGATGGTATTTTTTTCAGACTCTTCTGTGTTGTCAGATATTCCAGATGGTATTTTTTCCAGACTCTTCTAAAAGCAACCTACTATGCTGCTGTAACAGGTTTCATTTGTGTTGTCACAGATATTCCAGATGGTATTTTTTCCAAACTCTTCTGAAAGCAACCTACTATGCTGCTGTAACAGGTTTCATGTGTTGTCACAGATATTCCAGATGATATTTTTTCCAGACTCTTCTGAAAGCAACCTACTATGCTGCTGTAACAGGTTTCCTGTCTTGTCACATATTCCAGATGGGATTTTTTCTAGACTATGCTGCTGTAACAGGTTTCCTGTGTTGGAACAGATATTCCATTTGGTATTTTTCCAGACTCTTCTGTGTTGTCACAGATATTCCAGATGGTATTTTTTTCAGACTCTTCTGTGTTGTCACAGATATTCCAGATGGTATTTTTTCCAGACTCTTCTAAAAGCAACCTACTATGCGGCTGTAACAGGTTTCATGTGTTGTCGCAGATATTCCAGATGGGATTTTTTCCAGACTCTTCTGTGTTGTCACAGATATTCCAGATGGTATTTTTCCAGACTCCTCTAAAAGCAACCTACTATGCTGCTGTAACAGGTTTCATGTGTTGTCGCAGATATTCCAGATGGGATTTTTTCCAGTCTCTTCTGTTCTGTGTTGTCACAGATATTCCAGATGGTATTTTTTCTAGACTCTGCTGCTGTAACAGGTTTCCTGTGTTGCAATAGATATTCCATATGGTATTTTTTCCACTCTTCTGTGTTGTCACAGATATTCCAGATGGTATTTTTTCCAGACTCTTCTGTGTTGTCACAGATATTCCAGATGGTATTTTTTCCAGACTCTTCTAAAAGCAACCTACTATGCTGCTGTAACAGGTTTCATGTGTGTCACAGATATTCCAGATGGTATTTTTTCCAGACTCTTCTGAAAGCAACCTACTATGCTGCTGTAACAGGTTTCCTGTGTTGGAACAGATATTCCATATGGTATTTTTCCAGATTTCTGTGTTGTCACAGATATTCCAGATGGTATTTTTTCCAGTCTCTTCTAAAGCAACCTACTATGCTGCTGTAACAGATTTCATGTGTTGTCACAGATATTCCAGATGGTATTTTTTCCAGACTCTTGTGTTCTCACAGATATTCCAGATGGTATTTTTTCAAGACTTCTGTGTTGTCACAGATATTCCATATGGTATTTTTACCACTCTTCTGAAAGCAACCCACTATGCTGCTGTAACAGGTGCAATGAATTATTATTGTTTTATTTACAGATTATACAGACAATAAACAACACCGGGCTAAACTATTTGTCAGTTTTGACTTCTACCACTGGTAAGGTTCTCATTTGTTCTTCTTGTGATTAATTTATAAAGATTTTAGAACATAGCTGAAATTATTATATAAATACTGTTTTTAATTAACTTTTCAAAAGGAAATGAAAGTTAACATACGTTTAATTTTGTTTCATTAATTACATCTTTTCAGTTGTTTTCGGATTACTTGCGCTGATATTCATATTATATCAGTGTAAAAAGATATGTATGGGGAAAAATGTGCAAGTTCCTGTAAGGCGTCCTTCAACCCCCTCAGATCAGTACATTCTTCTGAGGAAGAAGTGTTTCAAATGAGTGATAGACATTCTAGTGTGATGATGCGATCTTCAACCTCGCCGTTAACGAGACATAAATAACATGATTATTAGTCTAACATTTGCATATAATGATTTGTTTGAGTGATAATGTGAATTTAGATTTTATTTTTATTTTACAGACATCATGATCTTTTCGATAGGAATGCTCTTCAGCATACTCATATCAATGCAACAGTTTCGTGACAGAATTAGAAGAGCAATAATACAAATTGAAAATTTTAGAAGGGAAATTAGTTTTTTTAATATACCAAATAATATACCTGTACCACAACAAATTCCACAACCAGCAGTTCGTCCACCACTTAGAAGATCAAAATGAAATAGAAGTCAACCTCAACGTTTAAGATATTTGAAAATTTGACTTACCTTACTTTTCTCTTTTTTTTTTGGTCCTTCATCACAGTTTTTCAAGAGCACTTTTATATTGAACTACCCATTTTGAAATAACTTGTCATTTGTTACCTGTGTTCCAATTTGTATACGTCAACTCTGTTCAGGTGACTGAAGTGAATGTCAAAAATATTTTTACGTCACACATTGATAAAAAAAATATTTTTGACATTTCTGTTTTTGACCACTTTATCTTTATACATTTTCACTATATGAAAATCCATCGTTTATAATCTTTTCTGCAGAGACGGAATATATTTCGACAAGATCTTGGTATCGGAATATAAACTTTTTAAGAGATCGAATAATGCGAATATTTGTATAGCCCTGGTCCAGTAGCCTGTTTCTCAGATGAAGATGACGTTTCAGGAAATCAGAATAATTGCTACTGGCCCTTGCATAACGAATCAATTGCGAGATGTAAACACCATATGCAGGAGAAGCTGGTATATTGCTGCACATATTTGGAAAATTTATGATTTTAAAATTGAAGTCGTCCCGTTTATCATATATTTTAGTACTGATTTGACCACTGTCGTCAAATTCGAGGTATAAGTCCAAAAATGATGCGGACGAAGCAGTATCTGTGGTCTCTTTAACTTCCAGTTCTGGAGGATATATCAATGGAAGAAATTCTGCAAATCTAGAATTATTGATAGATAAAACGTCATCAATATACCTGTATGTGAAATTAAAGGCTCTAGCCTCATGAATCTTCTTATCTTTTACAAGCTTTTAAAGAAACTCCGACTCGTATGAGTATAAAAATTAATCGGCTAGAAGAGGGGCACAATTCGTACCCATTGGTATGCCGACGACCTGCTGAAACAGTATCCCTCCAAAGGAGACAAATATGTTATCGATGAGGAACTCCAGCATACTGATCACTTGTTCCTCGGAGTAGCATGTTTTACCGTTTTGAATTTTGTTTGAAAAATATGTGGAATTGTAGCCCAACACAACAAATTTTGAGCCATAGTTTCTATGACTGAATGTTTTGTGAATTGTTTCTTTTAAGCGGGTTATTAATTTGTCATGCGATAGGGTGTATATAGAGTTGAAAAATCAAAAGTTTTGATGGAGGATACATGAGAGAAAGATCTTGATTTAAGGTTATCCAAAAGATCTTTAGAGTTTTTCAAAATCCACATGTGATTTATGCCACTGCACGAGTAAACAGTTTCACAATATTTCTGTTGTCCCTCTTTTACTGCAGACAGAATCTTTGTCAGGTGGATAGACAATTTTGTCGTCGAACAAGTTGATGATCCCGCTATGTACCTTTCTTTGCATGGTGTCTTATGGAGTTTAGGTATCCAATATAAATAGGGTAAATCCTCAGACTCTTTACCAGAGGGAATGTTTAAAGAGATCATGAATGATCTGTGGTTAGCTAGGATTTCATCTTTGTCGAACGAAGTAGGTTTGTATGTGGTATTACTAGAGGTGTTGTTATTTATGCCTAATTTCTTGATTAGGCATTCGAAGTAATATGATTTACATACAAACACGATATTGTTGGAAGCCTTGTCCGAAGGAACGATAACATATTTGTCATGAAGAGAGGAAAGACACTTAACAGCTTCTTGGTCTTTAAATTTAGATTTAGGTCGACTATTAACACAATTTTTGAGTTTGTGAATCCGACCTTGTACTAGAGACCTAATTGTTTTAACACAGTCTGACAAGGACTCTAACTCAGGATATTGGTCTACTTCTCTCTTTATCCACCTTCTGGCATAATCTTCAACAGCATCCATAATTGTCTTGAAATTATGTTTCCAATTGATGTGTTGAGGTTCTCTGAGTTTAGGACCATGATAATTCACCTTTCGGAGACTCATGTTGAATGATATTCAGATCACCAGTGATTACATGTCCAGATGGGTTGTACTGAAAAGGAGAGTGGGAGCAGTCACAAGTCAGAGGGTTCTTAAGGTACTCTTCTATGTTGATATCGTGCAATGCTTCTTTGTAGTTGACAATTTTACGGCCAATGCTGTTAGTGTAGCTATAGGAGACAATGGGAACAGATTGCTTTTTAAAATATGGTGGAATTTCTTTTACGACCTCTTTTCTATTAAGAATGTTGCTGATGTTAATAGCATCGATTCCTTTGTTAGCAAACGGAATATGGAGGACTTTTCTGTTGTTATCATGAAGAGGTTCAGATCGAACTGGTTTGAAAAGACGATATCAACATAGAAGAGTACCTTAAGAACCCTCAGGACTTTGATGTTATCATTGCAACCGTAAAGCATTGCAGTACCTAATTCTTTAATCCAAAACAACTCTATCGGTACGGTAAGGTGTACTAAGTATTGGACTGTTTGTATGATGGTAAATCTACTCGATGATTCGAACTTTCATCGTCAAACAGCGGTCATGACCCGGTTGATTGAAATGATTATACAAAATCCTGTATTTGGGATCTCTGGCATCATATCGATGTTGGTTCATTCTGCTTCGCAATGTTTGACGAGTTTCACCAACATACAAAAGTCCACAGAGTGTACATTCTATGCCGTAAATGACATTTTTAGTAGAACAGTCCAGAGGGTCAAACGATTTGGTGTAGTAAGTTTTCCAGTTAAATTACTTGTAAATTCAGGAGAAGTTATTAGCATGCCGCATGTTTGACAAGTATTATTTTTGTCAGTTTTTATTTTGCAAGTAGTAATGCATGGAGAAGAGTCACAAGTACCTGGAGATTTAAGACAGTCCGAAATATTAATAGAACAAGATTTTAAAATTTGATACGAATCTGAAGTTTTGAAATAATAATTACCCTCTGGTTGAACGTAAGACAAATCGGGGGTATCCCGTAGGATTTTCCGTGGAACGCATATATCATTTGCTACTCTGTTCCGTGTAGTAGCAAACGAGGACCTTGTTAACCCGGGTGACGTCCTAGCCGGTATGTTGTCCTTAATTTCGTTATTCATAAATGCTTAAGTAAAGCTACCAAGTTGCAATGACCTCGGGGAAAAAAATTCCACCAGCAGTGACATTGGGCATGGTCATAGTAAATAAGGGTAATAACAAAATTACCGAACTCCGAGCAATCTTACAAAGGGAAAGTCAAAACTCATAAGTATATAAACAGACAAAATCAGTCAACAACCGGAAAACTGAAAACCGTAATGTCCCTGACTTGGTACAGGCAATTCTAAAGAAATGGTGGGTTGAATCAGATTTTAAAGTGCCAAACCCCCCTTTCATTACGGCTCAAAGTTTCCGGCTGTCACTATAACAGTATTTATTACAATACTAAGGCATTGCAGATCACTCTTCTTTTCTTTTCTATAGGGGGGAGGGTGATTGATGTAATTCTATTAAGTTTTAATTAAAACATTCCACTGTTTCTTGTTCTAGTGTTTACCGTCCATATCTCAAGTTGTTATGAACTCATATTTTTATGAATGGTAGTTTCTTTTTATGACTTGTTAGATACTCAGGACTTAATTAATTGCTTTGTATGAAGAAGTGTAGCTACAGTATTATCAAAATATTTTTTGTCTTCACCATATCTGCTGCCATAATTTATACATGTGTACATATTGTTTATCTTGTTTTTATAAATTAGATATATAGAATCTGTTTTTTAAGTGAATTTTAAGAGAAAAACCTGTTGTGTCAATTCTTCAGCTATAATGGGTTTTAGAGGTATAACAAATAACAACAAAAAACTACCAGTTATATTTTATTTCATCTAAAATTATACAATTGTGTTTGCTTCATCATTACAATTTCAAATTCCTGGCGTTTAATATTTCTTTATGTAAATGGGGTAAAAGTCTCTTTAAAAAATCAAATTGTTTCATTGTAAGATACACTCCTTTAATTGTCGGTCATTACTGTCGAATATCTAAACGAATTTCATTCTGGTAGAGACACACAGTCACAAAATAATGATCTGGTAAAGCAAACTGTTTAATAAAATGACACAGGGAAGAATTGTTTACAGTAACTGGTGATTGAATGGTTAGGTCTGTCCCATTACGTCTGTGTTCCAAGATATATAGGTTGGTGGTTATAGCTAAAGTTACAGCGACCATGCTAACGAGAGTTACAATACCAGTCAGCTTTAGAATCTTAATGTGCATTGCACACTGTTCATTCAATGAACTTAAACTAGATCCTACAGTGTGATCGAACTCCATGCTTGTGTTGCTATCGAACTGAGATTCAACCAATTTGACTCTTGAAAACATTAGATGTTGATAGGTGTGTCACTTATCTTGAAGTGACAACATGAAAGAAAACATTTCTTTTTAAGGACAAAAACAGACTTATTCACGATACACTTAAAAATGTAGTTTTCTCTATCCCACTGCTTTAAAGACACATCACAATAAAAACAGGTGGTACAATCACCCACACCGGAATAAAAAAAACGTTTCGTGCAAGATCTAGTGGTTTTTGGACCATTTGTGAGGGCCAGTTTTGAAATGTTTCTTTCCTTTTAATGAAATAAAGAAAAATCTGATGTTTTGGTTTAAAGAGAGGTGTTAAATATTCACTTTTGCACGGATTGTCTTGTGTGAAAAACGAAGAAAAAGCATTTCTAGCTGCTGTGTCAGTTTCTATATCCATTGTATGATGGTAGATGATTTAACAACAATCAGTTTCCCAATCACCTTCTACAAAACATATCTTCCAAAAGTACAATTTAATTCCGAGAGAACTTTAATAATAGCTTTCGTAGGGAGGTCCTCTATCTACAACGATTCTAAGGTTTCTGATTCTTTCTGAATGGTGTGTTGAATAAATAACAGGGAAATGTTTCCTTCTGGGAACACATAGGTTTTACATAGTTGACTTGGAGATAGAATGGGATACCTAATAATAAATTGAAAACTCGTCACAATAAAACGGATCAATACTTCATTCAAATAACTTCATTCATAAACAGACAGATAAAATCGTCACACGGATCATTACGTCATTAAAATAACTTCATTCATGAAAAGACAGATGGTCGCGATAAACCATCCAGAAATCAATATCACTTGTGGTGTCAGCCATGCACAACCACAATACAATGGAACCGCAAAAACCACTAAATCACTGTCTGCAGAATCCTTATTACCATACTACTTCCTTGGGTAGTATACTTTCAAAATTGTGTCCGGTGACCACTACCTCCATCCAAGATGGCTGCCACGAGCAGACATAGTTTTAACATAGAACCCTAGGCTATGGGATTTGAATAGTAACTTAGATGTATTCGGCATGCAGATATTCTTAAGAGGGCTTATTTATGTCAGGTGAGTGATACAGGCTCACCTGAGTCTCTAGTTTCTGATTAGGTCCATTTCTCAAGAATATAAATGATAGATCAATGTTATTTGGTATGTATGTTGGTCCTGGGTAGTACGTGCCAGTTTGCCATGCGGCTTTTGACCTTGACCATGGTGGGTAACCGTTAGCCTTTGGCTTACAGTTCTAGTTTCATGATGACCTGGCAATTCTCTCGATCCTGCTTATGTGTTTCTAGATGACACAGGAAAAATCCAAGTTATAACTGTGACCTAGAGGTTGAAGGTCAAGGGCACACGCACATGTAAGTGATATTTGAATGCCATAGTTTCTCTCAATATGGTGTGTACGGCTATGAAATAGCATTGGCATGTATAAAAACAAACTTGAGAATTGAAAACACTACATTTAAGAAAAAAATGTAATCTTGGGGACAGAGGTCAAGCACTTCATGGTATATGGCAAAATATTTGAATATGGCATTCTAAGCTTGACACAATCATGACAATGTGAAGAGAAGTAGAAATCAGGGTAAAACCATTAGTCTCTCATTATTATAGAATGTTGAGTCTGGAAGAAATCAGACTTCCAAAATATCCTAGTCCCATTGTGACCTTGACCTTTGATCTTGAAAATCTATGGTGCTGTCAATTGGTAATTTATTTTTAGCAATAAATTAATGGATACAAAGATATCTCAATTTTATGTGTGGAGACAGTACACACTTATTGGCCGACTTGTACATACAATCATCATTCCGCCATACGGTACGACACAGAGTAAAGTTCCCCGCCAGTATAAAGTACAAAAATTTCATCTCTTCAACTTACAATAAAAATTAAAAAAAAATATATATATATCAGTCATCAGTGCTGCTCCAACCAACCATATATTCCTGATTTGTTTGTAATTTTTTCCTAGCAAACTCGTGTGTTTTTCTGATAGCTTCTTTTAACATTGTAACATATTCATGTTCATCCTGTTTTGTCCTCTTTCCGTGGTTTAAACACCAAATCAGTAGGTAAGCAAATCTCACGACATAACATCATTTGATTTGGGGTCATACCGGTCATGCGGTTTACGGAGGAACGAATTGCACTTGCTAATTGTGGCAAGTAATTATCCCAATCACTCTGAGATTGGTCCACAAAACACCTAACACTGTCCATTAATGTTGGGTTAAACTGTTCCACTTGACCATTTGCTGACGGTGTATAAGCCGTTGTTCGTGTTTTTTGAATTCCTAATGTTGAACATATTGATTTGAATAGCTGACTTTCAAAATTTCTTCCTTGGTCACTATGGATGGTAAATGGGCAACCAAAACGAGTAAAGAATTCATTTACAACTGTTTTTGCTGTTATTTCAGCTGTTTGTGATGGCAAAGGAATTATTTCAACCCATTTTGTGAATTGGTCAACCATGACCAAGATATTGCTGTTTCCATTATTCGTTTCTGGTAAAGGCCCTAAGAATTCAACATGGACACGCTCCATCGGTGCATCTGCATGAAAATTAGTGAATGGACATTTTGCCTTCCTTGTTGCTTTTTTAAATCTGTTACACTTTTGGCATGTTTGAACATACCATTTCACTTCCTCATTCATTTTATACCAATAATACTTTGCTTTTATCCTGGCTCTAGTCCTACCTATTCCCTGGTGTCCAGTTAAAATCAAGTCATGATTTAATCGCATTACCTCCTGTTTGCATTCCTTTGGGACAACTAATCTAATCGTACTGTTCTAAGACCTATTCCACAATATTCCATTTTCAGCAAGAAAAAATTGCTCTTTGTTGATGACATACTTTTTAGCAGCTGGACTAGCTAAAAATAAAATTTTGTCCTTTGGTTCAACTTTTATTTGTAAGTAAGATCGAATTAAATACAAGTCAGAATCGTTTTCTTGTGCTTTTGACAACTGGTCCGTTGTGTAACTTAAACCATAAACATTACTATCTTCAACCTTTGTAATGTTAAGTCCAACTTTACTCTCCGTTGATTCCGTAATTTGCTCTTGATTGTCAGAATATGCAAGGCCCTGCACCTCTAAACATACTACATTCATGTCTTTGCCATACAACCATTCACTTGATCGTTTATCAAAAATTGAACTATTTTATCAATTTTTGCTACTCTTACTGCAGTCAACGGTATAACGTCATTTATTTTAGTAAAATCTTGCCATTTTTCATGAACTCGACTACAATGTTTGCATCCGCCGCAAGGCAAATTCTCAGGTTTTACAAAAATTGACATTTCTTTGCACGGTTTGTCAGTTTCTAATCTAGAAAGTGCATCTGCGTTGGTGTGTTGTTTTCCAGCGCGATGTTGTATCGTCATGTTGTACTGGTTCAGCACTTCTAGCCACCTTGCTAGTTGACCTTGCAGTTCTTTGAAATTAACCAACCACTGAAGGCTACTATGGTCTGTTCTTACAACAAATTCACGTCCTAGCAGATAATGTCGAAAATGCTGTGTGAATCGTACTGCATAATGGACAACTTTTTGAAACTTTTTCTGCTTCAGCCTGTCCAAAGAAGAGTGATTTGTAATATCTGCACCAAACTTCATTATGTAGAGAAGACCAGTAACGTAACCTGAGGTCCATTTGCTTCTTGACTTGGGCTTGAGTTGTCTCATCACAGTGAAGAGAAAAAAAGTCTTGGCTGTCTAAATCCACTGAAAAAGGCTGATACAGTCAGTAAGTCTGTTAAATGTATACAGCAATTATGCAGGCAACTTGAGCCCACAATTGATGTTGTACTAGTAACTGATGAATGGAAATGCTATAAGCATGATAATTGTCTACCATTGCCATTAGAAGACCAGAAAATTGATCATTATTGGAGGGATGTATTTGGATTGAAGAGAGAGGATGGCAAACCAAAATACCCACGATTAGAACAGATAGTTAAAACAGCTCTTGTTTTGCCATATTGAAATGCAGATGTAGAAAGAAGTTTGTCAGTGAATGTAAATGTTGTTACAGAAGACAGGACACAGCTTTCTGAGCGTGCCATCAATGGAATTAGAATGGTGAAGGACGCAATTACATTTTTTTATCCGAAAGATAACAAACCACAAAACATTCCATTCACGACAGAATTGACTACAGCTATGAAAACTGCTCATGCTAGTTATCAAGCCAGACTGGAAGAAGGAAGAAACAAAAGAGATCTTGAAATGTCTAAAGCAAAGGAGAAAAGAGATATCGAGGAAATATTAAACAGAAAACAAGAAGAAGAAATGGCTGCTAGAAAGAAAATTGAACTGAGAGAGTATGAACTTTTTGAGAAGGAAAAACATGTTAGAATTGATATGAATGCAGCCAATGTTCTCATTAAAGAAGGTAAACATAAACTTGAAGCCATTATGAGGGAACAAGAAATAGATAAACCCTCTCTTCAAGTTGCTCAAATGATGATAGATACGGCAACGAATAAAACAGATCAAGCATTGAAAGAGTTAGAACAAATCAGAGACAAACAGAAGGAGGTTGAAAAGGAGAAAACATCAATATTAAATAAGGCATCAGCATCTAGAGGAACAAGAGAAGAATCAGACTGAGAGTACAAAACAGTGGAAAACATCACGAGCATGGATCAAGCACAAAGAAAGAAAGTAGTTTAGGGACAAAGGAAGTGAGAAAACTCATGAAAAAGATGCCATAGTAATTGCAAGGCAGTCTGCTAGTGAGGAAAAAACAGAAGATGTTAATAAGAGAAAGACATCTGAGAAAACAAAGAGAAAGAGTGAAACAACAGGCTCACATGAAGATGTAGAGAGAAAAAATCAGAAGCATAAATGACATTTTTGAATGTATGTTGTATTGACATTTTGAATTTTTTGTACCTTTAATTTTTCATGTTATGAAGAGTTACTTTATAATGAAAGTTGAAAATAAGAAATAAATGGGAGGAAATGAAATGGTTGTAGGGGAGGAGGAGGTCATTGTTAAAGTTTATATTATGTTTGTAGGATGTTAAGTATTATGTACAATGATTCACTCATGTTAATGCATAAATTGTCAGATTTCCAGGGTTAAAGAATGGACTTTTAACACAAATTATATACTAGAAATCCTATATATTCATATATATTTCTTCCAAAATCCCTATATTTACCCTATAAATTAAAAAAAAAATCCTATAATCCTATATTTTTTAGACCAAAAGTGGCTTGACACCCTGCAATGTATATCATGTGAATTTTCAAAAAAGGGGGGGTAGTAAAACATTCAGGGGCTACTGGGTCTCTGTAAGTGTTAAGCTTTATCCCTGTGCTATCAAACTTAATTGATTTTTTCTAACTTGAATCAATGAATTATTGGTGGGAATACCTTAACGTAAACAGCAACATGACATTTCTTCTCATCTAGAGTGTTACGCCATCATTTGGGGGCATAAGCCCTGGTGTTTTTGGTATTTGAACCATCTCTGGTTTTTGTTACTCGCTCATTATACACAAGACATTGGTTGCCTGTTGGATCCGTTTCCAAATTGATGTCTCCCCATTTTAGTTGCCGGTGCTCATGTGAACCCCTCGGTCCAAAATGGACTGTATTCATAAATAAGGGTAATAACAAAATTCATAAACCGTAAAGTACTGACTAGGCTGTCAGGATTTTCTGTACCAAATGCACCACAGTTATAAATTTCCTCGTCGTCCTCGGGTTCTAATGCCTCCGCAGCATTAGGTCTATTGCCGAGTCCCATTTCCTTTATATGTTTTTTTTTGCAGTAAGACAATCTCTTGACTGCTGAAATTCCTTAGACTTTGTAAGGTCGTATTCATAATGGTTTAATCTTATATAACGATTTATCATGAATTGGAATCCATGTAAACTACTGGGTTGATATTGTCTTTCAATATCAGGTATATCACCATTGCTCTCTTTCCTGATTCCTATATAAAATTCCTGTAGATATTTGTCTAATTCATTTGGTGGTATCTCATTTATTTGGCGGAATTCAGTCTTCACATTTGAAAAAAATTGTATAAATTTTTAGCTGCATAATTCATTTTTCTTTTTGTATTGATGTTTTCCCTTTGTTCCATAAAAATCACCCTTTCTTGTTCATTGTTTTGCTCAAACCTAGTATTAAATTTTTCATTTTGCCCTGCCATTAATTGTAGACTTTCCTCAGATATATCATTCATTCATTTCTCAATTTCTGGATCATTACAATCAGCCATTTGAATGTTAAACTGTCGTTTAAGAAGTCTATATTACTAATGTCTGGAACAGGGTTAAGTGGAATTTGTGGTGCTGAGCCTGATGTAGTAGGGGTCTGGGGTTTTTTCAGTAGTTTTTTCCCATTTTCAACAGATTCTTGTTTGGGTTTAAACAGATAATAATTAATAGATGGTAAGGAATATTGAAGATCGAAATTTGGTACAGGCAAGTCGTCATCTAAGAAAGAAGGGTTCAAGTATATGTTAAAACGGCAGCATATGGATCCATATTTTAGCAAACGAAATATTCATAGCAAGTGCCGTGGAAATGAGAGTTAAGGACAAAGATATAAGAAACTTGAGTTTTTTTATCAATGTATTTGTTAATTTTTATATTTCTTGTCATTTTTCATTATTTTGTCGTATTTTTACATGCTTTGAATAATTTCTTCTCGTACGCTAAATGTTTTGTTTACGATAGTAACGAAAATGATATTGACCTTTTCCCGTATTATTGATTTTGATGACACAACCATTTTTTTTTTAAACAAATATATTCATGCGCGGTAGTTGACGCATGCCTAATATGGAATGACCTAATAATTTTGATATCACCACCAGTACGTTGAGATAAGCTTTATCAATCGACACACTTCAAAGGAAAACTACACAAATTATTATTAGGTCAGAATTTACAATTAATATCAAGTTTCCAAAAATTACCACCCGTGAAAGTAAATAAACCATTGTGTAAAAAGTTGTTGCCGGCACGATTTGATCTTCATTCAATGTATTAATTTTGAGGAATCAAGAATACATAAGCTAACTGTGAAATACTATGGCTTCTTCGGGTTCGATTAAAAGATCTCAAATTCCTAAACTTTGTGAACTTTGTAAAACGGACATTAAAATTTAGTGGAGGTGTGTTGAGTGCATATATTATGGTAAATGTAAACTTTATCTTGTATGTATATAAATTGAATTGTAAATATGTTTTAACATAAAGGTAATTATTTCATATTGAAATATGTATGCGAATTGTCCAAGATATTATAGGCAAATTGGTAAATCTTATTTGTTGAAGTTTTTATTCTCATTCAAGAATAACAGTTAAACTAACTTGTATTTCTCATTCAAATGATTTATGTCATGAATGCAAGGGTAAAGTTTAATTATTCATAAGCTTTTAAGTCCAGATTTCTGTTGCGGAACTAAAAAGACAAGTAGTGGTCAAGTAAACACAAGATTTGTACAAGGACTCATTTGAATTGGAGATTTTTTGGTAGTATAGTAATATGTCATAAGGAAATGTATATTTCAAGTTCTGCATAATAATATTAAATCTGTTATTTATGCTCAAAGGTTTTTAACTTGCTTTGGAATGGAAATACTAATTATTATTTGTGCATGAATACTCGCAAGTTACATCATTGCAATTGTTTATTCAGTTATAATTGTGTACATCATGCATTATGTTATTATGTTATATTTGCATTATTATTGCTTGTCACTTCACTTTTACATGCGCTATGTTGAAATAAAGACCATATAACTAATTACCAGTTTTATTCACAATTATTTCAGGCCTTAGCTCCAGTTCCTAGAGACGTTAAGGTAGTCCATCGGAAAAGTCCGACTCCAAACCCAAAACTCCAATTCCGACAACAGTATGGCATTGCCTGGCTTGTCTATATACAAAGGAATCAGCTGAACATGAGTACAGTATGGTATTACCTTGCTCGTCTATATACAAAGACATCAACTAAACATGAATACAGTATGGTATTGCCTTGCTCGTCTATATACAGACATCAACTAAACATGAATACAGTATGGTATTGCCTTGCTCGTCTATATACAAAGGAATCAGCTGAACATGACTACAGTATGGTATTGCCTTGCTCATCTATATACAAAGGCATCAACTGAACATGAGTACAGTATGGTATTGCCTTGCTCATCTATATACAAAGACACCAACTGAACATGAATACAGTATGGTATTGCCTTGCTCGTCTATAAACAAAGACATCAACTGAACATGAGTACTATATGTTATTCGGGATCTTCACAGGGGATACGGGTTCATATTCCTTGTCTGTGTTCTATATTCCCTGAGCTGAAGGCGAACGGAATATAGAACACAGACAGGGAATATGAACCCGTATCCCCTGTGAAGCCCGAATAACAATTATATTCTGCTAAAGTCTTCTTGTACCTTTTTATGATTAATTTCACTTTCCGTGTGAGATGCAAATCTTTTCGCTGCCATTTTAGCAGACGATAAATTACTTCTTATCTCCCTTGTTGAGTACAAAGCCAAAATGGGGACGGAGATGAAAGATTCCGTAAAATGCATCTTTTTTTAAAAAAGTTTTATTCAAGATCTTTTTATTTATGTTTTAATATTTTTATGTTAAAACAAATATATAAAGCGATAAATAGACGCCATTTTGAAACTGTTTTCAATATTTCCGTCCTGATATCCCCGTCTTGATTAGCCAATCAGATTGTAGGAATTCATTGGATACTTTACTTTAACAGAATATAGTATGGTATTACCTTGTTCATCTATATACAAAGACATCAATTCAGAAATTGAATTTCCCACATTAAAATCAAAAGCTGTTGAAGTGTATCTTGACCCAATGGGCAAAGTGTTGGACAATACTACCAGAAACTTGTACAACAGAGATTAGGGAAATCACGCAATTTACATTATGCTTAATCAGAATGGCATGTATGCAGAGTTGAGTGTCGTCTTGTATTTTACGAAGGTTTTCACAGAACTAGAAAAGGAAATTACAACAATGTATGCATATAAAATATCATGCATTGATAACAATTGTGTGTTTATTGTCTTAATAACACATTATAACTGCTGTTGTATTCACAGTATTGACAAACTGATAATTAATTGATTTTATTTCTCCTATCAAACAATTTGTGCTATTGTTTTTGAAAGCAGAAAAAGATGACTAACACCTCAGTAATATCTTTACGGTAGGTATTGTCACATGCCGTGCGGGCGTTCACGTGTGGCATTAAATTGATTTATTCAATGTTCCAATCTTTTTTACATGTTCATGTGAAAACAAAGGATCGATTGCATGGGCATAACATATACATGTAAGTTTGTTGTATTTAAGAAATCAATCAAGATATATATATATATATTTGTATTTTTATTGTTTATTAACTTTCAATATCTACCTTGAATTTCATACATTCGCCCGCTAACAGTATTGGAATCATTTTGGTGGTTTTTTGTCTGTTCGTCTTTATTGATGTAAATATACCGTTGTCCTTCGCCATCGGTCGTGCAACTGAAGTCTGTGATTTTAAGCTGTTTTAAGTTTTCCCTGTCTCTCCTCCCAAAATATAACAATGTCACAAAAAACTCTCCACAAAAGTAATTTGGGATTCGTCAGATCAAACATTTCATACATCTTTTTCAAATCGAATTCATCTATGGGAGGATGATGATCAACACCCCCATACCCCTGCCTTTTCAAGTCTTTGCACACTGCTAAAGAAACTTTTTTCTATTCCTTAAATGCAAGATCTCTTATAATATCAATTTCGGATGCCTCATTCAAATGCCGATTTAATCCATGTTTTATGATATGTAATGACGATTTTTTTAACAAGCTTCCGTCTTCTATCCTAGCTTCGGCATAAAATTTACATAGAGTTTGGTCCAAAATTTCTTTGTCAAAATATTCAAACTCGACTTCTATCTCCTTTTCAAATAAATATTTTCGAAAAAGCCCTACGGCTTGCTTTGTTGATTTTTTAGTATTTAAGGAATCTTTGTCTTCCACAATTTTCTTTACTTCTTCATTTGTAAGATCGGCAAATCGTCTTTTATTAAATGTCATTTTGACAGAGCGGCTGTAAATTCTCGCGCAGTGTTTGTGCTTGTGTGACGTCATTTAAACGGACGACGTTGGCCAGTAAATATTTAATTTTGCCGGGATTTCGCACACCGCTTAATTGATCGTTCAATATGAAATCCTGCCGTGCAATATGACAATTTATCCCAAAAAACAAATCATATGGTTTTATAGTACTGTATAAAACCATAAATGTACTAAAAGAGTATAAAAACCAAATGAAACATGATATTCCCATAAAAAGACATATTCAAGAATGTTGCGGACTACAGTGAAAGTTACTTATTTGAGTTCATACACTAGAAGTCAGTTACCCATTATTTTGTCTGAGGGAGTCACCAAATACAAATAGCACAAAGAAAAAATTAATGTTAGTAAAATTTTAAGTAATACCAACATTTTTAAATATTTAAAACGGAAAACATTTAACTTTGAAAAATGGAAAATGACTGGAAAAGTAATCAAAATTTTAAATGGCTATTTGAAAATATAAAACTGTCTATCATTGGTACTGTCATTTGATAACGGGGGATTTCCAAGTGTTTCAATGACGTTCTCAATTGGTTCCCATGACGAATCTGATGTGTCTGGCCACTTGTACGCCTTTCCATTCTTCGACAGCATGAAAGACAGATGAACATCATCTTCATCAACATCCAAAACCTTAAAAAATAACCATATTTCTTAATTTTAGTTTGTAGCAAAAGTATGAGGAGTTTTTGGAAATAAATAACTGAACTGCAAACAAGATGAAGAACAGCAATTGGTAATTATATGTAAAACTGTATTATTTTGCTGTGTGGCAGTGTAATACAATTATCTAGAAATGTGATGGTCAGCAGTTTCATTCTGTAAAAATTATTCAGTTGAGATGTCCACAGAGCTGATTCTCCTGCAACAGAAGACAGGCTGTAAAAATAGTCATAGTTTTCACAAAAATTACCTGAGCAGTGAAAGTCTTTGATGATCTCGTTGACTGCAATCGAACACGTACAAACTGGTCTTTCTGCAGCTGTTGTATCCTAAAAGAATAAATGAAACAGCATAGCAATCCTACATCGAAATCATCAAGTTTTAATTAAAAAATCTGACATATAGGCATCCTTGAAGTATTAACAAGGCAGGGTTCAATTCCCTGGTGTCAGAAATCTATATTTGAACTTGATTTTTCAGACAGTAGAACAAATATTTAGGTAATATTTTTGGTAAATATGTTTGTTGTAAAAGCAATACTTGTATATATTTATATTGAAATACCCTTCATCTGATATATTATCAGTAATTACATTTCCAGCACTACTACTTGTAGTTTCTTCACCAACTGTTGGAAGGCTGGTCTGAGGCTGTAGATTGGTTAGCTAAAGCAATACATCACAAATGAATTAGCATATACAAGGTGAGAATAAATATATTTAAGATACACCACTACATGCTATGAAGAGATAATATCTAAATCTACCAACTTAAAGAGGATGAAGGAAGTATGCATTTGCACTTGGCTTTACATATATATATACACAGACGAGAGGAAAATGATTCAGCATGCTAGAAATATTAAAACTACAAGAAAAGTTATCAAGGAAAGCAGATATTACGTAGTTGACTAATCAGCCCATCACCATATGTAATGTACATGCAGGCTATTAGTATGTAACAAATATTACCCTTTGTATTTGTTCTATCATCTGTCCAGCTTTCATTAGTACCTTGTGTACTCTTTTTAGATGTACTACTGGTTTGACTCTTATCTGTATTTTAATTAAGGAAAAATTATTAATTTTGAACAAAATAGTGCATGTATATTCATCGAATAAGGCCAAACAAAAAATACCCGTGCTTCCGCTAACGGCTTGAAAAAAATTAGGGTCGGTAGGTAGGTGTACCCTTTTTATTTTTATTTTTATTTTATTTTTTTCCCAAGATGTTTAGTTTTATTTTGGTTTTTTTCCCAAGATGCTTGTAGTATCAGGATCACTCTAATGTTTCACTTCCTTCAGTATGCATATATCACAAACTACATTTTGCAGATCTGATGATGATGTTTTGACAGATTGAAGCATATTTTAGTTAATATCTGACATTTATTTCTGCACACTCTTTAATAAAGTCTAGTTATTTTCTAGACTTGCAATTTGACAGTTGCTGTCAAAGTAGATGAAAAAGAAGAGATTTAATATGTTATTGTCAGAGATACAAATCCCGTCTCCATAGAGCGACGACACAGAATTAAATCTGACATGTAGAGGTCACCTCTGACAAGCTCTTCAAAAGAGTAGATACCCAAACCATTCAGTGAGCTCTGAATTAGAATCCGCGAAAAAAAACATATTAATCCAGGACATTTTACATATTTTTAATCATTCCTATGAATAAAAGGAGATGTAGGGTAACCGTAAATGAGACAGCAACCCAGTTTTGCTTAATTTGACTAAAGTGGTTTCAAATTGGATGTCAAAAGTGTGTCAACAAATCTTTCAGATGCCATAACAGTATTAACATCAAGAGGTAGACCGAAGCAAAATTTATGTATTAAACGCAGGATTTGTTTTACAATTCTACTTTCTAACAAATGCATGACCTGTAAACAATATACCAAGATGGCCTAAAAGAAAAAGATTTTAGCATTGGACCTGTTCAGAAATTCAAAATATCATTTCGAATAGTATGGTTTTGATAATATAAAGGAACAAATGTAACTAGATTAAAAAGTTTTAGACGTAAAACGGCACAAGTTAGATTTCTTTTTTGCATTTTTGCCATATGGTCTTTGAACAATGGCCACTTCTCCACTTCCTCTAGAAGCCTCGCATATGGGAAGCACAGTCTTGTATTTTTTTTCAATTCTGTATCAATGTTGACACCATCACTGTGTCTCAACTGGATACCCACAGGTTAGTTTTTCTCGTGCAAAAACAGATTTCAACAAAGCTACTGATGGGTGTGCAATAGGTCCACCACAAGTGTAGTCATATTCAGATATTGCAATAGCTAAAAGTTGTTCTTGTCTGCCAGAGAGTCTTATTCTAGAGTAATAAAGTCGGGGCTTCCTACATTCTACACATATTATAACGCCCATCGCATTCTGTACTGTAAGAGGAACGGGATCTTTGTCTTTATTCTGTCCTACATCAGGATCCTATTTTAAAAGAAAACAAAATTCAAAGGTATATTGGAAGAATCATTGAATAAGACATATATCAGAAAATGTAAATGTTTGTAATACCTTCAGTGTGTTTTATTGTTTAAATTTGAAAAATCTTTTTAAGATGAGATATGGATCTGCACATTTAAAAGAATGGATTGGCCTGACTTTGTTAACTTCACTTTTCAAGTGTTTTGTGCGGTGTTCTTGGCAAACAAAGACATGTATAAAAAATTATCACATAGTACCAATTTTACTGCGATGTATACACGCATCTCAGGAAACAATCCCTCATCAGCCACGCTTGGGTCCGAAATTTTGGAAAGCCAAATCTACGATGGGTGCCACTAGTGGAGCAGGAACTGCATACCCTTCCGGAGTTCCTGAGTTCACCCCCGGTCTTTAGTGGAGTTCGTGTTACTCGATCTTTAGTTTTATGTGTATGTTTTGTAGATCGTTGCTTGTCCTTTTGTCCTTTTTCTTTTGGCCATTGTGTTATCTGTTCTTCGATTTACGGATTCTGATTACCCCTTTGGTATCTTCAAACTCTTCCTACATGTACAAACCATTATATATTCCTCCAATTCTCAGATTCTATTGATGCTCATTTTTGTTGAAGTTATTTTTGTAAATGAAACATATAAATAATATAAATCAAACTAACTGAATTATTACCATCCTCGTGTTCAATGTTAACATTTGCATCATCATCAGGCACATGTTCATCAACTTCTGGTTCTGGACTGTGAGCCCTTTTTCTTTGACATAAGCTGCAACTAGGAACCAGAACCAGGAACTGAACCAGGATACAAAGATAAAAATATGTAAATTAATGGAAAAAAGATGAAAAGTAAAAAATAATAATCAAATGGGGGGAGGGCGTGCGTGTGTTGGAGTAGACATTAGTTTCATTTGGAAAGGAATAGAATATTTTATATATCTTATAGAGTTATAATTGTTCAAGTTAATAATACTTTTTAGAGTGTTACATTTACATTTTCTATAATATAAAACGAAGAAAAAAATAAAGCACTTTGAATGTTCCCTATTTTGTAACAAGTGCAGGAGCACTTCCATGGATTGTTGATAACATCTAGGTTTTCTTGTTTAATGGCTATTATTCGTTCTGTATGTAAGACTCAGATCGACGTCCAATCCTCAAATCGGCGTCCAATTCTCAAATATATGGCCGTTTTTGCACTTTCTCAAATCGACGTCCAATGACGTCACTGACGTATACTGAGTTTCCTATGCAGATTGGCTCTTCAGTCACATGATATACCCATAGGCAGGGATGTATGTTCTAATAGCTGAGAACATATATCTCGCTCAGGTGAGGTTTCAGTTTTTAATATCTGAGAGCACATTCATGAGATGTGTTTGTCGATAGTATACGGCTTCATAATTGGTCTTTACTCTTGTTTTTACAGAGTTTGGATTGATATGAGCACACGTTTGAAGCCCGTCTTTACAGTCACACATTGTTCCGCAATGCTCGGATATTAAAGCTGAGTTTGCCTAGATATAACGTCGGTTAGTTCAGGTAGCGTCCGTCTTGCCCATTAGGCCAAACATTAGTAATAATACATTATCTATAATAAATATATATGTATTTAATTTTATTATCCATGTTATTTCCCATTCATTACATTAACGAGTTAAGGTCGTGTCAAATATCATGGTTCATTTTGGATAATTTATTTATGAGAATGCACGGTCATTTTACATTGGCTCCCAGGTTTTATTGGTCTTTGGATGTATGAACTGGTATTACTTGATGATTATATTTTACGATAGTTTGATAACTGTGTTCTTATCTTTAGAAATGCCTGTACCAAGTCAGGGTCATTACGGTTTTCACAGTTTTCCGGTTGTTGACTGATTTTGTCTGTTTATATAATTATGAGTTTTTATTTTCCCTTTGTCAGATTGTTCGGAGTTCGGTAATTTTGTTATTACCCTTATGTGTCTGGAGCATAAACTTCTTGGCATGGTAAAACCAAAAGATACTTAGTTTTGTGCGTTGTTCATTGATTTCGTTTTGAAAAATCATTTCGTATTTTTGTAAGTAGAATTGTAGAAATGTCCTTTTATTGTTATTGCTGTAAAAGTAGCTTTTAGTAATAGGTAAATAAAAAAGAAGGTATATATTAATAATTGTATTAAATACAGTATACAATATTTACAAGTCTTTGATATTTTAATGTCCAAAGGAAAGACTATTCCATTTAACCAATATACGTTTATCAGGCATTTTTTAACAAATAAATCCGTATGTAAGAGATGATTTTGACTTCGATTGATTGATTGGTCGCTTTGAACTATAGTTTTCAATTTGCTACAGATTGCAAAGTTTTACTTTTTAGCATGAATCTTTCAGAAAAAAAAATGAAATACGATACGAGTTATTTGAACAATTTCCCTATTTACTACATATTATTAGAAGAAATTGATGGAAATGTTCACTCTTTTAAAAAAGAGTTCATTACAACAAGTGTATAAGAAATGAAACACACAAACTACCAGACTCAAGAAGGGATCTGGTGATTCAACTAAATATATGCATCACACAAACAACAAGGCAATCAAATCTCAAAACAGGAATAAATATACAACTGAACTTTTCCCCAAACATGGCGTGGGTTTCTAAATCGTGTCAGAATGATGTGTGTGACAAACGTGGGAAACAATTTACAGATAAACACAATCTCACTAGACACATAAAAACCCACGTCCAATGTTCTCAAACCTATTCCTGCAACATCTGCGGAAAAGAATTCAGCCGTCCCGATAATAAGAAATACCACGAGGATTCCCACACCTACACAATTACCTGTCCCGTTTCTGGATTTTTTTTTAAATAGAATGGAATACATGCTCCGTCACCGGGCTCTCCGTGAAAGACCTGAAGTGAGGCCAAGGAAGTGTGTCGCCATTTGGTTGTTTCTACTGTCAAACGACATTCTTAAATTTTACAATATAATGTAAATGTACCAATCAAATTGTCTGAAGCTAATACAAATAAAATGAGGGTAATGGCAATATTGAAACATAAATGTTTTAATAGTAGTTCTTCGCCGTACCGTTATTGTTTTTTTTTATCCTGCACTTGTTCTATTTGAGCAATTGCATTGCTTACTTGCTTACTTGCTTATGCCTCTTGCACTTTGGTGGTGCATAGGCCACTGCCGACAGTCCTGGACCTTGTTCTGTTTTGTGCCATACATTCCAGATCTTGCCAACTATAACCCTCTATCTCAATCTCAGCAATAAAGTCTTCTCCAGGTATTTCTTGGTCTTCCTCTTCCACGCTTTCCCTGAGGGTTCCACTATAGGGCTTGCCTAGTGATGTTGTGTTTCGGCTTCCTCAGTATGTGTCCTATCCACCTCAATTTTCCCCTTTTGACCGGATATTTATTGTTATATTTGATTATTGACCAATATATAGTTTTCTTGTACCTGATTCATGTTGAGCGACGGTAAGAAACAGTAACAACAGCTTATAAGCGCGGACTTCACAGAGGACATAATCAGAAAAGTTAAGAACGACGCTCGTTTCTGCTCTTTTTAGACAATTTGACAGTTTCATTGGGGCTTTTGACATACCACGATAGATACAATATATGCATATTGTTGGAAAATATACAATTCATTTCCACTCGCTGCGAAATAGGTAAGAAAAACTCGTCAAAACTCGTATATATAAATTTTATATTTTCAACAATGTATGTATATTGTCTATTCATTTTCTCCCTCGTTTCACTTCTCAGAATCTTCATTAGGGTGATTGTAAATCAAAAAACGAAACAAAAACGAAACGAAACGAAACGAGACACAACAGAAACGAAACAAGATAGAGCAGAAACGAAACGAAACGAAACGAAGCGAAAAAAAATCATCAATAAATTTAAAAAAAAAACGAAACAAACATTAACGGAACGATTTTTTTAACATGCGACAACAACCCACAAAATGCCAGTTGCGGATTGAAACACGGTTAAAATTTACGGGAAGATTTGGCTAAGGAGGAAAACAATAATTAGGATTTCATATCGAAAAGCTCACCACTTTCCTGCTTCTTGTGTATTATGTAAATTTCGGAGATTCATAGAAAAGAAGAAATATATTTTTTTTTATTTACCAGGTCTAGACTATGTTCTCTTTTTTCAAAAGACAATTCAAGACTATCAAGTCAACCCCTAGTGGTAGAGCATAGACATCGATATCGTGTTAAAAGAAATGTTCAGTGGTAAACAAAAATAGATGCGAATTCAAGGCCCCACCACCCTTTTGATGAAAAACCTTTAAAATTTCGGGACTTTGGGAAAATTTTGTGCAGCCACCTGCCTTCCAATGTACCTAGTATTCTTTTCAGATTTTCAGAATGTCTGGATTCGCTACTGGAAAAGAAAAATATATTTCCATTTCCGTACCCTGTTTTGCCGCCTGAGACTTGTTAGTTGTAATATGATTTTTTTTTAATTCTGAATTCCACAAATTTATCAAGCTGTTGATATGGATGAAGACGAGGAAGAGGCATACATTTTCATGTTACAGAAATTAGTTAGGACATAAACAACTCCTATTAATTGTGTTTGGTATGCGAAATTAAAGATTACCTATATCCTTTCTAGCTGGCTGTAAAAGTGACGGGACAATTTTCTTGCACATTTTATAAATCCTGTGAGATCAAAATATAACAAACCCGCCCTTTTCAATCAAAGGTATTACTGTTTTATTTCGTCAAAAATGGTTTAAACACATCAAAAGATAACCCATTTAAGGTCAGAGGATACCAAAAGGGACCAATTCGATACCAAATTTTTGAATTCAAACGTTTGCGATCAACTAGCACTTTCGCAACTTCATTTGAACTTTATAAATGAAAGTAAACACCGACAAATCTTTTGCAGGGGTGTTTTAAGTTACAGCGAGATTTATATTGGCAAGGGCTCATTTTGATTTAGGTTATTTTTCTTTTTGCTTCCTTTTTTATTATGCCCCGCGACGAAAAGTCGAGCGCATATTAATTTACCCATGTCCACCAACAGGTTTAGGAAAAGAATTTGGTTTCCGCAGAGATGTGTATTGACATCTCTGGTCTCCATAGCATAACTTCAGTTTCGCTCGATAAATTGTATGAAGGCTCCAGAAATATTTCAGAGCAAAAATTCAGATTTCCTTGGCATAAGATGAAGCTTACTATTAATTGATTGTTTTGTCCGTATAGATCAAAACAACACAGATCGTGAACTGTTTTGCACAGCCACTTGTCACACTGGTGAACCGTCATACTAAGTAACTGAACAAATGGGGAAAAACACGCATAACACGACAAAAACCAAGGTCCACATAGTTTATTTCTTCAAACTGGTAATCTGTCCAGAAGTTCGTGTGTTTCCATTAGAATCTGTAATTTAACTTCACAAATTGATATCGATTAGTGTAGATTGTGTTGTTTCATATGCTACTCGGAGATCTCTTCATGGTGTGGGTTTCCACCGTATTGAAGACCATGGGGTGACTTTGTTGACTGTCGCTTCCTGGAGAGGGGATTTGGTATCAATCAATTATGTTTCTTCTTTTCTATGAATCTCAGAAATTTACATAACACACAAGATGCAGGAAAGTGGTGAGCTTTTTCATATGAAATCCTGATTATTATTTCTTCTTCCATAACCAAAGCTTCTCGTAAATTTTAAAGGTTTTTCAATCCGCCACTGGCATTTTGTTGATTGTTGTCTCATGTAAAAAAAAACTAAAAAAAATGTTAATGTTTGTTTCGTTTTTGTATTTATTGATGATTTGTTTCGTTTCGTTTCGTTTCTGCCTTATCTTGTTTCGTTTCTGTTGTGTCTCGTTTCGTTTCTGCTGGTTTCGCTTCGTTTCGTTTCTGTTTCGTTTCTTGTTTTACAATCACCCTCTTCATTAATTAAAATAATGTAATATAAATAAAACTTGACACAGTGTAGGATTGTGCGTTCGCTACAAAATTTAAACATATATCAACATAACAAATTCATTCAGTCTGTCATTTCTACCCCTAAAAGATATATACAAGTAGTTGAAATTCTTTTGGCATTAATCAGGGCGGATGGGCGGGGGACTATAACATCCAAATCACGTTCTTTTGTCGTATTACAAAAGGAATTCAAAACTACAGCCTTTGTTAATTTAAGAAATAAATCATGGAAGCCAGAATGTGTTGGGAGTTTTAACATGGATTGGCGGATATTAGTATTTTATCCCGAGCTCAGGTGCTCCGTAAGGGTAAGCAGTTCCTGTTAAACTAGTGGCACCAGTCATGTTACTGTTTATGCAACCCGAATGAGCTCAGGTGCTCCGTAAGGGTAAGCAGTTCCTGTTAAACTAGTGGCACCAGTCATGTTACTGTTAATACAACCCAGGATGAGCTCAGGTGCTCCGTAAGGGGAGCAGTTCCTGTTAAACTAGTGACTCCAGTCATGTTACTGTTTCTACAACCCGAGGATGAGCTCAGGTGCTCCGTAAGGGAAAGGAATTCCTGTTAAACTAGTGGCACCAGTCATGTTACTGTTAATACAACCCGAGGGTGAGCTCAGGTGCTCCGTAAGGGTAAGCAGTTCCTGTTAAACTAGTGGCACCAGTCATGTTACTGTTAATACAACCCGGGTATAAGCTCGGGTGCTCCGTAAGGGTAAGGCGTTCCTGTTTAACTAGTGGCACCAGTCGTGTTACTGTTTCTACAACCCGGGATGAGCTCAGTTGCTCCGTAAGGGTAAGCAGTTCCTGTTAAACTAGTGGGCACCAGTCGTGTTACTGTGTATACAACCCGGGATGAGCTCAGGTGCTCCGTAAAGGTAAGCAGTTCCTGTTAAACTAGTGACACCAGTCATGCTACTGTTTCTACAACCCGATCACATTTTCATCATTTCATATATATTGTAACATTTTCATAATTTATCCGAATAAAAATGTAGCAAATTTGGTGCGCACGACGCGTTTCTGGCTTGACCATTATCAGGTACGCTCAAAACCGACAGATTGGAAAGCTAAATAATTTTAAAATCTTTGGGAGAAATGATACCAAAGGACCTAAAATACGAAGCCGTTCACTGTGCACTTATTCATGATTGTATGGCAGCATAGAGAACAACTGGATCTCTGATACACGTCGAAAAATAGACGCCTCACCTTTAAGTACTGTAGAACTACAAATATAAATGCTTGTCGTCTGTCCATGGTGTTTGTGTATATGATAGTAACATATATGTGGATAGTCAACAAGGCACTGTGTTCTTGTTGACATAGAAGTGGTGAAAACAAGATGGAATCCTAGGGAATTTTCATTGACGCAAATTTAAATTAAAATCAAAACAATATTTTAGTAGTGTTATAATTTTGTTTTGACAAATCCTGGTAATTTTTTATGTATTTATACTAATTTTACATTTAACATAATTTGGGAATTTCATGTATAATCGTGGTGTAGTTTTTAAATGAATTGACATTGAAATTATTTTTTCTTTTATATGATAAACTCCGATGATTTCTTGACGACTCTTTACCTCATTGTATATCAATAAATACATACCCCCCCTCTGGTGATAACCCCCTTTTGTTCTAGTACTGAGCGACATGACATATACTATCAACTTGTTTGTTATTGTCCCCTTGTCCACTACAATGTTAGTTATTGTTTTCATGACGTTCTCTATTGTTTCTGTTACAAAGCAGGGATTTCCATATATTTCAAATACCCCAAACATCATTTACATATTCATAATATTCGTGAGTATTGACAATACAATAAAATATGTTAGAAAGGCACATTTTATATTCTAAAACAGATTTCTTGGTGTAATAAAAACACAAGTAAAATAGAAAATATATACCTGAAATGAGATAGTAATGAGCAGTATTAGTCGACATGTGAAATTTCTGACATAGATAAGCTCTGTAATAAGATCCAAACATCGCGTAGACATCTTTAGATCTAGAGAGAAAATTCTTCACTGTCTCCATGTTTATCTCCCTTTATCTCCGATCTGACTGGCTGCGTTTAACTGGTAATGTCGTTGTTAATCATTTAAAGTTGTGTATTGCTAGTTTGTTACGAGTTGTCGATTGTCACTCGTTTCAATGCAAACATTTCTGACCTTATTCAATTATTTTCTTTTAATCTTTGACAATATACACAATAGTATTCTTCTGTCCATATGTTCATCTGTTTACCTATAGATAGCTATACGATTTATTGTTTGTAATCTTGCTCTCGTCATGTGATATAGCTAAGCTATTCAAATGACGTTAAACAACAATCAATCAGTTAATCAATCAATCAATCCAATAATTTATCACAGACATACCCCGGTATTGAAGAAGACATCATACTTTATCTATATTTTTTCTTGATCATTAAAGTTATTGATATATTTTAAATATCTTACCCTGCCACGTGAGAATGAAGAGTTGAAAAATAAACAATTTGATTAAATCCATAGTTTTCTCACTCACATTTTTATCAGTTACATTTTTGTTTTGATCAAACCAACATGCAATTAATTGATTTTTTTTAAATATTGTAAATGCGGTCAGTGTTTTGTGGTTCTCCGAGGTTAAGAAGTTTAGTATTTTCAATTTCTCATTTTGTCTTTTACAGGATAATTTGATTTTAGAATTGCATTGTTGTATATACATTGTAAATAACTTACTAAAACAATTAATTAAACATTGATAATAAATGCGACAGCCTATGTAGGCATTTCAGAGAGAATGATATTTACCTCGCCTCCACTTCATATGAAATAGAACAAACAACAAAGTAACTGTCTAATTACCCACAACAATGTATTATAGTCTGACAAGTATTGCTTCATATTATATTATTAAACAATACTTGTCAAATTATAATTCATAATAATCTTTGTTTTTATACAGAATAAAATAACAAAAGAAACTACAAATTTTGAGGATACAGAATAGCAGTTGAATATTCTTTTCTCTATAACTGAAAATATACTGCTTGTACTCGAGTTTCACTAACGGTATACACCACATGGCCTTGTTGACCACTAACGTATGTTACTGCATGAATAATAACATACGTGGTGGCCCGACACAAACAGATATTGAAATTGACTGCGGGTATATCATGAAACGGGGAAAGTCTAAGTTCGTCCCCATTACTCTTTGTAATTAATTCCGATTTAAGATGTGTTATTTTGTAAAAAAGCCGTGAAATGTTGATTTCGGTGAAAAAGTCGTTGTCCCGTGTAACATTTTACGCTACAAATAAAAGTTAAAGCCTTGTTAACGTTTTAATTTCTTGTCCGATTTCTTTTTTTTTTTGCCACGAAGTCCACAGAGTGGCAATATTTGATGACGTAACATATGATGTCATTATGACGTCATTTTCCGATTTGGCAGGCAAGTTCGGGAACAGTTACATTGTGTCCCATTCATCCAATCACAACTCAGACTTCACAAGCAAGACAAAAATACAGCTTTATCATGAAAATTGGTGAGTAAATAATGTAACTATCAAAATGTTGTTTTTAGGGAGTTCAAAATTTGAAAAGAACAAATAGAAAAAAACAAAATCCGAAAAAGTATTTTATTCTCATTTTGGGTGAACAAAATAACCCGAGTCCGATTTTTGAATAAAATAATGTAGGCAACCGTTTTCCGGATGGTTTTGTTAATACCAATTCAAGGCATAGAGCAATCAAAAATAAAGGATGAAATGTTGTTTTTCTCTTCATTTTAAATCTGCAAAAATTATAAACATAGGAATCACGGGGTTTGAAATATGGAACGTTAAAAAAGGGTGAAATAAATGTCCCCTCCGTGAGTTATCATGACGGCAATGCGACGTCGCATTGATCAATTTTGTTTGTAACCTATGCAAAACATAATGTTTGTCACAAAAAAGTAAAATAACAACAAACAAACCAAACGAAAAAAAAAGAAAAAAAAAACAAACAAAACAAGCAAAAAAACAAAACAAACAAACAAACAAACAAACAAAAATGGAAAAAGACTCGTAAGATAATGTTACTTTTTCTATGATAAATCTTCGGAAATGAGCAATTTAATTTTAAAACACGAAAAATGAAAAAAAATACATTCTTCAGTACCAACAGGCAAAGTGTTTTTTTCATAAGAAATTATTTTGAGACAAGTCATGCTAAGGGTCCGCAGGATGCCGCTGGTTGCTTTTTAAAGAATCAAGTGGATTTGGCAGTTTATCATGGAAGCGAAATAATACAGCATCCAATTTTTTCAATTACTGTGAAAACCATTTAAAAGATACTAAGTCTACTTATTGTAAGCGCCGTATCTTTCGCTTTGTTGAAAATATTGACAGAAACAATATGTCATTCAATGCAGTCCCTGGCATTAGGCGTCTACATCAAGTCGCTTCAACAAAATCAAATAATGATACTTTAGCAGTTCACAATATGTCGTTATCAGTTTTAGATGAAATGGAAGCATAATGTGATAAAATGACTTGTATATATGTTTTGATAGTGTTTTTTTTTCTTTTATGAGGTCAATGGAAAATACTGAGACGTGGAATAATTGGCCATGAGACAACGATCCGACAGAAACAGCAAAATACAAAACATATTTTTCTGTGGAAAATTTATATTGTATTTTTTAACCGATGGAATAAAAATCATTTTATTTCTTGAAGAAAAGGATAAATGTACACGAGACAAAATCAACACCGAGACCTGACATTTTTAATTGTTCTTTGAGAATTATTTGGTTAGTCATGTAAAATAGTCAACATTTTTTTAATTCGAAGGAAAATTATTTTCGAGATCCATTTACTACGCAGTTAAGTGTAAAAACACATCCATTATTTTATACAAACTACGCAATATACAAACACAAAACATAAAAAAACTTTAAAAAACGTCGCTCATTTTCTTTTACGTCTGTTCCGTTCATAGGAACGAACATCGCGCGTAACGTCAGAGCATTTGTATGTCGTGGTTTTTCATAAAAATATGCTATTAAATGACGCAGTGAAAACAATATTATTCATGTTATTGTAATCACTTGTCTGGAATCGGGAATTTGGCAATTTATTTGGTCTGAGTAAACATTTTAAAGCTGAAAAATGTAGCGTCACCTCTAAACAGTTTGTCTGGATCCGTCGTATTGTAATATCAAGTGACAACCATACTGATGTATCTACCCCAGTGAATCCCGAGTAGAAACTCATTATAAAGCTACATACAAAGTAGTGCGGTTGCTTTCATGTTACACTATATCTCTTCAATAAATATCATTATGCAAACACATTTTCAAATTATGCTATTTAATAACAAAAAACTAACTTGAAGTAAACATATATAAAACAACATCCTATATATCGTAATGTGCTTGGTAATACTGTTATCAAGAATCCAAGTCATACACAGTTAGTTTATTTATCCATTATATAATTCTGAACACTTTGAATGGATTATAATTGTTGCATCTAGCAAGTTGCATTTTCCAACTCCGTCGCATACCGTATCATATCCCGTGGGGTTGAAATCACATTGCTTCCTAGAGTAACCCATTGGAAACATCCCCCTGCTTTCAGAGCAGCGTATACAACGTCACAACAGTTACGTCCTAGGAAGTGGTATCCCCCACTATCTCTGGTATCGTGCCACCAGGACTTCACGTCGTCACACTCTATTTTCTCTGAGGAAATATAAAACTGGTGTGTGGCTTCTCTGCCAGTAAAATCCGCGACGTCCTCGGCGTAATCTTGTGGTAAATGGTCTTTAGTATTTACCTACAAAGAAAAACAAAATTTTAAGTTATCTCAATATTACAGAGGGAGAATGCACGTCATAATTGGAAGCCATTTTTGTACCGCTTGAAGGTTAGTTTATGCTTATAGCATTAGTTATTGTAGGGATTACATTAAATGCGATAGTGCGTCAAATGCCCCTTAATGTCCGCTAGACAACGGTGTGTCCATCGTTGAAAAACTTGTTGTCAAACTCTCAAACACTTCGATTAAGTTAGACAGTGTTTTCGCAACAAGTGGAAATAACATTGTCGAAGTGTTTGAGAGTTTGCCAGCAAGTTTTTAAACGATGGACACGCTGTTGTTTAGCGGACATCATATTTAATGTTATCCTTACAATAACTAATGCTATACGTAAAAACTTACCTTCAAGCGGCCTAAACATGGCTTCCAATTATGACGTACATTCACCCCCCTGTATTATAGAATCACATTTCAAGTCAGAGATTATGTCATAGTGACATGAACTCTACTTCTAGGATTAGACAGTCAATGTTTAGATCACATGTATTATTCTAGTAGAGTTTATATCGAAAATTGCAAAGGATAAGAGAAAGCTGTTGAATTACTACTGACAGTTCTAAGCTCAATCAATTCAAAGAAAGCAAACACCACAAAACTGGGATAAATATGAAACTTGTATGTACCTCCAAATAAGCCAATATTCGGAATTTGAACCCCTTTTACTCCCCTTTTCGAAACAAAATTGTTATTGTTAATGACTCGTCAAAGATAAATAAAGATGAACATTTTGTTGAAAAAACACATTAGTCCTACAATTCCCTTTTAACGTTTTCAGTGGATTTTTGTCTTTCTTTCTATTAGTTGTGGAAAACGTTGCCACAATTTAAAAAAAAAAAAGAGGAAAAAAAATGCAATAAAAAACGAAAGTAAACTATTTTGGCCCCTGCTATGTCAAAAAGGGAAAAACAGTGAACCTGTCTTAAGCGACACTCCTTGGAACCAGCTTTTGTGTTCGCTTAACATAGGTTATTTTCAAAGATTCCTTCATTTGGGCAAGGGTTTCAAAGTGGGCCGGTACCCGGTACTTTTACCCGTCTGAGATTGTGTATAGTACCGGCAGAAATTACTGAACCCCCCAAAATTAGCGGTGGTCAAAACCATAAGTACGATAGGCTTGTGGAATATTTTTCATAAAAAATTAATGATCATGTCAATTGCTGAATTGTCGCATTCAAATCGAACAACTGCGTCACGACCAAGTTGATGGGATATTCCCTGTTTTAAAAAATATATTTACTTTAGAATCGTAAATAGCAGTTTGCGGATGCGGTAAATAGATATGTTTTCGCCCCAATATCTTTTCATCCTTGTGTAAAACTCGGACCGGAACAAAGTTGACCTCATTTCAAAATAAAAAATGACCGATTACAAATTATGTTCAAACACAATTTAGTGTAATCTACAGTAATATAAGTATGATCATTATGTATTATGAATATATGACTACACAATATTTTGTGCGATTTTTTTTGGCATTTAAAACCCAGGGTCGAATCATTCTGGGGCGTACTGTTTTGTTGCTTAACTCCGTCCATATTGTTTAACTTCCAGTATAAAATAATAAAAACCTATGGCTAATTTATTTACATATTTTGACGGGGCCCTACCGCGGTTGTTCACAGAAATGAAAGTGTGCTGAAAAACATTTTTAAAAGAGGGTACGAGGAGATATGAGATAGACAATTACTAGAAATCTTGAAAAAGGACTGGACATGGCTCAAATACGAATTACATTTGTAATGTCAAAACGCCGACCCCACTTTTTTTCCAAAATAATTTAACTTTTGTGATTCAAATGTTAATAAATGTCTTCCCGCGAATCGTTTTTGTTCGAACATTTTTTTTCCTCATAAGTCGTGAAAGTAACAATATATATTGTTTTTGTTTAATTATATTTGTATTGATCTATTAAAATTATAAATTTTATTAAAGATTGATGATTGCAAATTAAATTTATATGTTTCATTAATTATGACACTTATATGTCTTGATCCGTGCCAATGGTCTTTGATGAGTTTAATTACTGGTAATAAAGTAAGAAAAACAGGCAAGCCAAGGTATTGTGAAAAGAAAAGGACAAAGCCAACAAAAGAATTTTGAGAAGGTTAAGCTTTCATAACAATGGCTTGGTCAAGCCTAGCTGCGGAACCGTAGCTCTTTATGGTCCTTTTGGTTTTTTTTAAGATATGGCAGACTATCTATGAATAATCTTGGCTGAAGTCTGTAAGCTGAAATATTCAATAAAGAAATTGGGGGGAAATCCAGGCATTATGCATGGTTTTCACTCTTGGTGAAATCTGAACTCGAAAGTTTCTTTGAAAAACACTTAATGTTTTGCAGTCTCTGAAGTACATTTTTTGGTCCACAAAATGCTAGATTCCAGGAGCTTCTGCCCCCTTACGCCCTCCTAGAATTTAAGAAGTACCTCCTATTATAAAAAACTTTGAAACCCCTGAAATTGGGATGAATGGTTTATACAGAATTCTGGTTTATTCCTAGTCCGGTTTAGATAAGTTTAATTATAGTTTAGATAATATATGCATTTTCCTGAAATGATTTTAAAAATCATATGAACAAACATGAACATTTTCCGATGTATAAACATTTTAGATATAGTTTTTGGAGTTTCGGCAAAATTAACAAAATGGCAAAAAATCTTGAATACCTGAATATATGAGGAAATATTTGTTATTACATCAAGTTTATTAGACTGTCTCTTATTATTGTCTTACATATGAAGTGAAAAGAATTTATGCATATTTTATTCCTGTAGCCAATTTTCACTAGAACAAATATTTAATTTCAAGATGCTCCTGTATCAATCTAAATAACTCAAGTTACCTCACTTTGTAGTCTTTCGTGAATTTGGGGGCGATAATGTACGTATCCACTAAATCATGTATAGATAGAAAACAGGCAAAGTTAAATATCTACCTCCATTCTAATTAGATTCGATCATGTACATTGTTTAATGAAATTTTTCTTATCTTTCACATACATCATGTATTCAGGTCGTCACTTATTGACGTTTTAATTTTAAATTTGAAAAATTACAAATTACACAAAGCTTGTATATCGGAAAAGGACCGACATATCTTAGATATCAATTCATTATCAGGAAGCGATGATTAGATTCTTAGAGAGGAGGCAAGGAAAGAATCCACCGATACCAAATAAAATTATTGGCACATAAAATGTGGAAGAATTGAAAAAACAACAATCTAGGACATGATCATAACACGACAAATATTAAGTCAGTCATGCAGATTTCGCGAAAAAAATATATTCCAGGACCTGATGCGACTTCTTGCCCCTCCTCCCACCGCCAACCACAAAAATTAAATCGTCCGTTCGTTAGCTATGATTTATTAATGACAGAAAGTGTTTTATACCTTCCTCTTTTTCATATAGTGTTTTGACTTGTCGTCTTTCGGCCACCAGCTGATGTACACGTGACTGTCATTTAACAACATAGAAGCATGTCCCCAACTGTCTTTGTTCGGGTGCCAGACATAAATATATGCCATCAGTATTGTTTCTTCAATTCTACTGCATATAGAAAAATAGAAAAATCATAAGACATTTGAACAAATGTTTTGTGTATTCATGTTTACATGTGCATTCCAGTATTACTATATATAATACACACTTTGATAGAACGTACTTTCCAGCATTACTATATATAATACACACTATGATAGAACGTACTTTCCAGCATTACTATATATAATACACACTATGATAGAACGTACTTTCCAGTATTACTATATATAATACACACTTTGATAGAACGTACTTTCCAGCATTACTATATATAATACACACTATGATAGAACGTACTTTCCAGCATTACTATATATAATACACACTATGATAGAACGTACTTTCCAGTATTACTATATATAATACACACTATGATAGAACGTACTTTCCAGTATTACTATATATAATACACACTATGATAGAACGTACTTTCCAGCATTACTATATATAATACACACTATGATAGAACGTACTTTCCAGTATTACTATATATAATACACACTTTGATAGAACGTACTTTCCAGCATTACTATATATAATACACACTATGATAGAACGTACTTTCCAGCATTACTATATATAATACACACTATGATAGAACGTACTTTCCAGTATTACTATATATAATACACACTATGATAGAACGTACTTTCCAGTATTACTATATATAATACACACTATGATAGAACGTACTTTCCAGTAATACTATATATAATGCACACTATGATAGAACGTACTTTCCAGCATTACTATATATAATACACACTATGATAGAACGTACTTTCCAGCATTACTATTTATAATACACACTATGATAGAACGTACTTTCCAGTATTACTATATATAATACACACTATGATAGAACGTACTTTCCAGCATTACTATATATAACACACACTATGATAGAACGTACTTTCCAGCATTACTATATATAATACACACTATGTTAGAACGTACTTTCCAGCATTACTATATATAATACACACTATGATAGAACGTACTTTCCAGCATTACTATATATAATACACACTATGATAGAACGTACTTTCCAGCATTACTATATATAATACACACCATGATAGAACTTACTTTCCAGTAATACTATATATAATGCACACTATGATAGAACGTACTTTCCAGCATTACTGTATATAATACACACTATGATAGAACGTATTTTCCAGCATTACTGTATATAATACACACTATGATAGAACGTATTTTCCAGTATTACTATTTATAATGCACACTATGATAGAACGTACTTTCCAGTATTACTATTTATAATGCACACTATGATAGAACGTACTTTCCAGCATTACGGTATATAATACACACTATGATAGAACGTATTTTCCAGCATTACTATATATAATGCACACTATGATAGAACGTACTTTCCAGTATTACTATATATAATACACACTATCATAGAACGTACTTTCCTGCATTACTATATATAATACACACTAAAATCGAACTTACTTTCCAGTAATACTATATATAATGCACACTATGATAGAACGTACTTTCCAGCATTACTGTATATAATACACACTATGATAGAACGTATTTTCCAGCATTACTATATATAATACACACTATGATAGAACGTACTTTCCAGTATTACTATATATAATACACACTATGATAGAACGTACTTTCCAGTAATACTATATATAATGCACACTATGATAGAATGTACTTTCCAGCATTACTGTATATAATACACACTATGATAGAACGTATTTTCCAGCATTACTACATATAATACACATTATGATAGAACGTACTTTCCAGTATTACTATATATAATACACACTATGATAGAACGTACTTTCCTGCATTACTATATATAATACACACTATGATAGAACGTACTTTCCAGCATTACTATATATAATACACACTATGATAGAACGTACTTTCCAGCATTAGTATATATAATACACACTATGATAGAACGTACTTTCCAGCATTACTATATATAATACACACTATGATAGAACGTACTTTCCAGTAATACTATATATAATGCACACTATGATAGAACGTACTTTCCAGCATTACTGTATATAATACACACTATGATAGAACGTACTTTCCAGCATTACTATATATAATACACACTATGATATAACGTAATTTCCAGCATTACTATATATAATACACACTATGATAGAACGTACTTTCCAGTATTACTATATATAATACACACTATGATAGAACGTACTTGCCTGCATTACTATATATAATACACACTATGATAGAACGTACTTTCCAGTATTACTATATATAATACACACTATGATAGAACGTACTTTCCTGCATTACTATATATAATACACACTATGATAGAACGTACTTTCCAGTATTACTATATATAATGCACACCATGATAGAACGTACTTTCCAGCATTACTATATATAATACACACTATGATAGAACGTACTTTCCAGTAATACTATATATAATACACACTATGATAGAACGTACTTTCCTGCATTACTATATATAATACACACTATGATAGAACGTACTTTCCAGCATTACTATATATAATACACACTATGATATAACGTACTTTCCAGCATTACTATATATAATACACACTATGATAGAACTTACTTTCCAGTATTACTATATATAATACACACTATGATAGAACGTACTTTCCAGTAATACTATATATAATGCACACTATGATAGAACGTACTTTCCAGTATTACTATTTATAATGCACACTATGATAGAACGTACTTTCCAGTATTACTATTTATAATGCACACTATGATAGAACGTACTTTCCAGCATTACTGTATATAATACACACTATGATAGAACGTATTTTCCAGTATTACTATTTATAATGCACACTATGATAGAACGTACTTTCCAGTATTACTATTTATAATGCACACTATGATAGAACGTACTTTCCAGCATTACTGTATATAATACACACTATGATAGAACGTATTTTCCAGTATTACTATTTATAATACACACTATGATAGAACGTACTTTCCAGTATTACTATATATAATACACACTATCATAGAACGTACTTTCCTGCATTACTATATATAATACACACTAAAATCGAACTTACTTTCCAGTAATACTATATATAATGCACACTATGATAGAACGTACTTTCCAGCATTACTGTATATAATACACACTATGATAGAACGTATTTTCCAGCGTTACTATATATAATACACACTATGATAGAACGTACTTTCCAGTATTACTATATATAATACACACTATGATAGAACGTACTTTCCAGTAATACTATATATAATGCACACTATGATAGAACGTACTTTGCAGCATTACTGTATATAATACACACTATGATAGAACGTATTTTCCAGCATTACTACATATAATACACACTATGATAGAACGTACTTTCCAGTATTACTATATATAATACACACTATGATAGAACGTACTTTCCTGCATTACTATATATAATACACACTATGATAGAACGTACTTTCCAGCATTACTATATATAATACACACTATGATAGAACGTACTTTCCAGCATTAGTATATATAATACACACTATGATAGAACGTACTTTCCAGCATTACTATATATAATACACACTATGATAGAACGTACTTTCCAGTATTACTATATATAATACACACTATGATAGAACGTACTTTCCAGTAATACTATATATAATGCACACTATGATAGAACGTACTTTCCAGCATTACTGTATATAATACACACTATGATAGAACGTACTTTCCAGCATTACTATATATAATACACACTATGATATAACGTACTTTCCAGCATTACTATATATAATACACACTATGATAGAACTTACTTTCCAGTATTACTATATATAATACACACTATGATAGAACGTACTTTCCAGTAATACTATATATAATGCACACTATGATAGAACGTATTTTCCAGTATTACTATTTATAATGCACACTATGATAGAACGTACTTTCCAGCATTACTGTATATAATACACACTATGATAGAACGTATTTTCCAGCATTACTATATATAATACACACTATGATAGAACGTACTTTCCAGTATTACTATATATAATACACACTATGATAGAACGTACTTTCCTGCATTACTATATATAATACACACTATGATATAACTTACTTGCCAGTAATACTATATATAATGCACACTATGATAGAACGTACTTTCCAGTATTACTATTTATAATGCACACTATGATAGAACGTACTTTCCAGCATTACTGTATATAATACACACTATGATAGAACGTATTTTCCAGTATTACTATTTATAATGCACACTATGATAGAACGTACTTTCCAGTATTACTATTTATAATGCACACTATGATAGAACGTACTTTCCAGCATTACTGTATATAATACACACTATGATAGAACGTATTTTCCAGTATTACTATTTATAATACACACTATGATAGAACGTACTTTCCAGTATTACTATATATAATACACACTATCATAGAACGTACTTTCCTGCATTACTATATATAATACACACTAAAATCGAACTTACTTTCCAGTAATACTATATATAATGCACACTATGATAGAACGTACTTTCCAGCATTACTGTATATAATACACACTATGATAGAACGTATTTTCCAGCGTTACTATATATAATACACACTATGATAGAACGTACTTTCCAGTATTACTATATATAATACACACTATGATAGAACGTACTTTCCAGTAATACTATATATAATGCACACTATGATAGAACGTACTTTGCAGCATTACTGTATATAATACACACTATGATAGAACGTATTTTCCAGCATTACTACATATAATACACACTATGATAGAACGTACTTTCCAGTATTACTATATATAATACACACTATGATAGAACGTACTTTCCTGCATTACTATATATAATACACACTATGATAGAACGTACTTTCCAGCATTACTATATATAATACACACTATGATAGAACGTACTTTCCAGCATTAGTATATATAATACACACTATGATAGAACGTACTTTCCAGCATTACTATATATAATACACACTATGATAGAACGTACTTTCCAGTATTACTATATATAATACACACTATGATAGAACGTACTTTCCAGTAATACTATATATAATGCACACTATGATAGAACGTACTTTCCAGCATTACTGTATATAATACACACTATGATAGAACGTACTTTCCAGCATTACTATATATAATACACACTATGATATAACGTACTTTCCAGCATTACTATATATAATACACACTATGATAGAACTTACTTTCCAGTATTACTATATATAATACACACTATGATAGAACGTACTTTCCAGTAATACTATATATAATGCACACTATGATAGAACGTATTTTCCAGTATTACTATTTATAATGCACACTATGATAGAACGTACTTTCCAGCATTACTGTATATAATACACACTATGATAGAACGTATTTTCCAGCATTACTATATATAATACACACTATGATAGAACGTACTTTCCAGTATTACTATATATAATACACACTATGATAGAACGTACTTTCCTGCATTACTATATATAATACACACTATGATATAACTTACTTGCCAGTAATACTATATATAATGCACACTATGATAGAACGTACTTTCCAGCATTACTGTATATAATACACACTATGATAGAATGTATTTTCCAGCATTACTGTATATAATACACACTATGATAGAACGTATTTTCCAGTATTACTATTTATAATGCACACTATGATAGAACGTACTTTCCAGTATTACTATTTATAATGCACACTATGATAGAACGTACTTTCCAGCATTACTGTATATAATACACACTATGATAGAACGTATTTTCCAGCATTACTATATATAATACACACTATGATAGAACGTACTTTCCAGTATTACTATATATAATACACACTATCATAGAACGTACTTTCCTGCATTACTATATATAATACACACTAAAATCGAACTTACTTTCCAGTAATACTATATATAATGCACACTATGATAGAACGTACTTTCCAGCATTACTGTATATAATACACACTATGATAGAACGTATTTTCCAGCATTACTATATATAATACACACTATGATAGAACGTACTTTCCAGTATTACTATATATAATACACACTATGATAGAACGTACTTTCCAGTAATACTATATATAATGCACACTATGATAGAACGTACTTTGCAGCATTACTGTATATAATACACACTATGATAGAACGTATTTTCCAGCATTACTACATATAATACACACTATGATAGAACGTACTTTCCAGTATTACTATATATAATACACACTATGATAGAACGTACTTTCCAGTATTACTATATATAATACACACTATGATAGAACGTACTTTCCAGCATTACTATATATAATACACACTATGATAGAACGTACTTTCCAGTATTACTATATATAATACACACTATGATAGAACGTACTTTCCAGTAATACTATATATAATGCACACTATGATAGAACGTACTTTCCAGCATTACTGTATATAATACACACTATGATAGAACGTACTTTCCAGCATTACTATATATAATACACACTATGATAGAACTTACTTTCCAGTATTACTATATATAATACACACTATGATAGAACGTACTTTCCAGTAATACTATATATAATGCACACTATGATAGAACGTACTTTCCAGTATTACTATTTATAATGCACACTTTGATAGAACGTACTTTCCAGCATTACTGTATATAATACACACTATGATAGAACGTATTTTCCAGTATTACTATTTATAATGCACACTATGATAGAACGTACTTTCCAGTATTACTATTTATAATGCACACTATGATAGAACGTACTTTCCAGCATTACTGTATATAATACACACTATGATAGAACGTATTTTCCAGCATTACTATATATAATACACACTATGATAGAACGTACTTTCCAGTATTACTATATATAATACACACTATGATAGAACGTACTTTCCAGCATTACTATATATAATACACACTATGATAGAACGTACTTTCCTGCATTACTATATATAATACACACTATGATAGAACGTACTTTCCTGCATTACTATATATAATACACACTATGATAGAACTTACTTTCCAGTAATACTATATATAATGCACACTATGATAGAACGTACTTTCCAGCATTACTGTATATAATACACACTATGATAGAATGTATTTTCCAGCATTACTATATATAATACACACTATGATAGAACGTACTTTCCAGTATTACTATATATAATACACACTATGATAGAACGTACTTTCCAGTAATACTATATATAATGCACACTATGATAGAGCGTACTTTGCAGCATTACTGTATATAATACACACTATGATAGAACGTACTTTCCAGCATTACTATATATAATACACACTATGATAGAACGTACTTTCCAGCATTAGTATATATAATACACACTATGATAGAACGTACTTTCCAGCATTACTATATATAATATACACTATGATAGAACGTACTTTCCAGCATTACTATATATAATACACACTACGATAGAACGTACTTTCCAGTAATACTATATATAATGCACACTATGATAGAACGTACTTTCCAGCATTACTGTATATAATACACACTATGATAGAACGTATTTTCCAGCATTACTATATATAATACACACTATGATAGAACGTACTTTCCAGTATTACTATATATAATACACACTATCATAGAACGTACTTTCCTGCATTACTATATATAATACACACTATGATAGAACGTACTTTCCAGCATTACTATATATAATACACACTATGATAGAACGTACTTTCCAGTATTACTATATATAATGCACACTATGATAGAACGTACTTTCCAGCATTACTGTATATAATACACACTATGATAGAACGTATTTTCCAGCATTACTACATATAATACACACTATGATAGAACGTACTTTCAAGTATTACTATATATAATACACACTATGATAGAACGTACTTTCCTGCATTACTATATATAATACACACTATGATAGAACGTACTTTCCAGCATTACTATATATAATACACACTATGATAGAACGTACTTTCCAGCATTACTATATATAATACACACTATGATAGAACGTACTTTCCAGCATTACTATATATAATACACACTATGATAGAACGTACTTTCCAGTATTACTATATATAATACACACTATGATAGAACGTCCTTTCCAGTAATACTATATATAATGCACACTATGATAGAACGTACTTTCCAGCATTACTGTATATAATACACACTATGATAGAACGTATTTCCAGCATTACTATATATAATACACACTATGATAGAACGTACTTTCAAGTATTACTATATATAATACACACTATGATAGAACGTACTTTCCTGCATTACTATATATAATACACACTATGATAGAACGTACTTTCCAGTAATACTATATATAATGCACACTATGATAGAACGTACTTTCCAGCATTACTGTATATAATACACACTATGATAGAATGTATTTACCAGCATTACTATGCATAATACACACTATGATAGAACGTACTTTCCAGTATTACTATATATAATACACACTATGATAGAACGTACTTTCCTGTATTACTATATATAATACACACTATGATAGAACGTACTTTCCAGTATTACTATATATAATACACACTATGATAGAACGTACTTTCCTGCATTACTATATATAATACACACTATGATAGAACGTACTTTCCATCATTACTATATATAATACACACTATGATAGAACGTACTTTCCAGCATTACTATATATAATACACACTATGATAGAACGTACTTTCCATCATTACTATATATAATACACACTATGATAGAACGTACTTTCCAGTAATACTATATATAATACACACTATGATAGAACGTACTTTCCTGCATTACTATATATAATACACACTATGATAGAACGTACTTTCCATCATTACTATATATAATACACACTATGATAGAACGTACTTTCCAGCATTACTATATATAATACACACTATGATAGAACGTACTTTCCATCATTACTATATATAATACACACTATGATAGAACGTACTTTCCTGCATTACTATATATAATACACACTATGATAGAACGTACTTTCCATCATTACTATATATAATACACACTATGATAGAACGTACTTTCCAGCATTACTATATATAATACACACTATGATAGAACGAACTTTCCATCATTACTATATATAATACACACTATGATAGAACGTACTTTCCATCATTACTATATATAATACACACTATGATAGAACGTACTTTCTTCTATTACTATATATAATACACACTATGATAGAACGTACTTTCCTGCATTACTATATATAATACACACTATGATAGAACGTACTTTCCATCATTACTATATATAATACACACTATGATAGAACGTACTTTCCAGTATTACTATATATAATACACACTATGATAGAACGTACTTTCCAGTAATACTATATATAATGCACACCATGATAGAACGTACTTTCCAGCATTACTGTATATAATACACACTATGATAGAATGTATTTACCAGTATTACTATACATAATACACACTATGATAGAACGTACTTTCCAGTATTACTACATATAATACACACTATGATAGAACGTACTTTCCTGCATTACTATATATAATACACACTATGATAGAACGTACTTTCCAGTATTACTATATATAATACACACTATGATAGAACGTACTTTCCTGCATTACTATATATAATACACACTATGATAGAACTTACTTTCCATCATTACTATATATAATACACACTATGATAGAACGTACTTTCCTGCATTACTATATATAATACACACTATGATAGAACGTACTTTCCATCATTACTATATATAATACACACTATGATAGAACGTACTTTCCAGTATTACTATATATAATACACACTATGATAGAACGTATTTTCCAGTATTACTACATATAATACACACTATGATAGAACGTACTTTCCTGCATTACTATATATAATACACACTATGATAGAACGTACTTTCCAGTATTACTATACATAATACACACTATGATAGAACGTACTTTCCAGTATTACTACATATAATACACACTATGATAGAACGTACTTTCCTGCATTACTATATATAATACACACTATGATAGAACGTACTTTCCAGTATTACTATATATAATACACACTATGATAGAACGTACTTTCCTGCATTACTATATATAATACACACTATGATAGAACGTACTTTCCAGCATTACTATATATAATACACACTATGATAGAACGTACTTTCCATCATTACTATATATAATACACACTATGATAGAACGTATTTTCCAGCATTACTATATATAATACACACTATGATAGAACGTACTTTCCAGTATTACTATATATAATACACACCATGATAGAACGTATTTTCCAGCATTACTATATATAATACACACTATGATAGAACGTACTTTCCAGTATTACTATATATAATACACACTATGATAGAACGTACTTTCCAGTAATACTATATATAATGCACACCATGATAGAACGTACTTTCCAGCATTACTGTATATAATACACACTATGATAGAATGTATTTACCAGTATTACTATACATAATACACACTATGATAGAACGTACTTTCCAGTATTACTACATATAATACACACTATGATAGAACGTACTTTCCTGCATTACTATATATAATACACACTATGATAGAACGTACTTTCCAGTATTACTATATATAATACACACTATGATAGAACGTACTTTCCTGCATTACTATACATAATACACACTATGATAGAACGTACTTTCCAGCATTACTATATATAATACACACTATGATAGAACGCACTTTCCTGCATTACTATATATAATACACACTATGATAGAACGTACTTTCCAGCATTACTATATATAATACACACTATGATAGAACGTACTTTCCAGTATTACTATATATAATGCACACTATGATAGAACGTACTTTCCAGCATTACTGTATATAATACACACTATGATAGAACGTATTTTCCAGCATTACTACATATAATACACACTATGATAGAACGTACTTTCAAGTATTACTATATATAATACACACTATGATAGAACGTACTTTCCAGCATTACTATATATAATACACACTATGATAGAACGTACTTTCCTGCATTACTATATATAATACACACTATGATAGAACGTACTTTCCAGCATTACTATATATAATACACACTATGATAGAACGTACTTTCCAGCATTACTATATATAATACACACTATGATAGAACGTACTTTCCAGCATTACTATATATAATACACACTATGATAGAACGTACTTTCCAGTATTACTATATATAATACACACTATGATAGAACGTCCTTTCCAGTAATACTATATATAATGCACACTATGATAGAACGTACTTTCCAGCATTACTGTATATAATACACACTATGATAGAACGTATTTCCAGCATTACTATATATAATACACACTATGATAGAACGTTCTTTCCAGTATTACTATATATAATACACACTATGATAGAACGTACTTTCCTGCATTACTATATATAATACACACTATGATAGAACGTACTTTCCAGCATTACTATATATAATACACACTATGATAGAACGTACTTTCCAGTAATACTATATATAATGCACACTATGATAGAACGTACTTTCCAGCATTACTGTATATAATACACACTATGATAGAATGTATTTACCAGCATTACTATGCATAATACACACTATGATAGAACGTACTTTCCAGTATTACTATATATAATACACACTATGATAGAACGTACTTTCCTGCATTACTATATATAATACACACTATGATAGAACGTACTTTCCAGTATTACTATATATAATACACACTATGATAGAACGTACTTTCCATCATTACTATATATAATACACACTATGATAGAACGTACTTTCCAGTAATACTATATATAATGCACACCATGATAGAACGTACTTTCCAGCATTACTGTATATAATACACACTATGATAGAATGTATTTACCAGCATTACTATACATAATACACACTATGATAGAACGTACTTTCCAGTATTACTACATATAATACACACTATGATAGAACGTACTTTCCTGCATTACTATATATAATACACACTATGATAGAACGTACTTTCCAGTATTACTATATATAATACACACTATGATAGAACGTACTTTCCTGCATTACTATACATAATACACACTATGATAGAACGTACTTTCCAGCATTACTATATATAATACACACTATGATAGAACGCACTTTCCTGCATTACTATATATAATACACACTATGATAGAACGTACTTTCCAGCATTACTATATATAATACACACTATGATAGAACGTACTTTCCAGTATTACTATATATAATACACACTATGATAGAACGTACTTTCCAGTAATACTATATATAATGCACACTATGATAGAACGTACTTTCCTGTATTACTATATATAATACACACTATGATAGAACGTACTTTCCTGCATTACTATATATAATACACACTATGATAGAACGTACTTTCCAGCATTACTATATATAATACACACTATGATAGAACGTACTTTCCAGTATTACTATATATAATACACACTATGATAGAACGTACTTTCCTGCATTACTATACATAATACACACTATGATAGAACGTACTTTCCAGCATTACTGTATATAATACACACTATGATAGAACGTACTTTCCAGTATTACTATATATAATACACACTATGATAGAACGTACTTTCCAGCATTACTATATATAATACACACTATGATAGAACGTACTTTCCAGTATTACTATATATAATACACACTATGATAGAACGTACTTTCCAGTAATACTATATATAATGCACACTATGATAGAACGTACTTTCCAGCATTACTGTATATAATACACACTATGATAGAACGTATTTTCCAGCATTACTATATATAATACACACTATGATAGAACGTACTTTCCAGCATTACTATATATAATACACACTATGATAGAACGTACTTTCCAGCATTACTATATATAATACACACTATGATAGAACGTACTTTCCAGCATTACTATATATAATACACACTATGACAGAACGTACTTTCCAGTTTTACTATATATAATACACACTATGATAGAACGTACTTTCCAGTATTACTATATATAATACACACTATGATAGAACGTATTTTCCAGCATTACTATATATAATACACACGATGATATAACGTACTTTCCAGTATTACTATATATAATACACACTATGATAGAACGTATTTTCCAGCATTACTATATATAATACACACTATGACATAACGTACTTTCCAGTATTACTATATATAATACACACTATGATAGAACGTATTTTCCAGCATTACTATATATAATACACACTATGATATAACGTACTTTTCAATATTACTATATATAATACACACTTTGATAGAACGTACTTTCCAGTAATACTATATATAATGCACACTATGATAGAACGTACTTTCCTGCATTACTATATATAATACACACTATGATAGAACGTACTTTCCAGCATTACTATATATAATACACACTATGATAGAACGTACTTTCCAGCATTACTATATATAATACACACTATGATAGAACGTACTTTCCAGCATTACTATATATAATACACACTATAATAGAACTTACTTTCCAGTAATACTATATATAATGCACACTATGATAGAACGTACTTTCCAGCATTACTGTATATAATACACACTATGATAGAACGTATTTTCCAGCATTACTATATATAATACACACTATGATGGAACGTACTTTCCAGTATTACTATATATAATACACACTATGATAGAACGTACTTTCCAGTAATACTATATATAATGCACACCATGATAGAACGTACTTTCCAGCATTACTGTATATAATACACACTATGATAGAACGTATTTTCCAGCATTACTACATATAATACACACTATGATAGAACGTACTTTCCAGTATTACTATATATAATACACACTATGATAGAACGTACTTTCCTGCATTACTATATATAATACACACTATGATAGAATGTACTTTCCAGGATTACTATATATAATACACACTATGATAGAACGTACTTTCCAGCATTACTATATATAATACACACTATGATAGAACGTACTTTCCAGCATTACTATATATAATACACACTATGATAGAACGTACTTTCCAGTATTAATATATATAATACACACTATGATAGAACATACTTTTCAGTAATACTATATATAATGCACACTATGATAGAACGTACTTTCCAGCATTACTGTATATAATACACACTATGATAGAACGTATTTTCCAGCATTACTATATATAATACACACTATGATAGAACGTACTTTCCTGCATTACTATATATAATACACACTATGATAGAACGTACTTTCCAGCATTAATATATATAATATACACTATGATAGAACGTACTTTCCAGCATTACTATATATAATACACACTATGATAGAACGTACTTTCCAGTAATACTATATATAATACACACTATGATAGAACGTACTTTCCAGCATTACTGTATATAATACACACTATGATAGAATGTATTTACCAGCATTACTATGCATAATACACACTATGATAGAACGTACTTTCCAGTATTACTATATATAATACACACTATGATAGAACGTACTTTCCTGCATTACTATATATAATACACACTATGATAGAACGTACTTTCCAGTATTACTATATATAATACACACTATGATAGAACGTACTTTCCAGTAATACTATATATAATGCACACTATGATAGAACGTACTTTCCAGCATTACTGTATATAATACACACTATGATAGAACGTATTTTCCAGCATTACTATATATAATACACACTATGATAGAACGTACTTTCCAGTATTACTATATATAATACACACTATGATAGAACGTACTTTCCAGTAATACTATATATAATGCACACTATGATAGAACGTACTTTCCAGCATTACTGTATATAATACACACTATGATAGAACGTATTTTCCAGCATTACTACATATAATAAACACTATGATAGAACGTACTTTCCAGTATTACTATATATAATACACACTATGATAGAACGTACTTTCCAGCATTACTATATATAATACACACTATGATAGAACGTACTTTCCTGCATTACTATATATAATACACACTATGATAGAACGTACTTTCCAGCATTACTATATATAATACACACTATAATAGAACGTACTTTCCAGAATTACTATATATAATACACACTATGATAGAACGTACTTTCCAGCATTACTATATATAATACACACTATGATAGAACGTACTTTCCAGTATTACTATATATAATACACACTATGATAGAGCGTACTTTCCAGTAATACTATATATAATGCACACTATGATAGAACGTACTTTCCAGCATTACTGTATATAATACACACTATGATAGAACGTATTTTCCAGCATTACTATATATAATACACACTATGATAGAACGTACTTTCCAGTATTACTATATATAATACACACTATGATAGAACGTACTTTCCTGCATTACTATATATAATACACACTATGATAGAACGTACTTTCCAGCATTACTATATATAATACACACTATGATAGAACGTACTTTCCAGTTTTACTATATATAATACACACTATGATAGAACGTACTTTCCAGTATTACTATATATAATACACACTATGATAGAACGTACTTTCCAGCATTACTATATATAATACACACTATGATAGAACGTACTTTCCAGTTTTACTATATATAATACACACTATGATAGAACGTACTTTCCTGCATTACTATATATAATACACACTACGATAGAACGTACTTTCCAGTAATACTATATATAATGCACACTATGATAGAACGTACTTTCCAGCATTACTATATATAATACACACTATGATAGAACGTACTTTCCAGTTTTACTATATATAATACACACTATGATAGAACGTACTTTCCTGCATTACTATATATAATACACACTACGATAGAACGTACTTTCCAGTAATACTATATATAATGCACACTATGATAGAACGTACTTTCCAGCATTACTGTATATAATACACACTATGATAGAACGTATTTTCCAGCATTACTATATATAATATACACTATGATAGAACGTACTTTCCAGCATTACTATATATAATACACACTACGATAGAACGTACTTTCCTGCATTACTATATATAATACACACTATGATAGAACGTACTTTCCAGCATTACTATATATAATACACACTATGATAGAACGTACTTTCCAGTATTACTATATATAATACACACTATCATAGAACGTACTTTCCTGCATTACTATATATAATACACACTATGATAGAACGTACTTTCCAGCATTACTATATATAATACACACTATGATAGAACGTACTTTCCAGTAATACTATATATAATGCACACTATGATAGAACGTACTTTCCAGCATTACTGTATATAATACACACTATGATAGAACGTATTTTCCAGCATTACTATATATAATACACACTATGATAGAACGTACTTTCCAGCATTACTATATATAATACACACTATGATAGAACGTACTTTCCAGCATTACTATATATAATACACACTATGATAGAACGTACTTTCCAGCATTACTATATATAATACACACTATGACAGAACGTACTTTCCAGTTTTACTATATATAATACACACTATGATAGAACGTACTTTCCAGTATTACTATATATAATACACACTATGATAGAACGTATTTTCCAGCATTACTATATATAATACACACGATGATATAACGTACTTTCCAGTATTACTATATATAATACACACTATGATAGAACGTATTTTCCAGCATTACTATATATAATACACACTATGACATAACGTACTTTCCAGTATTACTATATATAATACACACTATGATAGAACGTATTTTCCAGCATTACTATATATAATACACACTATGATATAACGTACTTTTCAATATTACTATATATAATACACACTTTGATAGAACGTACTTTCCAGTAATACTATATATAATGCACACTATGATAGAACGTACTTTCCTGCATTACTATATATAATACACACTATGATAGAACGTACTTTCCAGCATTACTATATATAATACACACTATGATAGAACGTACTTTCCAGCATTACTATATATAATACACACTATGATAGAACGTACTTTCCAGCATTACTATATATAATACACACTATAATAGAACTTACTTTCCAGTAATACTATATATAATGCACACTATGATAGAACGTACTTTCCAGCATTACTGTATATAATACACACTATGATAGAACGTATTTTCCAGCATTACTATATATAATACACACTATGATGGAACGTACTTTCCAGTATTACTATATATAATACACACTATGATAGAACGTACTTTCCAGTAATACTATATATAATGCACACCATGATAGAACGTACTTTCCAGCATTACTGTATATAATACACACTATGATAGAACGTATTTTCCAGCATTACTACATATAATACACACTATGATAGAACGTACTTTCCAGTATTACTATATATAATACACACTATGATAGAACGTACTTTCCTGCATTACTATATATAATACACACTATGATAGAATGTACTTTCCAGGATTACTATATATAATACACACTATGATAGAACGTACTTTCCAGCATTACTATATATAATACACACTATGATAGAACGTACTTTCCAGCATTACTATATATAATACACACTATGATAGAACGTACTTTCCAGTATTAATATATATAATACACACTATGATAGAACATACTTTTCAGTAATACTATATATAATGCACACTATGATAGAACGTACTTTCCAGCATTACTGTATATAATACACACTATGATAGAACGTATTTTCCAGCATTACTATATATAATACACACTATGATAGAACGTACTTTCCTGCATTACTATATATAATACACACTATGATAGAACGTACTTTCCAGCATTAATATATATAATATACACTATGATAGAACGTACTTTCCAGCATTACTATATATAATACACACTATGATAGAACGTACTTTCCAGTAATACTATATATAATACACACTATGATAGAACGTACTTTCCAGCATTACTGTATATAATACACACTATGATAGAATGTATTTACCAGCATTACTATGCATAATACACACTATGATAGAACGTACTTTCCAGTATTACTATATATAATACACACTATGATAGAACGTACTTTCCTGCATTACTATATATAATACACACTATGATAGAACGTACTTTCCAGTATTACTATATATAATACACACTATGATAGAACGTACTTTCCAGTAATACTATATATAATGCACACTATGATAGAACGTACTTTCCAGCATTACTGTATATAATACACACTATGATAGAACGTATTTTCCAGCATTACTATATATAATACACACTATGATAGAACGTACTTTCCAGTATTACTATATATAATACACACTATGATAGAACGTACTTTCCAGTAATACTATATATAATGCACACTATGATAGAACGTACTTTCCAGCATTACTGTATATAATACACACTATGATAGAACGTATTTTCCAGCATTACTACATATAATAAACACTATGATAGAACGTACTTTCCAGTATTACTATATATAATACACACTATGATAGAACGTACTTTCCAGCATTACTATATATAATACACACTATGATAGAACGTACTTTCCTGCATTACTATATATAATACACACTATGATAGAACGTACTTTCCAGCATTACTATATATAATACACACTATAATAGAACGTACTTTCCAGAATTACTATATATAATACACACTATGATAGAACGTACTTTCCAGCATTACTATATATAATACACACTATGATAGAACGTACTTTCCAGTATTACTATATATAATACACACTATGATAGAGCGTACTTTCCAGTAATACTATATATAATGCACACTATGATAGAACGTACTTTCCAGCATTACTGTATATAATACACACTATGATAGAACGTATTTTCCAGCATTACTATATATAATACACACTATGATAGAACGTACTTTCCAGTATTACTATATATAATAGACACTATGATAGAACGTACTTTCCAGCATTACTATATATAATACACACTATGATAGAACGTACTTTCCTGCATTACTATATATAATACACACTATGATAGAACGTACTTTCCAGCATTACTATATATAATACACACTATGATAGAACGTACTTTCCAGTTTTACTATATATAATACACACTATGATAGAACGTACTTTCCAGTATTACTATATATAATACACACTATGATAGAACGTACTTTCCTGCATTACTATATATAATACACACTATGATAGAACGTACTTTCCAGTATTACTATATATAATACACACTATGATAGAACGTACTTTCCAGCATTACTATATATAATACACACTATGATAGAACGTACTTTCCAGTTTTACTATATATAATACACACTATGATAGAACGTACTTTCCAGTATTACTATATATAATACACACTATGATAGAACGTACTTTCCTGCATTACTATATATAATACACACTATGATAGAACGTACTTTCCAGTATTACTATATATAATACACACTATGATAGAACGTACTTTCCAGCATTACTATATATAATATACACTATGATAGAACGTACTTTCCAGCATTACTATATATAATACACACTACGATAGAACGTACTTTCCAGTAATACTATATATAATGCACACTATGATAGAACGTACTTTCCAGCATTACTGTATATAATACACACTATGATAGAACGTATTTTCCAGCATTACTATATATAATACACACTATGATAGAACGTACTTTCCAGTATTACTATATATAATACACACTATCATAGAACGTACTTTCCAGCATTACTATATATAATACACACTATGATAGAACGTACTTTCCAGCATTACTATATATAATACACACTATGATAGAACGTACTTTCCAGTATTACTATATATAATACACACTATGATAGAACGTACTTTCCAGTAATACTATATATAATGCACACTATGATAGAACGTACTTTCCAGCATTACTGTATATAATACACACTATGATAGAACGTATTTTCCAGCATTACTACATATAATACACACTATGATAGAACGTACTTTCCAGTATTACTATATATAATACACACTATGATAGAACGTACTTTCCTGCATTACTATATATAATACACACTATGATAGAACGTACTTTCCAGCATTACTATATATAATACACACTATGATAGAACGTACTTTCCAGCATTACTATATATAATACACACTATGATAGAACGTACTTTCCAGCATTACTATATATAATACACACTATGATAGAACGTACTTTCCAGTATTACTATATATAATACACACTATGATAGAACGTCCTTTCCAGTAATACTATATATAATGCACACTATGATAGAACGTACTTTCCAGCATTACTGTATATAATACACACTATGATAGAACGTATTTCCAGCATTACTATATATAATACACACTATGATAGAACGTACTTTCCAGTATTACTATATATAATGCACACTATGATAGAACGTACTTTCCTGCATTACTATATATAATACACACTATGATAGAACGTACTTTCCAGCATTACTATATATAATACACACTATGATAGAACGTACTTTCCAGCATTACTATATATAATACACACTATGATAGAACGTACTTTCCAGTAATACTATATATAATGCACACTATGATAGAACGTACTTTCCAGCATTACTGTATATAATACACACTATGATAGAATGTATTTACCAGCATTACTATGCATAATACACACTATGATAGAACGTACTTTCCAGTATTACTATATATAATACACACTATGATAGAACGTACTTTCCTGCATTACTATATATAATACACACTATGATAGAACGTACTTTCCAGTATTACTATATATAATACACACTATGATAGAACGTACTTTCCAGCATTACTGTATATAATACACACTATGATAGAACGTACTTTCCAGTAATACTATATATAATGCACACCATGATAGAACGTACTTTCCAGCATTACTGTATATAATACACACTATGATAGAATGTATTTACCAGTATTACTATACATAATACACACTATGATAGAACGTACTTTCCAGTATTACTACATATAATACACACTATGATAGAACGTTCTTTCCTGCATTACTATATATAATACACACTATGATAGAACGTACTTTCCAGTATTACTATATATAATACACACTATGATAGAACGTACTTTCCTGCATTACTATACATAATACACACTATGATAGAACGTACTTTCCAGCATTACTATATATAATACACACTATGATAGAACGCACTTTCCTGCATTACTATATATAATACACACTATGATAGAACGTACTTTCCAGCATTACTATATATAATACACACTATGATAGAACGTACTTTCCAGCATTACTATATATAATACACACTATGATAGAACGTACTTTCCAGTATTACTATATATAATGCACACTATGATAGAACGTACTTTCCAGTAATACTATATATAATGCACACTATGATAGAACGTACTTTCCAGCATTACTGTATATAATACACACTATGATAGAACGTATTTTCCAGCATTACTACATATAATACACACTATGATAGAACGTACTTTCCAGTATTACTATATATAATACACACTATGATAGAACGTACTTTCCTGCATTACTATATATAATACACACTATGATAGAACGTACTTTCCAGCATTACTGTATATAATACACACTATGATAGAACGTACTTTCCTGTATTACTATATATAATACACACTATGATAGAACGTACTTTCCTGCATTACTATATATAATACACACTATGATAGAACGTACTTTCCAGCATTACTATATATAATACACACTATGATAGAACGTACTTTCCAGCATTACTATATATAATACACACTATGATAGAACGTACTTTCCAGTATTACTATATATAATACACACTATGATAGAACGTACTTTCCAGTAATACTATATATAATGCACACTATGATAGAACGTACTTTCCAGCATTACTGTATATAATACACACTATGATAGAACGTATTTTCCAGCATTACTATATATAATACACACTATGATAGAACGTACTTTCCAGCATTACTATATATAATACACACTATGATAGAACGTACTTTCCAGCATTACTATATATAATACACACTATGATAGAACGTACTTTCCAGCATTACTATATATAATACACACTATGATAGAACGTACTTTCCAGTATTACTATATATAATACACACTATGATAGAACGTACTTTCCAGTATTACTATATATAATACACACTATGATAGAACGTACTTTCCAGCATTACTATATATAATACACACTATGATAGAACGTATTTTCCAGCATTACTATATATAATACACACGATGATATAACGTACTTTCCAGTATTACTATATATAATACACACTATGATAGAACGTATTTTCCAGCATTACTATATATAATACACACTATGACATAACGTACTTTCCAGTATTACTATATATAATACACACTATGATAGAACGTATTTTCCAGCATTACTATATATAATACACACTATGATATAACGTACTTTTCAGTATTACTATATATAATACACACTTTGATAGAACGTACTTTCCAGTAATACTATATATAATGCACACTATGATAGAACGTACTTTCCTGCATTACTATATATAATACACACTATGATAGAACGTACTTTCCAGCATTACTATATATAATACACACTATGATAGAACGTACTTTCCAGCATTACTATATATAATACACACTATGATAGAACGTACTTTCCAGCATTACTATATATAATACACACTATAATAGAACTTACTATCCAGTAATACTATATATAATGCACACTATGATAGAACGTACTTTCCAGCATTACTGTATATAATACACACTATGATAGAACGTATTTTCCAGCATTACTATATATAATACACACTATGATGGAACGTACTTTCCAGTATTACTATATATAATACACACTATGATAGAACGTACTTTCCAGTAATACTATATATAATGCACACCATGATAGAACGTACTTTCCAGCATTACTGTATATAATACACACCATGATAGAACGTATTTTCCAGCATTACTACATATAATACACACTATGATAGAACGTACTTTCCAGTATTACTATATATAATACACACTATGATAGAACGTACTTTCCTGCATTACTATATATAATACACACTATGATAGAATGTACTTTCCAGGATTACTATATATAATACACACTATGATAGAACGTACTTTCCAGCATTACTATATATAATACACACTATGATAGAACGTACTTTCCAGCATTACTATATATAATACACACTATGATAGAACGTACTTTCCAGTATTAATATATATAATACACACTATGATAGAACATACTTTTCAGTAATACTATATATAATGCACACTATGATAGAACGTACTTTCCAGCATTACTGTATATAATACACATTATGATAGAACGTATTTTCCAGCATTACTATATATAATACACACTATGATAGAACGTACTTTCCTGCATTACTATATATAATACACACTATGATAGAACGTACTTTCCAGCATTACTATATATAATATACACTATGATAGAACGTACTTTCCAGCATTACTATATATAATACACACTATGATAGAACGTACTTTCCAGCATTACTGTATATAATACACACTATGATAGAATGTATTTACCAGCATTACTATACATAATACACACTATGATAGAACATACTTTCCAGTATTACTATATATAATACACACTATGATAGAACGTACTTTCCTGCATTACTATATATAATACACACTATGATAGAACGTACTTTCCAGTATTACTATATATAATACACACTATGATAGAACGTACTTTCCAGTAATACTATATATAATGCACACTATGATAGAACGTACTTTCCAGCATTACTGTATATAATACACACTATGATAGAACGTATTTTCCAGCATTACTATATATAATACACACTATGATAGAACGTACTTTCCAGCATTACTATATATAATACACACTATGATAGAACGTACTTTCCAGTAATACTATATATAATGCACACTATGATAGAACGTACTTTCCAGCATTACTGTATATAATACACACTATGATAGAACGTATTTTCCAGCATTACTACATATAATAAACACTATGATAGAACGTACTTTCCAGTATTACTATATATAATACACACTATGATAGAACGTACTTTCCAGCATTACTATATATAATACACACTATGATAGAACGTACTTTCCTGCATTACTATATATAATACACACTATGATAGAACGTACTTTCCAGCATTACTATATATAATACACACTATAATAGAACGTACTTTCCAGCATTACTATATATAATACACACTATGATAGAACGTAATTTCCAGTATTACTATATATAATACACACTATGATAGAACGTACTTTCCAGCATTACTATATATAATACACACTATAATAGAACGTACTTTCCAGCATTACTATATATAATACACACTATGATAGAACGTATTTTCCAGCATTACTATATATAATACACACTATGATAGAACGTACTTTCCAGCATTACTGTATATAATACACACTATGATAGAACGTACTTTCCAGCATTACTATATATAATACACACTATGATAGAACGTACTTTCCAGCATTACTATATATAATACACACTATGATAGAACGTGCTTTCCAGTATTACTATATATAATACACACTATGATAGAACGTACTTTCCAGTAATACTATATATAATGCACACTATGATAGAACGTACTTTCCAGCATTACTGTATATAATACACACTATGATAGAACGTATTTTCCAGCATTACTATATATAATACACACTATGATAGAACGTACTTTCCAGTATTACTATATATAATACACACTATGATAGAACGTACTTTCCTGCATTACTATATATAATACACACTATGATAGAACGTACTTTCCAGCATTACTATATATAATATACACTATGATAGAACGTACTTTCCAGTAATACTATATATAATGCATACTATGATAGAACGTACTTTCCAGTAATACTATATATAATGCACACTAAGATAGAACGTACTTTCCAGCATTACTATATATAATACACACTATGATAGAACGTACTTTCCAGTAATACTATATATAATACACACTATGATAGAACGTACTTTCCAGCATTACTATATATAATACACACTATGATAGAACGTACTTTCCAGTAATACTATATATAATGCACACTATGATAGAACGTACTTTCCAGCATTACTATATATAATACACACTATAATAGAACTTACTTTCCAGTAATACTATATATAATACACACTATGATAGAACGTACTTTCCAGCATTACTGTATATAATACACACTATGATAGAACGTATTTTCCAGCATTACTATATATAATACACACTATGATAGAACGTACTTTCCAGTATTACTATATATAATACACACTATGATAGAACGTACTTTCCAGTAATACTATATATAATGCACACTATGATAGAACGTACTTTCCAGCATTACTGTATATAATACACACTATGATAGAACGTATTTTCCAGCATTACTACATATAATACACACTATGATAGAACGTACTTTCCAGTATTACTATATATAATACACACTATGATAGAACGTACTTTCCTGCATTACTATATATAATACACACTATGATAGAACGTACTTTCCAGCATTACTATATATAATACACACTATGATAGAACGTACTTTCCAGTATTACTATATATAATACACACTATGATCGAACGTACTTTCCAGTAATACTATATATAATGCACACTATGATAGAACGTACTTTCCAGCATTACTGTATATAATACACACTATGATAGAACGTATTTTCCAGCATTACTATATATAATACACACTATGATATAACGTACTTTCCAGCATTACTATATATAATACACACTATGATAGAACGTACTTTCCAGCATTACTGTATATAATACACACTATGATAGAATGTATTTACCAGCATTACTATACATAATACACACTATGATAGAACGTACTTTCCAGTATTACTATATATGATACACACTATGATAGAACGTACTTTCCTGCATTACTATATATAATACACACTATGATAGAACGTACTTTCCAGCATTACTATATATAATACACACTATGATAGAACGTCCTTTCCAGCATTACTATATATAATACACACTATGATAGAACGTACTTTCCAGTATTACTATATATAATACACACTATGATAGAACGTACTTTCCAGTAATACTATATATAATGCACACTATGATAGAACGTACTTTCCAGCATTACTGTATATAATACACACTATGATAGAACGTATTTTCCAGCATTACTATATATAATACACACTATGATATAACGTACTTTTCAGTATTACTATATATAATACACACTTTGATAGAACGTACTTTCCAGTAATACTATATATAATGCACACTATGATAGAACGTACTTTCCAGTATTACTATATATAATACACACTATGATAGAACGTACTTTCCTGCATTACTATATATAATGCACACTATGATAGAACGTACTTTTCAGCATTACTATATATAATACACACTATGATAGAACGTACTTTCCAGCATTACTATATATAATACACACTATGCTAGAACGTACTTTCCAGTATTACTATATATAATACACACTATGATAGAACGTACTTTCCAGCATTACTATATATAATACACACTATGATAGAACGTACTTTCCAGTATTACTATATATAATACACACTACGATAGAACTTACTTTCCAGTAATACTATATATAATGCACACTATGATAGAACGTACTTTCCAGCATTACTGTATATAATACACACTATGATAGAACGTATTTTCCAGCATTTCTATATATAATACACACTATGATAGAACGTACTTTCCAGTATTACTATATATAATACACACTATGATAGAACGTACTTTCCTGCATTACTATATATAATACACACTATGATAGAACGTACTTTCCAGCATTACTATATATAATACACACTATGATAGAACGTACCTTCCAGTATTACTATATATAATACACACTATGATAGAACGTACTTTCCAGTAATACTATATATAATGCACACTATGATAGAACGTACTTTCCAGCATTACTGTATATAATACACACTATGATAGAACGTATTTTCCAGCATTACTATATATAATACACACTATGATAGAACGTACTTTCCAGTATTACTATATATAATACACACTATGATAGAACGTACTTTCATGCATTACTATATATAATACACACTATGATAGAACGTACTTTCCAGCATTACTATATATAATACACACTATGATAGAACGTACTTTCCAACATTACTATATATAATACACACTATGATAGAACGTACTTTCCAGCATTACTGTATATAATACACACTATGTTAGAACGTATTTTCCAGCATTACTATATATAATACACAATATGATAGAACGTACTTTCCAGTATTACTATATATAATACACACTATGATAGAACGTTCTTTCCAGTAATACTATATATAATGCACACTATGATAGAACGTACTTTCCAGCATTACTGTATATAAAACACACTATGATAGAACGTACTTTCCAGCATTACTATATATAATACACACTATGATAGAACGTACTTTCCAGTATTACTATATATAATACACACTGTGATAGAACGTACTTTCCAGCATTACTATATATAATACACACTATGATAGAACGTACTTTCCAGTATTACTATATATAATACACACTGTGATAGAACGTACTTTCCAGCATTACTATATATAATACACACTATGAAAGAACGTACTTTCCAGTATTACTATATATAATACACACTATGATAGAACGTACTTTCCAGCATTACTATATATAATACACACTATGATAGAATGTACTTTCCAGCATTACTATATATAATACACACTATGATAGAACGTACTTTCCAGCATTACTATATATAATACACACTATGATAGAACGTACTTTCCTCTATTACTATATATAATACACACTATGATAGAACGTACTTTCCTGTATTACTATATATAATACACACTATGATAGAACGTACTTTCCTCTATTACTATATATAATACACACTATGATAGAATGTACTTTCCAGCATTACTATATATAATACACACTATGATATAACGTACTTTCCAGCATTACTATATATAATACACACTATGATAGAACGTACTTTCCAGTATTACTATATATAATACACACTATGATAGAACGTACTTTCCAGCATTACTATATATAATGCTCACTATGATATAACGTACTTTCCAGTATTACTATATATAATACACACTATGATAGAACTTACTTTCCAGCATTACTATATATAATACACACTATGATAGAACGTACTTTCCAGTATTACTATATATAATACACACTATGATAAAACGTACTTTCCAGCATTACTATATATAATACACACTATGATAGAACGTACTGTCCAGTATTACTATATATAATACACACTATGATAGAAAGTACTTTCCAGTATTACTATATATAATACACACTATGATAGAACGTACTTTCCAGCATTACTATATATAATACACACTATGATAGAACGTACTTTCCTGCATTACTATATATAATACACACTATGATAGAACGTACTTTCCAGCATTACTATATATAATACACACTATGATAGAACGTACTTTCCAGTATTACTATATATAATACACACTATGATAGAACGTACTTTCCAGCATTACTATATATAATACACACTATAATAGAACGTACTTTCCAGCATTACTATATATAATACACACTATGATAGAACGTATTTTCCAGCATTACTATATATAATACACACTATGATAGAACGTACTTTCCAGCATTACTGTATATAATACACACTATGATAGAACGTACTTTCCAGCATTACTATATATAATACACACTATGATAGAACGTACTTTCCAGCATTACTATATATAATACACACTATGATAGAACGTGCTTTCCAGTATTACTATATATAATACACACTATGATAGAACGTACTTTCCAGTAATACTATATATAATGCACACTATGATAGAACGTACTTTCCAGCATTACTGTATATAATACACACTATGATAGAACGTATTTTCCAGCATTACTATATATAATACACACTATGATAGAACGTACTTTCCAGTATTACTATATATAATACACACTATGATAGAACGTACTTTCCTGCATTACTATATATAATACACACTATGATAGAACGTACTTTCCAGCATTACTATATATAATATACACTATGATAGAACGTACTTTCCAGTAATACTATATATAATGCATACTATGATAGAACGTACTTTCCAGTAATACTATATATAATGCACACTAAGATAGAACGTACTTTCCAGCATTACTATATATAATACACACTATGATAGAACGTACTTTCCAGTAATACTATATATAATACACACTATGATAGAACGTACTTTCCAGCATTACTATATATAATACACACTATGATAGAACGTACTTTCCAGTAATACTATATATAATGCACACTATGATAGAACGTACTTTCCAGCATTACTATATATAATACACACTATAATAGAACTTACTTTCCAGTAATACTATATATAATACACACTATGATAGAACGTACTTTCCAGCATTACTGTATATAATACACACTATGATAGAACGTATTTTCCAGCATTACTATATATAATACACACTATGATAGAACGTACTTTCCAGTATTACTATATATAATACACACTATGATAGAACGTACTTTCCAGTAATACTATATATAATGCACACTATGATAGAACGTACTTTCCAGCATTACTGTATATAATACACACTATGATAGAACGTATTTTCCAGCATTACTACATATAATACACACTATGATAGAACGTACTTTCCAGTATTACTATATATAATACACACTATGATAGAACGTACTTTCCTGCATTACTATATATAATACACACTATGATAGAACGTACTTTCCAGCATTACTATATATAATACACACTATGATAGAACGTACTTTCCAGTATTACTATATATAATACACACTATGATAGAACGTACTTTCCAGTATTACTATATATAATACACACTATGATAGAACGTACTTTCCAGTATTACTATATATAATACACACTATGATCGAACGTACTTTCCAGTAATACTATATATAATGCACACTATGATAGAACGTACTTTCCAGCATTACTGTATATAATACACACTATGATAGAACGTACTTTCCAGTAATACTATATATAATGCACACTATGATAGAACGTACTTTCCAGCATTACTGTATATAATACACACTATGATAGAACGTATTTTCCAGCATTACTACATATAATACACACTATGATAGAACGTACTTTCCAGTATTACTATATATAATACACACTATGATAGAACGTACTTTCCTGCATTACTATATATAATACACACTATGATAGAACGTACTTTCCAGCATTACTATATATAATACACACTATGATAGAACGTACTTTCCAGTATTACTATATATAATACACACTATGATAGAACGTACTTTCCAGTATTACTATATATAATACACACTATGATAGAACGTACTTTCCAGTATTACTATATATAATACACACTATGATCGAACGTACTTTCCAGTAATACTATATATAATGCACACTATGATAGAACGTACTTTCCAGCATTACTGTATATAATACACACTATGATAGAACGTATTTTCCAGCATTACTATATATAATACACACTATGATATAACGTACTTTCCAGCATTACTATATATAATACACACTATGATAGAACGTACTTTCCAGCATTACTGTATATAATACACACTATGATAGAATGTATTTACCAGCATTACTATACATAATACACACTATGATAGAACGTACTTTCCAGTATTACTATATATGATACACACTATGATAGAACGTACTTTCCTGCATTACTATATATAATACACACTATGATAGAACGTACTTTCCTGCATTACTATATATAATACACACTATGATAGAACGTACTTTCCAGCATTACTATATATAATACACACTATGATAGAACGTCCTTTCCAGCATTACTATATATAATACACACTATGATAGAACGTACTTTCCAGTATTACTATATATAATACACACTATGATAGAACGTACTTTCCAGTAATACTATATATAATGCACACTATGATAGAACGTACTTTCCAGCATTACTGTATATAATACACACTATGATAGAACGTATTTTCCAGCATTACTATATATAATACACACTATGATATAACGTACTTTTCAGTATTACTATATATAATACACACTTTGATAGAACGTACTTTCCAGTAATACTATATATAATGCACACTATGATAGAACGTACTTTCCAGTATTACTATATATAATACACACTATGATAGAACGTACTTTCCTGCATTACTATATATAATGCACACTATGATAGAACGTACTTTTCAGCATTACTATATATAATACACACTATGATAGAACGTACTTTCCAGCATTACTATATATAATACACACTATGCTAGAACGTACTTTCCAGTATTACTATATATAATACACACTATGATAGAACGTACTTTCCAGTATTACTATATATAATACACACTACGATAGAACTTACTTTCCAGTAATACTATATATAATGCACACTATGATAGAACGTACTTTCCAGCATTACTGTATATAATACACACTATGATAGAACGTATTTTCCAGCATTTCTATATATAATACACACTATGATAGAACGTACTTTCCAGTATTACTATATATAATACACACTATGATAGAACGTACTTTCCTGCATTACTATATATAATACACACTATGATAGAACGTACTTTCCAGCATTACTATATATAATACACACTATGATAGAACGTACCTTCCAGTATTACTATATATAATACACACTATGATAGAACGTACTTTCCAGTAATACTATATATAATGCACACTATGATAGAACGTACTTTCCAGCATTACTGTATATAATACACACTATGATAGAACGTATTTTCCAGCATTACTATATATAATACACACTATGATAGAACGTACTTTCCAGTATTACTATATATAATACACACTATGATAGAACGTACTTTCATGCATTACTATATATAATACACACTATGATAGAACGTACTTTCCAGCATTACTATATATAATACACACTATGATAGAACGTACTTTCCAGCATTACTATATATAATACACACTATGATAGAACGTACTTTCCAGCATTACTGTATATAATACACACTATGATAGAACGTATTTTCCAGCATTACTATATATAATACACAATATGATAGAACGTACTTTCCAGTATTACTATATATAATACACACTATGATAGAACGTTCTTTCCAGTAATACTATATATAATGCACACTATGATAGAACGTACTTTCCAGCATTACTGCATATAAAACACACTATGATAGAACGTACTTTCCAGCATTACTATATATAATACACACTATGATAGAACGTACTTTCCAGTATTACTATATATAATACACACTGTGGTAGAACGTACTTTCCAGCATTACTATATATAATACACACTATGATAGAACGTACTTTCCAGTATTACTATATATAATACACACTGTGATAGAACGTACTTTCCAGCATTACTATATATAATACACACTATGAAAGAACGTACTTTCCAGTATTACTATATATAATACACACTATGATAGAACGTACTTTCCAGCATTACTATATATAATACACACTATGATAGAATGTACTTTCCAGCATTACTATATATAATACACACTATGATATAACGTACTTTCCAGCATTACTATATATAATACACACTATGATAGAACGTACTTTCCAGTATTACTATATATAATACACACTATGATAGAACGTACTTTCCAGCATTACTATATATAATACACACTATGATAGAACGTACTTTCCAGCATTACTATATATAATGCTCACTATGATATAACGTACTTTCCAGTATTACTATATATAATACACACTATGATAGAACTTACTTTCCAGCATTACTATATATAATACACACTATGATAGAACGTACTTTCCAGTATTACTATATATAATACACACTATGATAAAACGTACTTTCCAGCATTACTATATATAATACACACTATGATAGAACGTACTGTCCAGTATTACTATATATAATACACACTATGATAGAACGTACTTTCCAGCATTACTATATATAATACACACTATGATAGAACGTACTTTCCAGTATTACTATATATAATACACACTATGATAGAACGTACTTTCCAGCATTACTATATATAATACACACTATGATAGAACGTACTTTCCAGCATTACTATATATAATACACACTATGATAGAACGTACTTTCCAGCATTACTATATATAATACACACTATGATAGAACGTACTTTCCAGCATTACTATATATAATACACACTATGATAGAACGTACTTTCCAGCATTACTATATATAATACACACTATGATAGAACGTACTTTCCAGCATTACTATATATAATACACACTATGATAAAACGTACTTTCCAGTATTACTATATATACTACACACTATGATAGAACGTACTTTCCAGCATTACTATATATAATACACTATGATAAAACGTACTTTCCAGTAATACTATATATAATACACACTATGATAAAACGTACTTTCCAGTATTACTATTTATTATACAAACTATGATAGAACGTACTTTTCAGTATTACTATATATAATGCACACTATGATAGAACGTACTTTCCAGCATTACTATATATAATACACACTATGATAGAACGTATTGTCCAGCATTACTATATATAATACACACTATGATAGAACGTACTTTCCAGTATTACTATATATAATACACACTATGATAGAACGTACTTTCCAGCATTACTATATATAATACACACTATGATAGAACGTATTTTCCAGCATTACTATATATAATACACACTATGATAGAACGTACTTTCCAGTATTACTATATATAATACACACTATGATAGAACGTATTTTCCAGCATTACTATATATAATACACACTATGATAGAACGTACTTTCCAGTAATACTATATATAATACACACTATGATAGAACGTACTTTCCAGCATTACTATATGTAATACACACTATGATAGGACGTACTTTCCGTCATTACTATATATAATACACACTATGATAGAACGTACTTTCCTGTATTTCTGTATATAACACACACTATGATAGAACGTACTTTCCAGTATTACTATATATAATACACACTATGATAGAACGTACTTTCCTGTATTACTGTATATAATACACACTATGATAAAACGTACTTTCCAGTATTACTATATATAATACACACTATGATAGAACGTACTTTCCAGCATTACTCTATATAATACACACTATGATAGAACGTACTTTCCTGTAATACTATATATAATACACACTATGAGAGAACGTACTTTCCAGCATCACTATATATAATACACACTATGATAGAACGTACTTTCATCTATTACTATATATAATACACACTATGATAGAACGTACTTTCCAACATTACTATATATAATACACACTATGATAGAACGTACTTTCCTGTAATACTATATATAATACACACTATGAGAGAACGTACTTTCCAGCATTACTATATATAATTCACACTATGATAGAACGTACTTTCATCTATTACTATATATAATACACACTATGATAGAACGTACTTTCCAACATTACTATATATAATACACACTATGATAGAACGTACTTTCCACTATTACTATATATAATACACACTATGATAGAATGTACTTTCCAGTATTACTATATATAATACACACTATGATAGAACGTACTTTCCAGTATTACTATATATAATACACACTATGATATAGCGTACTTTCCAGTATTACTATATATAATACACACTATGATAGAACGTACTTTCCTGCATTACTATATATAATACACACTATGATAGAACGTACTTTGCTGCATTACTATATATAATACACACTGTGATAGAACGTACTTTCCTGCATTACTATATATAATACACACTATGATAGAACGTACTTTCCAGTATTACTATATATAATACACACTATGATAGAACGTACTTTCCAGTATTACTATATATAATACACACTATGATAGAACGTACTTTCCAGCATTACTATATATAATACACACTATGATAGAACGTACTTTCCTGCATTACTATATATAATACACACTATGATAGAACGTACTTTCCTGCATTACTATATATAATACACACTATGATAGAACGTACTTTCCAGTATTACTATATATAATACACACTATGATAGAACTTACTTTCCAGCATTACTATATATAATACACACTATGACAGAACGTACTTTCCAGTATTACTATATATAATACACACTATGATAGAACGTACTTTCCAGCATTACTATATATAATACACACTATGATAGAACGTACTTTCCAGCATTACTATATATAATACACACTATGATAGAACGTACTTTCCAGCATTACTATATATAATACACACTATGATAGAACGTACTTTCCAGTATTACTATATATAATACACACTATGATAGAACGTACTTTCCAGTATTACTATATATAATACACACTATGATAGAACGTACTTTCCTGCATTACTATATATAATACAGACTATGATAGAACGTACTTTCCAGCCTTACTATATATAATACACACTATGATAGAACGTACTTTCCAGCCTTACTATATATAATACACACTATGATAGAACGTACTTTCCAGTATTACTATATATAATACACACTATGATAGAACGTACTTTCCAGTATTACTATATATAATACACACTATGATAGAACGTACTTTCCAGTATTACTATATATAATACACGCTATGATAGAACGTACTTTCCTGCATCACTATATATAATACACACTATGATAGAACGTACTTTCCAGTATTACTATATATAATACACACTATGATAGAACGTACTTTCCAGTATTACTATATATAATACACACTATGATAGAACGTACTTTCCAGTATTACTATATATAATACACGCTATGATAGAACGTACTTTCCTGCATCACTATATATAATACACACTATGATAGAACGTACTTTCCAGCATTACTATATATAATACACACTATGATAGAACGTACTTTCCTGCATTACTATATATAATACACACTATGATAGAACGTACTTTCCAGTATTACTATATATAATACACACTATGATAGCACGTACTTTCCAGTATTACTATATATAATACACACTATGATATAACGTACTTTCCAGCATTACTATATATAATACACACTATGATAAAACGTACTTTCCAGTATTACTATATATAATACACACTATGATAGAACGTACTTTCCAGTATTACTATATATAATACACGCTATGATAGAACGTACTTTCCTGCATCACTATATATAATACACACTATGATAGAACGTACTTTCCAGTATTACTATATATAATACACACTATGATAGAACGTACTTTCCTGCATTACTATATATAATACACACTATGATAGAACGTACTTTCCAGTATTACTATATATAATACACACTATGATAGCACGTACTTTCCAGTATTACTATATATAATACACACTATGATATAACGTACTTTCCAGCATTACTATATATAATACACACTATGATAAAACGTACTTTCCAGTATTACTATATATAATACACACTATGATAGAACGTACTTTCCAGTATTACTATATATAATACACACTATGATAGAACGTACTTTCCAGCATTACTATATATAATACACACTATGATAGAACGTACTTTCCAGCATTACTATATATAATACACACTATGATAGAACGTACTTTCCAGTATTACTATATATAATACACACTATGATAGAACGTACTTTCCAGTATTACTATATATAATACACACTATGATAGAACGTACTTTCCAGTATTACTATATATAATACACACTATGATAGAACGTACTTTCCAGTATTACTATATATAATACACACTATGATAGAACGTACTTTCCAGTATTACTATATATAATACACACTATGATAGAACGTACTTTCCAGTATTACTATATATAATACACACTATGATAGAACGTACTTTCCAGCATTACTATATATAATACACACTATGATAGAACGTATTTTCCAGCATTACTATATATAATACACACTTTGATAGAACGTACTTTCCAGTATTACTATATATAATACACACTGTGATAGAACGTACTTTCCAGCATTACTATATATAATACACACTATGATAGAACGTACTTTCCAGCATTACTATATATAATACACACTATGATAGAACGTACTTTCCAGTATTACTATATATAATACACACTATGATAGAACGTACAAGCCTCAATTAAAGTTATTTTATTAACTGCTACGATAATAAGGGTAATAACAAAATTACCGAACTCCGAACAATCTTACAAAGGGAAAGTCAAAACTCATAATTATATAAACAGACAAAATCAGTCAACAACCGGAAAACTGTGAAAACCGTAATGACCCTGACTTGGTACAGGCATTTCTAAAGAAATGGTGGGTTGTATCAGATTTTAAGGCGCCAAACCTCCCGGTCTCATTACGGTTCAAAGGTTCCGGCTGTCACTATAATAGTATTTAAATACAGGAACAAAATAGGTAAAATAGTTGTCAAAGCAGTACCATATTCGGTGACGTAAATGTCAAAAATATTTTTACGTCACACATTGACAAAAAAAATTACTATACGTTGTTTGTTTTAGTAGGAAATAAAACAATGAAACACTTACATGTCATTGGACTAAATGTTTATTATGGGGTTATGGCGTAGAGGTAGAGGGTAGAGGTAGAGGGGTAGGAATTGACCGGAAAGTGGGAGCAAGTTTTATGATTTGATCGAACGGTGGAGGGGTAATTTTTCAAAACTATCAAGCAACAACAAAAAAAACAAACAAACAAAAACATTGGTGAACTGGACAATATTTGTTTTTGATTCCATGCTAAAAATTCAGCTTTTTCTTAATTTTTTGCCAAAATGTGTGTCTGGGAGTGGGCTTACGCCCCTGTATGATGTTGCATTGTATTTTATTTAAGCATATCTATTCTACTTGGATAAGCAGTTGTAATAGTTGATCAGGTGTGGAAGAAATACTTTGGTCACATTGCATTTTTATTTTACTTTCAGTTGTTTTGAAGGAGGGTGATCTTGATATACGTAATATTTCAATTCAATTCAATTCTTTTATTGTCAATTAAGACGCTTATTACCGAGCAGTACAATCATATGAAAAATATATACATAAAAAAAAGAGACGTATATTACAATGTACTTGAGGGGGCCCGGATGGCTCAACTCATACAAGCCTATCACCAATACGGCGTGAGTTCGCGCCCAGCTTTGTAAATTACAAAAAGGGTGCACTCGATTCGCAGCAGCAAGTGATAAAGCTTACCAGTTGCTTCCCCATGGTCGGTGGTTCTCTCCGGGTATTCCGGTTTCCTTCACCACTAAAAGTAGTCGCCATTATATAGCTAAAATATTGCTGAAAGTGGCGTTAAACACAATAAATCAAATCAAATCAATGTACTTGATGTACGTACATGTATACATTTGACATCGGTGTACTATGTGCTTTGTGTCCGACCTATACGCACTTGCCTTCAGTGTACAAAGTATTTTGTGCATGTTATGTACATGTACACACTTACCTTGGGTGTACAACGTACTTTGTGTACGTACATGCACATACTTGCCTTTAGGTACAGTGTATTTTGTGTATGTACATGTACACACTTACCTTCGGTGTACAATGTACGTTGTGAACGTAGATGTACACACTTACCTGCGGTGTATAATGCACTTTGTGTACGTACATGTACACTTACCTTCGGTGTGCAATGTACTTTGTTTACGTACATGTACACACTTGCCTTCAGTATACAAAATATTTTGTCTATGAACATGTACACACTTGCCTTCAGTGTACAATGTATTTTGTCTATGTACATGTACACACTTAGGTTCAGTGTACAATGTACTTTGTGTACATACATGTACACACTTAGGTTCAGTGTACAATGTACTTTGTGTACGTACATGTACACTTGCCTTCAGTGTACAATGTACTTTGCTTACGTACATGTACACACTTGCCTTCAGTGTACAATGTATTTTGTCTATGTACATGTACACACTTACCTTCAGTGTACAATGTATTTTGTCTATGTACATGTACACACTTAGGTTCAGTGTACAATGTACTTTGTGTACATACATGTACACACTAAAAGTATTGCCTTCGGTGCACAATGTATTTTGTGTACGTACATGTACACACTTACTTTCGGTGTACAATGCATTTTGTGTACGTACATGCACATACTTGCCTTAAGTGTACAATTTATTTTGTGTGCGTACATGTACACATTTGCCTTTAGTTCTAATAATAAAACCCTAAATGATCGCTTACTCGCAAGGGTTTTAACGGGATGCCATTACACGTAATGGAGCAGCCGCCGAGATTTTTTGCGCTCGCTTACAGTGTTTCTGACGCCTGTATTTATCAATAATAAAAGATAACCTTTCCTTTTGTCCACTATTATAACAAGTTTTTATCACCTACCAGTATTTTAGAATGTAATTCCCACAAAATAAAAATCCATGTTTACTGGACATTTTGAATTTCGTCATTTGTGTTTTTTTCCGGTCAAAGCCTCACTTTGGTATTTTCCTTATTTGAATATCGATACCATATTTGGCGATTTGAGGCGTGAATGTTTACATCGGCCGTAGAAACATCGTAGTATAAAATACCATATTTAGAAAAGCTCCGCCTTGCGTAGTTTCCGTGTATGTCACATGATACACATTATGGCGAACGATCGATCAATTTGAACAAGGTTGTTGCTACCTTTGAAAAGCTACATTTCTCAGCCAAACCGATTTAGCAAGGACTGGGATCATCAGTTATAGTTATAATGAAATGTTTGAAGCGTAAATAATGAGTTTTTATGTTTCAACTGCAATTAATTTTTTGCTCCATTGTGACGAATGGGACCGCTTTGTAGCTCCGCCGAGTCACAAGTTTGTCACAGGAGCTACATTATTGCAGCTAATTTGCCTTCAGTTATGTAACTGTTTCAAAGCAACAAAATTTTATAATGTGCAATTTTTCAAGTTCACGATTTGATGGGCTATAGCTTCAGAATTACTGTCGAGACTTGAGTTGATCATACAGGTTTTGAATATTAATTTCTTAATAACTTGCATGTACAAAAGCGCCTTTCAAAGTAGGAAACTCAAGCCTTGATGATTACGGTGTAGATAGTTATACAAATGCAGCAAACTTTTAATCGACCTTGGTCAGTATTTTTACATGCAATAGCTCGACTTCTCCAGGTAGAAAGGTTTGAAGATACCAAAGATATAATAAGAGAAGTCGTAAATCGAAGAAGAACAGACAATACCATTTATCATTATCTCATTTCAAATCTCAAATACACGAGGTTGAAAGGAGGGGATTGGTCACCATTTTGTAACAATAGATGCCATACACTTTCATTTAATTCATAAATGTCTACGGCCATAATTATCATCGAGCTATTTAGAAAAAAATTGACGTCCGGACGAATATACGTTCACGTTTGTGATGATATATGTCACTGTCTTTACAATTAAGTTGGGGAATTAAAAAGTAAACAACGTAAGATCACAGTCACTTGAAATCCAAACATAAAATTTTTAAAAAAATGTAGTACATGTAACTGTAGGGTTAGGGTTGGGGTAGGGTGTTTAACGCCACTTTCAACAATATTTCAGTTATATTGTGGCGGTCAGTTTTATTGGACGTGTAACTGTATATAGATACTATATTTGTTTATTATCACATATTTTATTGAAATAACGCCGAATTTGCATGTGTAATAAAAGCATAATTTGCTTCCGGGCAATAACATGTTATCTGCCCTGGCAAAATATGTGAGAAATAGATTAATACATGGCCTTTTTTATATTGCCCTTGTTATCAGCCCTTGACTGATATCGTTCCTCGGGCTAAAGCCCTCGGGGCCGATATCAAGGTCTCGTGCTGATAACAAGGGCAATATCAAAAAGGCCATGTATTAATCTATAATTATTTTGATTTTCTTGTTATTATTTGGATTTCATCACAGGTACTCGGGGACAGGATAGTCCCCCCCCTTTTTTTTAAACTATGCGAAAAAAAATGTATCCTATCCTTCAGCTATTATTCTGAATTTAATTGTACGTTAATGGCCTTTGCTATATTGAATACCAACAGTCGTTGTAAAATAATATATTCTATTTATAAATTGCATACAGTACGATACGATAGGATATGATACAATTGTTCCGTAGTTAAAAAAAAAGGGGGGGGGGGACTATTCTGTCCCCGAGTACCGGTGGATTTCATGTGAGTACATGTGGCAAAACAGATTTACAACAAGAATTCAACCATATATTCATATACATCTATATCATTTTCTTATTAATATATATATTTTATTTACATATTAAATATATACTGGCTAAATAATATATAGATATGTCATGTCATACACGTCACATTCTTAATACAATATAATAAATATACCAACAAAGATATGTCAGTAAATACACATAATGTAAATATAGAACTGAACTGAAGAACTGAGCATTTACAGGGGCAATACAAATAAATACAGGCTTTTAAATTCAAGTCGTTGAAGTTTGTCATGAAATATCCCTCTCCCTCTCCCGCATATAAATAACCTTAAGAATGCATAAATTTAGATAAATGATTAGGCCTATCGAAATATTCTATAGATCTAGTAATTCCATCAAGTTTAAGTAAATCATTAATAGTACTTACATGTATTGTTTTACAATTCTATGATAGCACTGCGTTAGCAGCCGCGTCTCTCGCCCATATGTCCACTTTCATCGTATTCGTCACTTTAAAGAAATCGTACCTGCAAAATTTCCAAGTCTATTATTAGATTCTATAACACTGATTCGACACCCACGTCTCTAGCTCCGTATGTCTAGTTTCACCGTAGTGATCACTTTAAGAAATCCCAACTGCAAAATTTCCAAATCTATTATTAGATTATATAAATAGCACAATGTTTTCCGAAAACAAGTTAAGAGATGTTTAGTTTCATTGTAATTGTCACTTTTAAGAAACCGTAACTTCAAAATTTCCAAGTCTGTTATTAGATTCTATAAATAGCACACTAATTTTTTCCGAAAACAAGTTCTTATATATATAAAGAGGCTTTTTTATTTTAATGGGGTTTTCCTTTTTATCAAATGAAGGGGGCAACAAATTTTAGTAGGGTTTTTAAAGTGAAATATCTAAATATATACATATACAATGTACATGTAGCCTATAGATGAGTTAAAGTTGTTTGCTTACTAAATTCCTACTCGTTCAGTCGTTGTGATTTCTGCGTAGTCGTGGAACAGGGGTCCTCCCAATAGTCCGACGGCCCATTTGTCCGACGGCCCATTAGTCCGACAACACATTAGTCCGACAACCTATAAATGCAAGAGGCATACCAAGTCTCATTAATATCCTTCAAGGCATTCCGACAGACCATGAGGGTGGTTCCTATATACATGTACCCTATATAACTGAACGTCGTCCATACCTGTCAACTCACCCGTTTTTTTGCGGGTCACACGGTCATGAATTTGCCGAAATGCGTTCTCTCACCCGAGATTTTTCAATCACCCAACGGGTCCAGGGAATTCGGTAAATGACCCGTTTTCACCCTTCTTCCTGTCATGGATTGTATCCAGTTTTTAGAATGGAAATATATTGAAACAATTTCCCAATAATGCAATTTGATTAACCGGTTTGGCTATGAGACAAACGCAACCAATCCGTTAAACAGGAAATCGAAAATCAAGGGACACATATGACAAATCCGTTACACATAAAACTAAAAAGAACAGACAACACGAAATCCACTAAAAACCGAGAGTGATTTCAGAGAGCTCCGGAAGAGTTGGCAAGTCCTGCTTGTTAACAACACCCGTCGTGTAAAATGACGACACGAACATCGATATCGTTTTGACACGGATATATATATTAACCTAACTGCCATTAGCTCATTTGCTCACGACACAGGTACTTGGGGTCAACACCTCTCCTTTTTGCTTAAAGCGACACCATGGATTTTATCATTATCTTAATTTTCTCCCTTTTTCACCTAACAATATGCGAATCTGATCAAATTAGAGCTCTCTTATTACATGTATATGGGATGGGCCCCATGGGGCTATTTCAAACAGTTATTAGTGGTTTAATATATTTTCAGATTCAGACACTATCAAATGTTAATCTCGACAAAACCTGTCCTTTTGAGAAACCTGCCTTTTTAAACCCACTGTCTTGAGGGGCCTAACAAGGTGTCGAGCTCGGCTGACGAGGGATCAAACTCGTTTGACGCGATCGCTGGAAGAAAGCAGATCCCCTCTGGATCCGCTACTTTAAACCAAAAACATGGATTGTTTACTTGCTAATTCAATAAACGAAACGGAACCGTAAAGTCTTTAAAGTGAAGAGAAGCAAACCGTTTCGTTTCGTTTTGTTCCTTGTAATAGTAGCCCCCATTCCCAACTGACCCAAAAGGTAATTAAACATGCATGTACACATGTATGTACCACCCGAGCGTACGATTTTTCTATTTCCCAACTACCTGACATCCCGAAGACTTCCATAAAGACGGGGACTACTATTACAAGGAAAGAAACTAAACCAGAAAACTAAACCAGAAAAGGAAACTAATAGTAAAAATGGTAATGCGATGTAGAATTTAGTCCCTCACCGTGACGAACTGACATGTTGGACTAATGGGTTGTCGGACTAATGGGCTGTCGGACTAATGGGTTGCCGGACTAATGGGCCGTCGGACTAATGGGCCGTCGAACTAATGAGTTGTCGGACAAATGGGCCGTCGGACTAATGGGCCGTCGGACTATCGGACCCTCCCCGTGGAGCACATTCTCTCTTGATTTTTGGTCTACAGAACCATTGATGTTTTTTTTTACTTTAAGCATATTTTATTGTTCTATGCTAAACAATTAGATAGGACACAAGTTTCACAACTTAGAAACGTGTTCTCCAAGATGTTTTTTTTATCATTAATCGTGAATTCTTATTTTTCCACTCTTAATTCCTTTATTACTCGAATAAAATATATGGAGTTTGTCAATTTTTACTTATCCTTGACGATTAAATAACACATTTTATGTGAAAACTGGTTGCTCAAGAATGGCTACAAAAAGAGGGGTCCCCTCCCGTCAAGTGGCTCTATTACTGATTTATTTACTGAAATTAATTTACTTTCAATGTGCATCCTACTTAAAATTTCACTGAAGACAAAATTAGAGGTAGGTAGCAACACCATGTGCACTTGTCCTCCAGTGAGCACAAGCGGACTGAGGGTTACGTTATCGTATTTACATGTGCACTTGTCCTCCAGTGAGCACAAGCGGACTGAGGGTTACGTTATCGTATCTACATGTGCACTTGTCCTCCAGTGAGCACAAGCGGACTGAGGGTTACGTTATCGTATTTACATGTGCACTTGTCCTCCAGTGAGCACAAGCGGACTGAGGGTTACGTTATCGTATCTACATGTGCACTTGTCCTCCAGTGAGCACAAGCGGACTGAGGGTTACGTTATCGTATCTACATGTACACTTGTCCTCCAGTGAGCACAAGCGGACTGAGGGTTACGTTATCGTATCTACATGTGCACTTGTCCTCCAGTGAGCACAAGCGGACTGAGGGGTACGTTATCGTATCTACATGTGCACTTGACCTCCAGTGAGCACAAGCGGACTGAGGGTTACGTTATCGTATCTACATGTGCACTTGTCCTCCAGTGAGCACAAGCGGACTGAGGGTTACGTTATCGTATCTACATGTACACTTGTCCTCCAGTGAGCACAAGCGGACTGAGGGTTACGTTATCGTATCTACATGTGCACTTGTCCTCCAGTGAGCACAAGCGGACTGAGGGGTACGTTATCGTATCTACATGTGCACTTGACCTCCAGTGAGCACAAGCGGACTGAGGGTTACGTTATCGTATCTACATGTGCACTTGTCCTCCAGTGAGCACAATCGGACTGAGGGTTACGTTATCGTATCTACATGTGCACTTGTCCTCCAGTGAGCACAAGCGGACTGAGGGTTACGTTATCGTATCTACATGTGCACTTGTCCTCCAGTGAGCACAAGCGGACTGAAGGTTACGTTATCGTATCTACATGTGCACTTGTCCTCCAGTGAGCACAAGCGGACTGAGGGTTACGTTATCGTATCTACATGTGCACTTGTCCTCCAGTGAGCACAAGCGGACTGAGGGTTACGTTATCGTATCTACATATGCACTTGTCATCAAATAATATATGTCGGCTATCATTTCATGTCGTCGAGAGCTTCTCATATTATGAGTTTATCCTCTAAAACACTGGGCCATAATATTCCATCTTTGACTTGTATGTGGGTTGACAACCTTAGTTCAGAATTGTATACAGAAAGTAATTCCCCCCTCTATCCACAATGGCCGCCATTTAAATACGTAAGTAGGAATTTATTGAAGTGTATAGAACTGCTACATTTGAATGTAAAATGATCCGCTGCTGAATTTGCAACTGTAGTTGCATGATAATGAGTTGTTAATATGTATTCCTTGTTTTACTGTATAAACCCTCTAATTTTGTCCCTTTTTCATAATTATGCAGGTTCGGTGTGTATGACAAAAATATTTTAGCATCCTCTTCTCTGAGATCATTGTTTATCGGTAATTTGTGTAGTTTTCCTTTGAAGTGTGTCGATTGATAAAGCTTATCTCAACGTACTGGTCGTGATATCAAAATTATTAGGTCAGTTCATATTAGGCATGCGTCAACTACCGCGCATGAATATACTTGTTTTCAAAAAAACATTGGTCGCGTCATCAAAATCAATAATACGGGAAAAGGTCAATGTCATTGTCTTTACTATCGTAAACAAAGCATTTAGCGTTTGACCATATTATCTCAATAATCAGCATCCCTCAAAAAGATAGAAAAACAAGAAATAACTACTTTGTAAAGATTGAACATCATTATTTAGGCTTACATTGTAATTTGTATATATACACTGCAATATCTAATGATGATTTGAAATTGAAATCAATCCAATTACCGAAAAGAGCTAAAATTTAATACAACATAGCACTGATCGGTAACAGGGAAGACTCGAATAAAACTTCTGTATTCTGGATATGCAAATATATATATACATTTGTTGTACATCCCCATCCCCACCCCCCCCCCCCCCCCAAAAAAAAATAAGATAAAAAATCACATATTTAGCATTGTGTTATCGGTTTTCGTGCTATTATCGATTTTCCGATATAGCGATTAACAGTGTTAACCCTTCATTCATATGACGATTGGAATTTTCAGAGAATGGCTAGTTAAATATTTCTTTGTACATAAGATTGTTTTTAAAGCCATTCTTGTATTTTAATATACTCTCGATTATCTGGCAACTTTTGTTGTCAGTAAAATGGCATCATTTGTTTTCGTCTGAAGTAAAAACAAGGCCGATATACGGGATGGAAACGAATATATAATCCGGAAATGGCCGTTTTTAAAATTTCATGGTTCTGGCCATCTACCAAATCATACTACATCTAAATAAAATAACAGAATGTTTGAAAATGACAACTTTCAAAATTGTGTTTACGTTAGATGTTTTTTTTAGTGCTGAAACCACAATGCACTGTAAAGTGACATGTATTTTATATAAGAAACAGGCACATTTCAGTCAGCTCTTTTGTTTACAAGTACGACCAGTGACCCCATGACAGTTACATGACAGGAAGAGCCGGTGTCTGAGAGGCAGACGACATAGTTAAATTTTATATAGCCCTTCTGGATTTTTTCCCAGCTACTTTATAAATTAAGTAAATGTTTAGCATTACAAAAAGTATGGTTCAGTAGGTAGGTTCACTGTTTTTGGTACTTACGTCTTTAAAAGCAAACTTTAACATCTTTTACAGATATCACGCTGTAGTCTTGTTTATGTTTCATAAATAGAAACCGGAAAGACACGTCAAAAATAATGCATGCGCTGTGGAAATCAAAATAAAATGGATAAAACGAAAACAGATGACACACGAAAACACATACCGTGACGATATCTGCCATTCTTAATAAAATAAAGACTTTGTGTCGGTGTCTATAATTAACTTTCTAAAATTAATAACATAAAATCTTAAATGCCTTCCGAGTGGGATGAATATTATGGATGTCAATTGATTTGACCTACATTCAGAATATTTCAGTGAAACGTATTCGATACGGTTTTAGCACAAGTTTTTATGACAAAAATTACTTACCGGTATCATATTCGAACATTATAATTTCCAAAACACACTTGAATCCACCAAAACCATGATAATGTATAACATACGTCAAATAATAAAAAACGCATCTTGCCGCCTCGTTAACTAGTTTTTGAATGAATTTCGCGCGCCAGAACCGAATCACATTTACAAAACCAGATCCATTCGCAAAATAATAATCACATCAAAATATCGTTTTAAAGAATTCATTTTATTATTTTTTTTTAAAATTAATTATAAATTACCGACAAACAGAATATTAGGCATTTTGTTTTTGGGACTGACTTGATCACGGGGTATATCAGGTTCGCCGTTCAAAACAACCCCGTATTGTATTTCCCTTAAAGTAATATTACACCAGGTTTGGGTGAAGACAATTTGGAATACGGCGGTACCTTTACTAAGCTATCCATGCATGTTTCAAGTCGAAATATGTTCCCAAGAACTAGAAATCTGCAAATCCATGTGCATGTTTATCGTCCTCGCCATCATTGTGGAGACTGATTAACTTTCGGTTGTTTTGTTCCGATGATTGCCGATGATAACCCCGTGAAGAAAAGTTTTGGTCCGATGATTGCCGATAATGACCTCGTGAAGAAAAGATAAACAATCATGGGTGCTGAGGTAGGCACACATTCCGGACAATGATTATTGAGGAATACGTCTGTTTCATGTCGTGAGTTCAAATCTTGTGCCACGCGCATATCATTTGCATTGCTGTACTGGAAAACACAATTATCTGCTGTCAAATATTTTGCGATTTGCTC